>JAKRZM010001340.1:1122500-1398195 GCA_036379175.1 Heliconius cydno galanthus | reverse complement strand
ACCTACTAAAAAATCCTTGCTGTGTAAAACAATTGGAAAATCCTTATTGAAACTACGAAAATGCGGGTTGCATTAGGGTTTAATTAATTTTCACATTATCTTAAGTGCTTTGCAAACATACATTATATGAATAATCCAGTAGTAAAAGCGGGCGAAGCCGCAATAGGGTCGCTAGTTATAGATATAATAAATAGGTACCTACTCAAAATCGCAACGATATGGAGGTGCAAATAAATCGTGTCTCATGACCGCGAATTTAATACGGAGAAATGCTTTATCAATTAAAACTTTAAACAGATTTCAAATACCTGTTTATTATAGTACGGTCAATGAGTCCTGGCCGTTCTGAAGTTAGGTTTTCTGAACTATTGCGCATTGTTCACTTGGTAAGAAAATAATGAGAAGTAAGAAAAATCGTAAAATCAAATCTTCGCAGCCATTTCAGCTAATTTCATGGCGGCCACGACTCGCTGACCCTACTGTGCCTATGTATATTACACTCAAGACGTGTAACATATGTACCTACATATATATTACATATAGATACCTACTATAGATAGTGGCGGAACACAACGCCGCGTTTTGCCTTGAGACCAGAGCGAAGAAATGAAAATATATGTATAAATAAATATTTCATTTCCTCGAATGGAGATCGAACCCACAACCTCTCGCGTTTACAGTTACACTTTGTGCCCCTGCGCCACTACTGGCCTCTACTAATATTATAGTTACGATTTTTTATTTATAACTACCCACATTTCATACATGATTTTGTTTATATAAAGATTTCGACCTACATTTTTAAGTCAGATGCATGAGTTACTCTTATTAAAGTTAATAATTGCAAAATTTCGGCAACGTGCAATCAATAGTGAACGCTTCGGTGCTCACTGTGAAATAAGATCTCGGTTGCTCAAATTTAGCCTTAGCATATTTTTTAATAGCTTGTATATGTATTAATATTTATTAGATTTAGATTTTTTAATTAATAGTATTATTTATTATTTTGTTTCGTATTCGGGTCGAAGGGATGTTACTTGATATTAGGTTTCCTCTGCCTACTAGGTACACCTACCTACATAATACTAAATATATATTTTTTTATAGTAGTAGGTAATAGATATATTTATATAGAACAAAATTTAACATAAATCCATAGATTAGATAAAGAGTGGGTATTGTATGTCCTTATGTAGATATTTCAAATAAAACTAACGAAACTAGGTCATTGTCATTTTCATAGTGCCTTTATAGTTTGTAGGTAAAGGTTCATCATATCCTAATTGCTCAAAGTTGATGGTAGTTTCGATAAAATAAATAATTTTAAATCTTTGTTTTCCTGGAGGTATAATATTTGTACAAAGATTTTTCATAGTAGGTATTAAATTGCTTCTTTCATCAACTATCACCCGACTTTTACAGTGAATACATGCTATGGCGGAGTACAACGCAGCGTATTGTCTTGCTGCGCTTGGCTATAACAAGTATAACATAAATCACCCGCGCCTTTAAATCCTGCTACGTTCAAATTTTTATACGTTTCTTTGCTTTAAAATTGTTAAAAATGTATAATATTTTTTATTCTGGCTATAGAATATTTAGATTAAATAAGGTTTTAAAATTTTTAACTAAAAATAACAAATACCTAAAGCTACGCCTATTGATAAGCACGTATACCTATGTGTAACCAAGCCGATGATAATGATTTGTCATCGCTTATCTACGAGTTACATTTAATTTTGTTATTTGACAGTAATAAACACATGGAAATTTAGGCAAAGTAAATAGAACAATGCATATGACTCATCGCATCAGTTAACTTGGTTCCTAACAGGTGTTCGTGTAAGGTAGTTCCGGTGGACGGTCCATCATTATTAAAATTCAATTAAAATGATAAAATTAGAAATGGAAATTGTAACATTGCTAAAATATTGTTTAGTTCCCTCTACCCAGCCTGCTATATATCCAAAGCAGATAAGCTTTAATGGAAATATATAAGAATAAAAATAACATTAACGTAACAACTGTATGTCACGATAACTATAGATTGTTAGTTATGGTTGAATATATAAGTATGAATCACGTTCTTATCAGAAACTAATAAAAGAGAATGATTTTGACTCATGCGAATCTACCCACCAAAATAAAGACGCGCCTCTATATTGTTATGCCATTAAGAGGTTAACACAACACATTTAATTAAATTGATTGATAGTAATTATATTGAAATTTACTCGTGTATTCATAAATATGATGTGTCAGGGTATGATGATGATGAATCATAATTGCAATATTGGTGAAGTCGAGATGTGGTTACGTGTGATGATTGTTGGTCCAAATTCCATTTAGGTTTTTATATATAGCTCTCGCCTACTTAATTTTATTTGTTTATGCGTTTTAGTCCGAGGCATTCTTGTGAAGATAACATGAAATGATATCTTTACAAGAATGCATAAAGAAAACCCAATAAATAAAATTCCCTTGAAATCCCAGTTACAGATTTTTTTAATTTTTAAGCTATACCAGAGGAATATACGAGTACAAAAGAAATTGGATGTTTATAATTATGCTTATAAATACACCGGACTATTTTGTAATTATTCATTTGAACGACTTATAAAATAAACGATATAATAAAAATAATTAAAAATAAACTACAAAAGGCAAACGCGTCCATACTAACATAGTTCTAACTCTCGAAATCATGGTTTCACATTTTCAAAGCTACAAAGTTAATTCGAATTATTCATGAACTTCGAACTTTTCTATGCAAAATGTTCTTTTTTTATCTTAAACATTTTAGTGCAATACCGGCAGATATAACATAATGATAAGACATTCCGTGCTGAATTTTAAGTTACTTAGTAATAGTATACATTGTTATTTGATTTTTAAAACTCAACGTCATACATTATTCAATCGACCGACAGACGACGAAGAAATGAAATGTATAGTTTAAAAATAGAATTAGATTTGATCCCATAATACCTAAGTCTACTATCAATCATATTTTTGCGCCATGATGGTGTAAAAAAATCTAATAATTTTATACTAAGTACACACAAAAGGCAAAGGTGAATGACTGAAATATCAAGAACTGGACGGGTGGAATTGTTTGTACCTATGCCGGTTGCTATTACAAAAAAATATAAGCGAAGTTAATAAAAGCTAGCTTTCCACAATTGACATAATATATTTATTTTGGTAAATAAAAATATATTTGTATAAATATATTTGTTATACGTTGCTAGATTATTATACTTTTTTTCTCGGCATTTTAAATAGAAATGAGAAAGGAATGAGAATCGAACTACCAACCATCCCGTAAGCTAACATAATAATTTCTGCACTTGCTTCTTATATGAAACGTTAATTTTATATTATGAACAGGTTCTTAGAATAAAAGTAAAGATATTTTCCAAACAGACTCGATATTTTATTATTATACGTCGACGTTATCAGGTACAGTACACATGTCCACGTTAATTTCACATACAATTCAATTCGTGATATCACGACATGGCCCCAAAATGCCGTACCTATATGTAATTGTTAAAAATGACCGGCACATTGCAGTATAGATGACAAAATTATATAAGATGAAATAAAAAATATATCACTAAGAAACATTATGCCTTAAATGTTACATAGCATAAGTTTCATAGAAAAGGAAATTACATAAAAAAATAATATGTTTCGTACTTAGGTTTAAAAATTTAACATTATGAGATCAGGTTTTTTGTTTTACACTACATATATAAACAAAACAGCTATCAAATATACACTATGCTTTACATGTTAAATATTTGTTTCATTAAGATTTATTTTAAGTTATTTCTTTTATTATTAAACAAACGTCAAACCGACCAAGTTTCGAATGATCGCTTCGAGTAAGAGCTACGATTAAAACTATAGGGCAAACATAAAACAGTAAAAATGTGTATATTTTCAAAATTTAATCGGTATTATAGCATAGAAAATTAATGAATTACACACAAACTGTATTACACACCATATAAATACTTAAAATTGTTTGAAGCTGCAGAACTACTTTGGTAATCATTCCGACATGCATAATTGTATTGAGTATAAAAAATAATCATTAATTTAACATTTAACCACAGCACAAAATGATATGCAGTATTTTATTTTCTATATTCATATTTTCAATATTATTCTTATTACACAATATTTACTTTGAAAAAGAACTTGCCGCACCTTAAACTACAATGTGCCGTCACGTTTTTTACGCGATCAAACAAATATCAATTGGATACGTTTTTTAATAACTTAACTAACACAACAACTTCGAGTATTGAACTATTTCAGGCATATCTCAATACCGGGTTTGATATTATTATGCACCTTTACCCTAGTAGCCTTTCACGGTAGACCTGATAAAAAACATTATAAATATTATATAAATTGCACCAATCCAAAATTGAATCTATAATATGTTAAAGAAATATATTCTAATAAGTTTGTTCTGAGGTCATTCCGTGAACAGCACTATGAGGTATTTGATATTTACTTTAAATATTAGATACAGGATATATCATAAGTGTACAGGACAAAAAATATTTTAATACAAATGTATACATTTTTTAATGTAATTTTTATGTTGTCTATACATTACTGTAAATGATGTATTTTAAGTGCGATTTAATTATATTCTATTGCCATTTGGTTATAATCAATATCATAATAAATATAAAAAACATGAAACTATTTTGTTCTAACAAAAGAACAATTTTCACATTTTATAAATTAGAATGTAATTATGAAATTATGTTTGTCTTTCACATTTTTTTAAAAAAAGAACTACCTTTCAAAAAGAACTACCTAAAATTAATGAAATGAAATAAAATAGCATTACCAGACTAACTTAATACATAATATTATGCTCTTTATATTTTTATTACTGATAAGCAATTTAGATTAAAAAATTCAAGATAAAACCACGTTAGTAATCACGGCTATATTTGCATTTCTTTGCTATTTGTGGAATGTCACAAATTTATACATTCACTTATATAATGATTACCTCATCACATTCTTATGATAGAAATAACTTGGAAGTTTAAAATTGTTTTGTTTTTTCTAGTGTTTGTCATTTAAGACTGAATATTATTTACATTTCATTTTGAAACTGGACAATTAAATAAGTTTAGATTTTACACTTTCTTAGGATGTCTAGCTATACTTTATAATAATTAATTATGCCATATATTATTATGATTAATTATGTATCACAAACGTCATATCCTGTATTTTGACGCCAATATTTAATTTAATTACAGTTGCATGGTGATATAGTAAAACAAGAAAATCAGTAATGGCACAATAAAAATCTTCAAAAATAAAAAAAAATCTTAATATAATCCAAACAAAATAATTGTGTACCTTTGGATGTTTATTAGAAAAATCCAGTCTTTTCTCTCAACTCTTGGTGAAACTAAGTAAATAATACCAAAAATTACTCTGCCCTTTACGCTAATGTTTACAAAATTCAACCAGTTTGGTCCCATTCCCAACGTGCACAGATAAATAATTCTTCCATCAAGTCCAAAGGTACAAAAAAAAAGAAAATTTTTGAAAAATGTGAATAACAAAAAGATAGTACTAGAGAGAATAACCCTGTTCACTCATATTTAGAATTGTACAGTCATATAAGTTAGTAAATCATTCAAGTTATCAATAAAGGAAACTGAGAATTTAATATTTTGTGTAATGTAAAAAATGACAAATGTTTTGTAAACACTGTATTAGTGTGCATTCATTGTAGACCTTGGACTGCTATTCAGTTATTCAAGTTGCCCTTCTCAGAAGTGAGTGAACTGTACAAAAGTAATGACTCACACTTTTAATATTCAGGTGCTCTAAATGAGGTCCCGTCATTCATATTTAATAAGCAAATCAATCAACACAATAATATTCAACTTTTGTTTGTATGTATTACTTTACCATTTACATAAATTAAAATAAACTGAAAATGGCAGACCCTTAATGGCAATCAAAGCTACCAGAAAACATATTACAACAGATGACAGCCGACAATTGTTTTCATCTATAAACATACAAAACTCTAAAACAATAATAACAATTATCCACCATACATTCAAAATTATAAATATTAATAAAAATCAAAACTTAAGTCTACATCTGTATACACTCTTTCGAATCCAGCTGAACCAAAACATATCCACACGTCATACACAACATAATGTAATCTACATACACCAAATTAAAGCTTTTGATAAAGGGGAGGAGGGGCTCAGAACTTAAGCTTGGGTTTGAGCTCATGGGCGCGGCCGCCCCAGTCTAAACGATAGCTGCGAGTCCGCCACGAGATCTCGGGGTTGAAGAGCGCGGCGGCGAGTACGAACGGCGCACAACACTCGCTCCATACCCACGCGAGCAGAAACTCCACTTTCGTAAACGGAGGCGATCCGTTTTGCACCGAACACAACATCAGCCAGTCTGACAGGAACCACACCAGCACGTGCACCAGGAAAAAGGGCAGCGGCTCCGCGCCCAGCAGCTGGCCCGCCGCCCAAGCCGCGCCGGCGCCCAGCGGGATGCACTCGCTGAGCGGCTCCAGCAGCGCCGTCGTGGGCACCATGGCGATGCGGAGGCGCGCCCAGCGCTTGAGCCGCGCCTGCAGCCCGCCCACCGACTTGGCGCCCGAGTTTTGCAGCGCGGGCAGCGAGGCCACGCGCATGCGCCAACCGCGGCTCACCACCGCCTTGGCCATGAAGTAGTCTTCGGCCAGGTATTCGCCGAACGCCGCCAGCCCACCATTCTCCTCCAGCGCACAACGTCGCACCAGCGACGACATGCCCACGTGACAGTTGATGCCGAGGAAGTCCGCGCCGAGGTACATCCGCGCTTGCGCCGTGCCGAAGAACACCTTCTCGTAGACTGCGGCGAACCCGTCAGCGTCAACGGCGAACGGCATCTGATGGACAATCGCGACGCCCTCGCTCATGTGCTGCACCATGTCTAGCAGCGTGTCCTCTCTCATGCGGATACCTGAGTCGCTCACTAGGATAAGAGGATACTTCGCGGCGAGGTACGCCGGCTGCATGTTATTTATTTTTGGGTTGACCCCGACGCACGACCCTCCCACGAACAATCGGGCGTCCACCTGAGGATACTTATGCAGGAGGCTGTTGACAAGCATCACAGCCGGGTCGTGTTCGTTTTCCACACAGAACAGCAGCTCATAGCTGGGATAATCCAGTGTAAAAAATGTTTCCAAGTTCGAAAACAAGTTAGGGTCGACGCCGGTTAGCGGCTTCAAGATAGAAACTGCGAGATATGGTTGTTCAGGCGGCGACCGGTCCACGGTTCGGTGCAATTTCCATTTCGAATATGACAGAGCCATTATATGAATTAGCCACAAACAAATCCACGCAATCATAAAAAATATAGCGAAACCATACACTGTATACACCATAGGCATCATAATTGTAAAATTCTTATGTCGATCTCGCGTTCCGACCACATAATATCGACTGGTTTCGAGTGTCTAGAACCGTGCGCTACGCTGCGATCATAACACCGTAATGACAAAATGTGAGCAGGTAAACGAGATAAACACGCGCGTAAATGAATTTATATGCATAATCTGGACATTTTTAACGTATAAACGCTTTTCATAATTTTTCGGTATCTTTTATCGTCAATCTACAGAGTATAGAACGACACAACCAGTATAACCAACCGCCGCCCGTCATTTCTACAATTTGGACACTTGGAGTGTATAGCTTTTAAAATTGTGTTGCCATACTTTTTTCTCTAAATATTTATGGAAAATTTAATTATTAAAAGTATTTGTATGTAAATACAAAACATAATTTTTAAAGTTTAATATTAACACTAAAAATGTAAAAGTATTTTTTTTGGGAAAATAGATTAATATTGGACTAAATTATAACAATATTTAAATAAAAAAATTTATTGTGCGTCTCGGGATGCCCGGCAGAAGTGATGACTGGAACTAATCTAAATTTAACTGTTTAATATTGTAATTGTTTTACTTGAGAAAATATCTATATTTTATGTAAGAAAAGGTTTATTGATAAAGTCTTTTATTGATTGTAAAATATATTTTTTATTCTTAGTTACAACTCTTGAATATACACATTAAAATGTTATGTATATACATTATTATTATCTTTATCTAATTCTACAAAAGTAACAATTAACATTTAGATTATATGCTCGCTGTCAGCAAAATATATCTATTGCACACTAAACACTGAGTCAAGTGAAAAAAGAGGAGAGAGAAGTGTATATCCAATATATACAAAATCTAGCTGTATATGATTTATTATTAAAAAAATATATACCGTATTATTTTTTTCAAATTCACTTCATATAAAAAATTAAATCAAATCAAATTAAATCAGCTTCACGCACGTGTAGCCTGCACACAGCAGGGTAGGTAGAGGGAACCTCGTGTTAAGACACTGCGCTTCCCACTTTCCGCCGAATTCAAGAGGCGTGTTGAATAGCGGAACTCAACGCTGCGCTTTGCTAGACACCAGAGCGAAGAAATGTATGTATAAATTTAAATAAATATTTCCTTTTCTCGAGTGGGGATCGAACCCACAACCAATCGATTTTGCAACCAATTTGTGCCCTTGTGCCTACCTGGCTACAGTATATTATATAGTATGTACATAATTAAACAAAAGCATTCAAACAAAAAAATAAAATAATGACGTCTAAAAAATATCTGTTATTTAAAGAATTATGTTATTTAAATTTATTTAGTACTTATTATTATTCACAACATAATATAGGTATATGATTCTCATTATCATTTTTAATAATTTGTTATTTTATTTACACTTATCCTTCGTATACGTACTAATGTTTGTCGTCCCTTAACAGATAATAATGTTCTTTCTTTAAGGTAAAACAAGGATATTTAAAATTATTATCAAGTAAACCTGGTAACACTTATAAGTGTCTATGCCCCGCCATTAAAAGACAATAAAGACTCTTCGCGGTAAATGCAAATTTCGCGTTGTTTAAATATTATATATTGGAATTAAATATTGTGCTTTAAAGTTAAACTTTTAAAAATGGATATTAGTAAACTATTAAAGACCGTCAAAAACGTAGATGATTATATATCTGCTACCGAAAAAATTTCATCTGACCCAAATTTAAAAATACAATTTAATATGGCCACTGTTCTTGCGTTGAAGAAAATCCGTTCGATTGAAATAGAGGTAAAATATTTATATATTTAAAATATGATAAACGTATGTTTATTATTTACTTAAAAATATTTAATATCTGTATTTGTTTCTAGTACTTTATGAAATGCAACGAAAATGGTGCGGCCCTTAAAACATTTGAATTGATGTTGCAAACACCTTCATCAAAAACATGGAGTCTATTAGGGAAGGAACTAATATTGCTCATTCAGTATTGGCTAGACGCTATTCGAAAACATCTCATTCTTCACACTACCAACTGGTGGAGTTTTTTGAGTGTCTTATTATTATTTATAGAGGTACAAGTTTTACAAGGATTTTACTTTTGTCATTAAGAGGAAATATGATTGATTTAATAGATAATAAACTTTATTTCTATTTACAATTTAATTAAAATTAAAATATAAATAAAAAATAAAATTGAATAATGTAATGCCATCTTAAATTTTCAGAAAATTCCCACAAAACATTTAGAGCTTAATAATATTTTAATAGAAGAAACTATGGAGGGATTATTAGATTTAGCAACTCAAACTTTACCTGATGTAAATCAGAAATTCAAAATAGTACAATGCTTAAACAGTTTTTGTGAGAAGTCCAGTAGGCAGATAAGAGTTGCATTTAGGAAAAAATTTGAAGATTATTTGTAAGTTATATATTTGTTTTAAATTTTAATTTACTGTTAAATAATTAATTTCATAATCTAGAAAGTATTTATTTTCTAGATTATGAAATTTAACTCTAGTCATTTGCACTTAAAAGCCATTATAAAATATATATATTAATGTTGGTATGGCGGTATTATTTTCTAGTAACTGATTAATAGTTAAAATATTTTTGATTATAATATTTCCAGTGTAAAATTATCATCACAAATGGCGGTCTGTGGTGATATTCGTACTCAATACTGTGTAATGGAGACGTTACTAAGATGGTTGTTGCCTCGACAAGACCCAACAGTCAGAAGAGACGCTTGTACTAAATGGTTTCCTGGCACATTGTATAATAATGATGCTATTGATATATTTATGAAACAGCCTTGGCATAATTTTTTTAAGGTGAGACATATTTTTTTATAGTTTGTATTATGATCAAATTATATATTATTATTTATTCAGAATGTTGGAACGGAATCCTGAGTATAACAAATTTAATTTAGTGGCAAGACAGTTCATTTTTCTTTCTTTTCCTGAGACATTTTGAGTAGAGTGATGAAACTAATTTCTCTGAGTTGACATCGAACGAATCGTTTACAGGTCGACGCCGCGGTACTGCGCTGCGATGTTCAAATATTGAATAGATTTTTTTTTTCAACTTCACGCACATATCCCGCACACAGCAGAGTAGGCGGGAACTAATTGTTAAGACTTTCCGTTCTCCACTTTACGCCGCATTCGGGAGGCATTGAGTGTTGAGTGGCGGAGCTGGCTGCACGCCACCGATTTGAGCTGGCTCGCCTCAACACCAGAGCGAAAACATGAAATTATAAATTTAAATAAATATTTCATTTCCTCGATTGGGGATCGAACCCACAACCAGTCGTGTTTAAAGTCGCATACTTGGCATTAGTGACGCAGGGGCACTCCGTCACGACTGGCCGCAATATATTTACTAAATACCATAATATCTAAATAATAGTAGGGAGACTGGGTACGGTTGAAACAATTTAGATTTTAGACCAAGTGACGATTACAATGAATGAAATTCAAATGTGAAAGTTTTGCTACAATATAGTTGTATTATTATAGTTCTCGGGTCACTATATTTATAAATATTTGAAATTTAAAACAACATATACATTTGTTTCTACCGTCCCCAGGGCCAGGATAGTTGAAACACGTACAAATAATACAATAAATACAAATAAAACATGTTTTATTTGTTATTCATACTAATTATACAAATAATATATAATAATAATCAGTTTTCAAGATTCTAATACAATCCTTTACACAAGCAACGACAAGCCTTTAACTTACAATGATTTTAATTTTGCTTCATTATTTTATCTTCTCTTTCCTTGATGTTTCCGTATAGCTGATTTTCTTGTTTCTCGCCTTTAACTATTTTACCTTTGGGGTGTTTTACGATACGGATTCTTTACAATACGGATTCCTCGACAGCCATTCCGTTGTCTCCAGTTCCAGGTCTTGATAATTTATACTTACTAGTAAGTTCGTAAGCTAATTTTCTCACTTCTTTTTTAGATAGGCCGAAATATATATCAGCACATCGAATTAAATGTTTAAATAATTCTTACTCATGAAAACACACTATACCTAATACCTTCATCATGTTTGCCTGATAACAAGGAACAGTAGCTTATATCATGCTTGTCTGCCGCTTTCCGTAGTGAATCTCCAGCTTTTAATTCCTAATATGCATTACTGTAGCTCGACACGTCAATTTCTTCCCTGGAAATTTTCCTCACCCGAATTCTCTGCATCTACAAAACAAACATGAATGTATTTTATGTATCAACCGTACCCACAAGAAATGTTTCAACCACTCACAAACCTAATTTTAGTAAGATATACTTTATAATTACGACAGTAATAATAATACAATAAAAATAGTTAGGTTAGGTATCCCTTATTCTTCAAACATCATAGTAATCATAAACAATTAAACATACACTTGATACATTCACTTAAAAAGAATAGATGATATAAGCATTAATGTGACAAGAGAAATACTTACTTTTGGGTAATAAAAAGCCATATGAAGCGAAAAGCGATTTGCACCCAACACAAAGGTTTACGAGATATTGGCTCTGTTTCAACCGTCCTTTGTTTTAACCGAACCCAATCTGCCCTAAAATTTTGTATAAATTTTGTATTTTAGTTTTTTTTTTTCTTTTTAACTTTAGGAAGCTAGAGAATTTTTGAATGCACACAACGAATCAGGTGACCTTGTGACGTCATTCCTTTGTAGGAGATTCTCAATAGGAAACGTCACGTTAATATCGGTATGTATACAATTATTTAACTTTTAAGTATTTTTTAGACTTATAATTTTAAATACAGCAGGATTTCAACC
Source organism: Heliconius cydno galanthus (assembly GCA_036379175.1). Lineage (NCBI taxonomy): Eukaryota > Metazoa > Arthropoda > Insecta > Lepidoptera > Nymphalidae > Heliconius > Heliconius cydno. The sequence continues at coordinate 1,385,923 of JAKRZM010001340.1, read as the reverse complement.
GATGATAATGTTCAAGGAATATAGGTAATAAAACGTAGGGACTTGTAAAGTTCTGTGTAATCGTTTTTGAAATGGAGCAGAAATTAGAAATAAGGAACTCTCGGCCTCTCTCGGCTCTTCTATTCAAAAAGAATAATGTTTCCAAATTGACAATAGGGAACGACTAAGTATTTCTTTAAAATAGATTTTTTTTTCGCGTTGTATCCGACACATAGCAGGTAGTAGGCAGAGGGAAAATGGAACCTAACATTAAGATTCTCCGTTTCCCATTAGAACACTTTCGTTCCCCACTTTGGGCTGAATTCCGGAGGCATTGCGAGTTGAGTGGCGGAACGCGCTTTGCTCTGTTTCCTAGGACGAGGAAATGAAAATCTTAAATATATCATTCCCCGAGAGAAAATCGAACTCACAACATGTTGTGTTGACAGTCGTACGCTTGTGCCCTCGCACGCGTCACAACTGCCTCAAAACAGATAGAATCTTAAAATAAATAATTTCAGGATAAAGATAAAAGAGATTACTACGTAGATATTAATGGTGGTAACAAATGCATTTCTCTAATGCTAGAACGAAAGATGCAAGAAATCTTATGCAGTCCCATTATAACATGTGATGCATTAATGATTCAAGAGGATAATACAGAAAGTGTTCAATTATATAGGTATTAGTTTTTTGTATTTATTTATAATATGTTTTTACATAGAAAAATATGTAAAAACATATTATATATAAACATACACATTACAAATATATAATATGGTCAAATAGTATCTTTCCGGTATTATTTTCCAAATTAAATTGAGTATTTGATAAATATAATGAAATAAATAAAGTGTAAGAAATTTATAAAAAAAACAAATAAACTTGTTTTTAAAAAGCACTTTAAAAACGACAAATTCAAATGTTTATATTATTAAAGCAGCTTACAGCTATAAAATAAAAAAAATATTAAATATCACTTTTATTTTATAATTTCATAATTTACAGGAAGTTTCCAGAAACCGTAATATCTATTAAAATACTGGATCCTTCGAAAATGCATTCTTTAGTAATTTTACAAGGTTGTGACGTCACACTAAATATTAGTTCTAGAAGTAATCTAAAGAGAATCGATAAAGCTCTCAGAAACATATTTAATACTAAATATCAGGTAATTTTAAGAAAAAAAATATTTAATTTTTTTTTTTATGATTTTTTTTATTTTTATATCTTTAATTCTGTTATATAGTTTACTGAATATACATTTATTCATATCTAAATTTATTTTTCTCTCAGCTACTTACAGATATCGATGATCAAACAAATGTAATGCCATGTCAAAGAGAAACACGTCAGTACAATAATTATGTAAGTAAACACAAATAATATTTAGTTTAATAGCTTGTATACAATTCTGTATTATTTATATAAAAAATAATTTTGTGAGTTAATTTAAACATTGCTTTAAGTCCTTTAAAACAATTTACGTTGTTAGTTGTAATGTTAAGACACTCCGGTTCCCATTTTGCGCCAAATTTTGGAGGCATTGCGTGTCGAGTGGCGGAAACCAACACCGCGCATAGCCAAAAGCGATGAAATAAAAACATAAATTTAAATAAATTTTTCGTTTCCACGGATGGATCCTGCTGCCACGAATGGAGCCTCACTTAATGTATTTTTTAGTATAAATTTAGGGAATAATTTATTGAGAATGAAAACGATATAATTATGTATAAGGTATAATATATATCCAATCACGTTATTTTATTTTACTTGATTTATTAAACTCTAAAAATATAAAAGAAAATGTGGGTATTATTGACAATGTCAATAATTAGTAATTAATGTCAGTTCTTATGCCACCTAGGAGGACACTAAGTTTTCACATCCTGTGGAAATACAACGTAAAAAACATTCAGGTAATTAATTTTATTATTTATTTATCCCGCTGTATCCCTCACACGGCGGGGAAGGCAGAGGAAACATAGTATTAATTAAGTTTGGGAACATAGTATGAATTGATTTTTGTATATTTATTATTTTGTTTATCTTATTTATGAGATTAGGTAACAAGTTGTGTACCTATAGTTTTTTTAGTATTAGATGATTGATTGATGTTTTATTTAGAATATTAAATGTCGTGACACGTATGAAAAAATATGATTGTAGGTTAGAACTTTTTGAAGCTTATTAATATGTGTTTTAATTATCATTATTCTCTTAGTGTTTATAAAAACATAAATATGAAGTGAGAGCCAAGTAAAACTCAAGAAATGCGTCGTTTCTGAATTCACCGACAAAAGATCTATTTACGTGTCGAGTTTTCTAGAACCCAATATCCAAGTATCTATAGATTTTTTGTGAAAATTCATCCATAGAATTACATACAAAAAAAAATACTTACGCACAAAATCTTGAAAGTATATCACTATTTATTATTTCTATCTCTCCTATGAGATGGATAGGAGATTGTTAGGTTATCTACATATTTCCTATTACTAGTTTTAGGTGAATAAAAGTTTGCCTGTAAGAGATCACTTACAGTGATAAGGCCTTTGCACTATATCAATTTGTTATACCAATTATGTATAATTATCTTTGTCCAATAAAGTATTTTTGATTTGATTTATTTATTATTTAGTCTCTTAAATTGAAAAATACAGTTTATTACTAGCAAATGAAAAGTACCTACTTAACAAAACATATAACTGTTACTTGTGTAACTTAAAAAAAATAGATTTTATGTAAATAATTACAGCTAAAACAGCTTTGATTGCACTAGCCAGCTTAATAAAATTATTTTTTTTAATAATTTATTTCAGGTTATATTTCTATAAATAAGCACCTTGTGTCGTGGCAGTCGCCCTCTACAGCTTCAACTTCATCTCTTGCTCTGGTAAATTGAAATACAAAATATTTGAATATTTATTATCTTTAGAACAAGTAAATGAGGTGGTATACTTGAGAAGTATATTCAGTAGAGATGGAATATACGAGATGGATGTAGAAAGGCGTATTGCTGCCGGTGAGAGGGTTGACGGAGCCTTAGCTGCATTGATGAGACGGCGAAACGTCAGCACAGCTACGCGTTTGGCCGTACACAATGTAGTGTTGGTTCTGACGTTGTTATATGGCAGCGAAAGGTGGGTATTACAGAAGAAGAATGAAAGAAAGATGAATGCCGTGGAGATGCGATCTCTTCGTAGGATATGCGGAGTCAGCACTGCTGATCGAATCCACAATGAAGAAATACACAGAATGGCAGATACTAGCGAGGATGTTACGGTGAGAATGAAGAAGAACGTGCTCAGCTGGTTTGGGCACGTCGAACAAATTAGTGATGAAAGAATGACAAAAAAGATTTATGATGGAAAAGTGAGTGGTAAGAGTGGTAGGGGGAGACCTCGGTTGACCTTCACAGTATCGAAGATACTGGAGGAAGGTCACGTAAAAAGCATGAGGACCTCCCAAAGGGCATGTATGAAGAGGTTGATGCAGTGGACGAGGCGTAAGAGGAATGTAGAGACCGTAGCGTTTGGCGCGCCGTTCTCTCTGACTACCCCGCTAGGAATAAAGCGTGAAGTTAAGTTATCTTTAGCGGACGACGTGGCGCGGTGGCACTCGGGGAATTGAATTAATAAATTACTATTAACAAAGCAAAACGCTGCGTGGGGAACGAAGTGTCTTAACACTGAGTTCCCTCTGTATACGAGATATTTGCGAGATACAGAGTGCAGCTATAAGATTAATCTATAGTAGCGTACTCGTGTAAAAGAGGGTAGATGTAGGTGAAAAATATTATAAAATCAGTGGAGTTGTGTCAATCGGGAACAGTTGCTTGTAGGCGATAGCCCTATCGGAAGGAAACTCGTATGTAGTATTGTTATTGGGTGATACATATCACTTATTATAATTACATGGAATCGCTTTCCGAATACGTTAGAAACATATAGACGATATGTGTTTTTATCGTGTTTTTTTTTAAACGCTAACCCCTTCCAATTTCTAACAATATATCAATTTTACACGTACTATTTATTATAAGTAGATATTTATAGTAGGGGCGGCGAAGAGGGGAGTTTCGGGATTTACTCGAGTGCGGCAGATTAAGGGATTCTTTGTACTCGGTTACATACTTCCACCAAATATGAGCTCCATATATATGGCCGCCCGTCTAGGATAAAGGATCAGCTTAGTAAAAAAAAATTGATCACCTTACATTCTCGAGCGCATCAGATTAAGGTAGGGTAAGTTAGTTACATGCTAAATCCTGTATATTCCACTAATCTGACAATTTGAGAGTGACGAGAAGAAGGGGGAGGGCTACAAAGTTTAAAAAAAAAACGTTATCTCGACATTCTCGAGCGTAGCTAATTTTTTTTATTTTGGAGGGAATAATTCAAGGATTACGAAACATATATAATCTGACGAATTCCACAAGCTGAAGTAATGCAAATTGATCGATAAAGTTTAATGTACATAAGAATTGAATATATTCCTCTCTCCGTATTTTTATTCCTCTATCACTCTTTCTTTATTTATTAGTCCTTAACTCATCAAGAAGAAGATGGTAATTTAAAAAAATACTTGAAAAAAAAAAAAATTTTGTATTTTATTTTGATAAATACAAGTATTCTATTTCAAACATTTTAACAACAAATTTACATTCTATTTCTTGAGCTGTTGCAATTCATTACGTTCAATGAATAAAAAAATTGAGGCCAGTCGTGCCGCAGGGGCACAGAGTGTGGCTGTAAAACCGATTGGTTGTGGATTGAGTCTCCATTTCAGGAGATGAAATATTTATTTAAATTTATATTTTCATTTCTTCGCTCTGGTTTCGAGGCAAAATCGCGACGTTAAGTGCTGCTACTCAACACTCAATGCCTTCAAAATTTGGCAGAAAGTGGGGATCAGAGTGTCTTAATGTTAGGTTCCCTCTGCCTACCCTGCTGCAAAGCTGACTTGTTTATTTTATTAGCTTAAAAAAATATAAATAATTGTCAGATTAAGCAAGTGCCTTCAGATAATCGTCTGATTATGAGATATCACATCTAGGGCATGAAGATGAACCATATATATCTTAATCTAACGCGCTCGAGTATTTTAAAATAACAATGACAACAAAAATGACAATGATTGCGTCACATCCAAATCGTCAGATTATTATATAAGTGCTTTTTTTAGGTTCACTTAACACCCCCTTAGAAAATCTGACGCGCTCGATAATTTTTTTTTGTCTTTTTTAACTCTTAAGTACCACCACCTCTATCATGGAAACTGTTAGATTAACATATTTACATGTTTAAGAAGTCGTAGGAAATTGATGATATCAATATCTGATGCGCTCGAGTATGTCCATGGAACAGTTTTTTTTTTACTTTTTTGAAAATCTATAGCCGCTCACTCCACCGGTCAAAAGATATGTATTATATGACATTTTTTTTCTAAGCTTCGCAACCCAATAGGTGTCAATGACGCTCGAGCAAATCCCGAGTTTGCCTCCCTATCTATTAACAGTTTTGTATGAAAAATTAAACGGATCAAGATTTGAACTCGGGAACAGTTAGAACACAATTATAATATACGAGTATATTAAGAAGCGCGAAGGCGCTTAAGTCTAAGCCAGTTAATGCGCAGTTCGATTGTAAGAACGATGGTTGTGGACTCAATTCTCACTATCGACGAATCGACTTTACTGAATCGACAATTCTCACGGAGTCTTAACTAAATTGAATAAAAAGTAAAGAATGGAAATAAACACATCAAATATTATAACAGTTTCAATAATAAGTAGCAACTAGAAGCCGTCGTGGCGCAGAGGCACAAGGGTGTGACTGTAACGCGATGGTTGTGGGTTCGATCCCCATTCGAGGAAACGAAATATTTACTTAAATTTATATTTCCGTTTCTTCGCTCTGGTAATCAGGCAAAAAGCGCGGCGTTGAGTTCCGCTACTCAACACGCAATGCCTCCAGAATTCGATGGAAAGTGAGGAACGGAATGTCTTAACACTGTTCACTCTGCCTTGTTGCCCTGTGCCCTGTTGTGTGCGTGGGATACAGCGTGATGCTGATTTTAACAAATTTATTTTCAGCTAAAAGACAAATTGACAGCCCTCCCAGGCTACAGGTTCAATAAAGAACTAACCGGAATATGTGCTGAGCCAAATCTATCATGTGTTACTGAAGTCACTGAAGCAGAAGAAAATATTGTTGCATCAAATACTGAACTGAAAAAAAATTATAAAACAAAAAGTCAAAGAGACATTGACATTTCTAAAGAACAAAATAAATGTAGAACTCCAATAAGCAATGTTAATGAAGACTCGATTAGTTGTTTGCTTGCAGCGACCACGGTTTCAGCAGACGATTCAGTAATTAACGATACGATAAAACGATTGCCAAAAAATAAAGAAATAAATACAGATAATATAATTGATTTACTAACACGAGAAGCTCTACAGTTCCAAAATGATGATAAAAATATTAATATAATAGATAATAATATAATAAGAAATAAAAATTTTGATAAATTAGCACAAAAGAAACGTACAATTATTAGTGGTACTACAACAGATGAATCAAATGCAGAAGCTTATGAAAACACTCCAAATATATTAAATGTACCAAAAAGAAGAGTTTTGGAGGAGATAGAAAAAAATAATATAGACAAACAAATATACGATATACAAGCTGTAGATTTTTTTTTCTCACAACATTTCGTTGAAAATCCACATGATGATATAGTCATAAGTCCAACTACGGCTAGGAAAATTAATGAAACAAGTTCAGAATCAAGTGAACCATTCAATTTTCCCATTAGGAACATCGACATGGAATGCAATTTCAGTAAAGTTGAAATTGTTAAGTGTCTCAATGATATTGTTGATAAAGTGTGTAAAGATTTTGATAAAGATTCAGAATTACAAGATAATTTGAATACGTATGAAAATGATGTCGCTGGAGTTTATTCACAGACAAATTTAAATGAAGTTACTAATAGCGATATTAAAACACACAACACAAAAAATAAGAAAAATACACCTAAAATAAAGATCAAGGATATTAAGCTTAGTTTTAAAAAGACACAACCCAGTAGAAAAAAAATTAATAAATTAGACATAGAAAATGTTAATCGAATGTCTCCTATTAAAGAAAGAGAAAGTGCCGTTAAAAGAAAATTAGGTTTAAAAGAAAAAAACCTAAATAAATCAGAAAAGAAACCCAATGACACTGAATACGAAATATCATTAATAAGACGAAAAAGAAGATTATATTCACCTAAAGATGATAATAAAGTAAATGAAGAAGTCGGAATTCATATTTCGGAAACCGAAGAAGACACTGTCCCGTCCGCTTTTAAAGTCTACGATAAAACTCCTAAGTCTCTAGCAACTTCATATAAAGAAATTGATATAATACGCCAAGATTCACTACGGAAGGTGAGGAACAAAAAACTATTGAAAGAAAGTGTTTCACCAAGAACTAAGAAAATGAACGACATATTTGATAATCTAAAAAAAAGTGATGACGGCCAAGAGAAAATTGTGTTGGCTGATGTAAAAACAAGGAATCAAAAATTGCTAGTGTACAATTTTTCCAGCGATAGTGAAGAAAAGGAAGAAAAAATCAAGTTAAAAAAACCTGTAAAAAAATCTAGCATAACTACTTTGGATAGCGAAAAATCAATTAAACGAGGAACTCGACGTAGCAAAAGACTAAAGAAAGTCAACAATAGTGAAACTAAGCTAAATGAGACTGAAAATGTTAATAAGAACAATTCCAAACCTAAAACTGTTAGGACTAGGGCAAACACTAAAAAAATAGATTTGAAATCTAGACCAAATTTAGAAGACCAGTGTATGAGAGATACTGTAGCAGAAGTGCTAAATACTTCTCTAATGATCGAAGAACCACGGGATAATATAACTGAAGTAGAACCAGTTATGAAGGAACCGGAAATGGAAACTATCATTGATAAAGTAAAAAAAAATAAAAAAAATATAAAAAAAAATCTAACGCTAAAGAAAAGAAATATAGATAATAAAATTCAAAAACATAGCGATCAGGATTCAGAAAGCCCTTTACCAGATCTGATCGTGGAAAAAGCACAAGTACATAGAGAGGCTGACGATTCAGTGAAATCTGTTTTACTAGACAATTTAAAAGATATAAGCAAATTCAATACAACGCAAAATTTACTTGATTATTTAGAAACAAATTATAGAAGCCCTCCTAAATTGAATATTACCGATGAGTTTAACAAAATCAATCCACAAACTGATACGCCTAAAGGAAACAAAAGTGCGAATAATAAATCTAAGGCAAAAAGAAATAAGACACAAAAATTATCCATAGTTTCACCTGAAAGTGATAAAGCAGAAATAATAAAAGATAATTCGGATATAACAATCCCTACTACAGGACGGTCACCTATCACAGCGCGGGGTGACCTTGAAGGCGCACCCCCTAACACGGAACAATTAAACCAACCTATAACACCTAGAAATCTAGAAATAGAATATCTAAATCAATCTACGCAAGCTTATTTCGAAAAGCTGACTCTACAACTGAATGCAAGTCTTCGTTCTAGAAATAGTAGTACAAACGAAGTTAATACAAAAAAAATAGTACTAGATAAGTCGCCATCGGTATCTATAGCGAGACTTAGTCCACAGGAAATGAGAAAATGGCTGCCAACTCGAATGAATTCAGTATTTGGATCGAGTGTAACATCATCTAAAAATAGTAGGAATGAAACAGGCTCAAATCCAATGAAATCGATGCAAATACGTAAATCTATGATATCTCCAATTAAAATGTTGATTGAAATGGACGATGTTAAATCGAATTCCTCTCAGAGCGACGGTTATGTTAATCATAATAGAGGTATGTTTTTTTGCTATTTTAAAATTTTAATACAACTCAAACATAATTGGCTTCCTTTTTTCTTATTTTTATTTTCAATTATTATTATCTTTCATTTTATTTATATGAATCGTTAATTTAATGGAAAACTAATGCTGTGATAATGAATAGATAAAATGAATTATATAAATTATACTATTATTAAAATTATAGTAGCCATTGTGGCGCACTGGTTGTCTCGTCTGGCTGTATAAGCGATGGTTGTAGGTTCAATACCCAATAAAGGGAAAGAATTTTGTTTATTACCCCGCTCTGATAAGAAGTGCGGTATTGATATTTGCTATTCTACACACGTCCCGAATTTGAAAGGTTTTCCCATGTCTACATTGGGAGATAAAGTAGGAAAGTAATAAAATAACAAGTTCCTCTATTTTTTTTCTTATATAATAAATTTTTATTTATTTATTTATTATTTTATAAATTACAAAACCAATAAAGAGTTACATTAAGACATTCAACCAGAGGAGAATAAAAAGTTATAAACAGTATTTTAAATAAATTTATGAAAAAACTTACCTACGTCTTTATAATTTTTAAATAAAGGTATGATGACGCGAAAAATTTTAAAGACTTCAAGTCCGAAATCTTCTCAAAGTTCAAAATGTAATGACGATGTCACAAAAGATGATAAATTGTCTACAATATCAAAGAAAAATACTAAAACTAGTTCTAAAAGAAAGGTGTCACCGCCAATACGAAGTGTTGCTAAAATAAAGAAAGTTGATAGCAGAAGTAGCATTGCAAACATTGCTAGGGAGCTTCCGTCCTCCTCTGTAAGCAGTTCTAATATACAAGAGTGGCTGAAACGAAATGACCTTGTAAATCCCGCGGGTAAGTTTATTTTGTTTTCGTAGTATTTATTTATGTCTTATTAAATCCAATGGTCTGAGTTCAATTATATACACTGTTTTTGTCAGCACCATTTTAAATGAAACCACAGCTTTAACTACTCTATAAAAAAATCGCAGTAACGAAATTTGTTTTTGTAACAATATAAATAATAAAATTATCGTCTAATATATATATTTATAATAAAAAAGTAAAAATGTCGCGTCTGTTTATTGAATATATTTACAAAATGATAATTGGGGGGGTTTATGAACAGTAATACAGCCCAAATTTACAAAAAAGAATTGTCTTTTTGTCTGTTTGTACGCGTTAATCTCCGGAACTACTGGACGGGTTTGAATAAAACTTTTTTGTTGTATAGCTATTAGGTCTAGGCAACATCTAAGCTATAGTTTATTTTGAAAATCTGGATACCTGATGTGGAACCTTAGCCTCTCTAAACTATAAGAGATATAAATACACTGCAAATATAAATATAAATTGAACAACATGACAAACAATTTCACCCACATCAATTCATCCACATTCAAAAATGAAAATGGATGAATGGAAAATGGATAAATGGTTCGCTGACACTTCCAACCTGTATAAAAATAAATTAAATAAACATCATTCTCATATACAGAAAGTCAGGTTCAGTCACTGAGGGATCAATTAGAACAGATGAAGCAGAAAGTGGATACTACGCTCGTTGAAATAGATCATGCGACAAGTAAAAAGTAAGTTTTATATAATTTTTTCCTAATATTTATTGAAAATAAGTTTTTCTTTTAAATTAAAACTATCAACTCACAACCTTATTATTCAATTTATATGATCATAAAAGCTTGTCGCGCTAATCAATATTTAATTAAATTGAAACTTTGAAAATTTAAACTTAGCAGATTTTACGTAATTAAATATTAATAAATAGTACTACTTTATTTATACAAGTAAATCGCGCGACAAGCTCCTTATTAGAGCGTTTAAATAAAAGCTGTTTCTAAAAAAAAATTTTTGCTTTTAATTTATTTTTTACTTTTTAGTTAACGCTGTGTAAGTTTCTCAATCTTATTATCTCATTCAACGCATCATTGTCGCAAGGTTATTTACCGGTTAATTTGGAATAGTTCAACTCTTCCATAAGGAGACCTTCTAATAACCCTATGCTTACCATGCTATGCTATGCTTAGGCCACGTATGCTTGACCAGCAGGAAAGAGCTCCGAGACATTATTTTTCTAGTTATTCTCGGCAAGCCCTTTCATTTCATACCAATTTTGAAGAAGTGCATAAATAATAACTATTCCGCCATCTTAGATGTTCCACCATATTGGATTTAGATTAACGTCACATTATTTTTCAAGTTACTCTCAACGCGCCCTTTCATTTGACATCCATATTGTAGAAATGGACTAAAAATAACTATTCGGCTATGTTAGATGGTCCGCCATATTGGATTTAGAATGACGTCACAATATTTTTCGAATTACTCTCAATGAGCCCTTTCATTTGATACCCATATTGTGGAAGTACATTAAAAAATACTGTTTCGCCATCTTGCATTTACAATGACGTCACACGACGTGACGTTACTTCTTCGTGCATTGTCATCCAAACCAAACGTGTATACAAAATTTCAGCTCAATCGGTTGAAGATATCTACTTCAAAATTGCAAGTTAAATAAAAGCTTATTAAAAAAGTGCTTATTACAAAAAGCGCGACGTTAAGTTCCGCCACTCAATGTGCAATGCCGTTACAGTTCAGCGGGAAGCGGGGAACGGAGTGTCTTAACACTAGGTTCTCTCTTTCTTTTTCCTCTCTCTCTTTGCCTACCCTGCTATGAGCGGGATACGGGATAGTGTAATAAACTAACTAAATTCATTCGCCCGAGAGAATCGTATCCACATCTGTTGTGTTGCGTCCCGATTAAATAACTAATAATACTTTTAATTTTAATTGGACCTAATTGTTTTATTTTTAAATCTTCATATATTTGATTTCACAACTATTTCGATAGATTCGTGAGAATGTCCGTCAACGTCCACAAACGCATGAGCGAGGCGAAGGCGGAACGCCGTCGCATGTACCGGGAGATAATAGCTGTTTTGGATAAAAGGTTAACTTGTTTTTCTTTTTATTTCAGCTTCACGCTATATCCAGCGTACAGCAGGGAAGACAGAGGATCAGAGAGTAGTGTTAATACATTCTTTTCCGCCGAATTCTAGAGATATTGCGTGTTGAGTGGCGGAACTCAACGCCTCACTTTGCCTCGACACAAGAGCGAAGAAATGGAAATATTAATTTAAATAAATATTTCATTTTATCGAGTGAGGATCGAACCCACAACCAGTCGGTTTTACAGTGCGCTTTGTGTCCCTGCGCCACGACTGGCCTCATAAATAAATTACTTTTATTCCAAATTTCGATTTATTACTATGTATTATTCGAAAATTACTCGTAGAAACTAGTCATCGCCAGCAACCTTGTCTGCGTGGCCATTTTGACGTAAAATGGTAATACCCCAAAAGTCGTCTCTTAACACTCCCCTTCACTACTGAAGTTGCTAGTTCAGGAGGTACTTTAATGTCAGTACTTTCGTGCGCTGTCCGTCAGTCATTTAGTAACAGTTGAGTTTTTATATATAGATTAACGTGTGTTAATACTGATTTGGCTCATTAGGAAAGCTAAAATTTGTCAACATCGCAGCGGCACAGCGTCTCACTGTAAACGTAACGGTTGTGGGTTCGATTCCCGCTCGAGGAATGAGATAGGCAGAGGGAACCTAGTGTTACACTCCGTTCCTCGTTTTAGACAATTTAATGTGTGTGTGCCAAAACAACGAAAAAATATTTATTGTGTTTTACTATTTGTAATTATTTTTATAGAAACCAAGAACTCGATGAACAAGTCATGGAATATATAGAACAAGAATTTAAAGAGTTTATACGTGAAGATTGGAAACAGAAGCGGGCAATGACGATGTTACTGGGAGAAGATATAGAAACTGTATTAAAACAAAACATATAAATGATTGATGTTTCATAGTTTTAAAATATTTATGTTTTTTTTTTATGGTAAAATTCCTAAAACTTCTTATTTAAGTATACGCTTGTAAGAAAGTGGTGTGTATAACTTCAGTTTTTTATAAGACAAACTGTTTGAAATAAAAAAAATATGAAAACAACGTCTTAGATAATTTTTATTGAAGGCAGGTTGTACCTAAGTCATTTTATTTCATTATGTATATACATATCGCACCTAGTCTCAAATAGTGTCATAAGTCAAAAAACCAAAATATCGATCACAATATCATTTTCGCTCTTTGGGTCATAACTAAAAAAGTAATAAAATTAGTACAGGAAGACTTTTACAAAGTTAAAATTATTTTTGAAGCCCTTTCAAATGGTAGATAGACAAAAATATATGCTGCGCCATGACGGCATCAGCTAATAGCAAAATAATCCTATTATATATTAAAAAAGAACCTCTTAAAACACGAATAGATTAATCATATTATAAAAAGATCCACTTTTTTTTGGTAAAATGGCTTTATTTCCTAAAAATACATCATTAACAGTAAAAATGTTGAAAATGTTTTATAAAATAATAACAATATTTTCTTATTCCTTACCCTTATTTCGTTACCCTCTTCATCGTTACTGCAATATATAAGTTATTATCAAGACGACACATAAAAAAAATATTTTCTTTTAGTTGACGTTTGAAGAAGAAGGAAAAATTACCCCGTTACATGTCTTCTAAGCAATTTACACATAAAAATATAATACAAAGAATTAATTAATAAAAAAATACTATGAGTTTAATAACTCCTCAATTCAACATATTTGAAATTAAAATCTAAAATCATAAATAATTACATCACCAAATCACATAATAAAATTTACACATAAAATAGTTTAAAACTAAAATAACTCCCATACAATTTACCACCATCTTGATAAAACTCAAAACATTAATTTTAATCACTTTGTGTCTATTAATCACATTCATACTATGTCTCCTCCTGGGACGCAACTTGGGCCAAGAATATTTGGTGCGGCTGATGTGGTGTTTGTGATGGTACCTGTAATGATAACTAATTTAAATATTTGTTGTATTTTTAAGTTTATTTATAGCTTCTATTTTGTATTATTTTTTTACAATATAGATTTACAAACTATAATTATTAATAAGTCATTCATTCACACACTACAATAAGTTTGGTGATAAAACAAGAATATTTTAAGAAGTAAGGATTGATCAATAAAATAGAAAGGAAGGAAAAGAGGAAAATTATATTATTAAAACAACTTAAAGAAATAATATTAAGCATTTATGGCTGTGGTAGTACTGGGAAAGCATTTCATTATAAACTACGGGTTTGAAACTCAGTTTATGATAATGATTTTATTTAGATAATTTAGTATGTCCCAAATTGTTAGACAAAATTTGGCATAGTGTTGGGATAACTGGGCCAATATTGCAGAACAGAGTGTCTAAACACTAGATTCCTTCTAAAAAAATACAATAATTTCATACATGTATAATCTGTGGCTGCGGTGAATGTTGCGCCTGAGGCTGTGCTTGGATCACTATTGACTGATTGGAATTGTTCTGTATTTGAAGCCGGATCATGTTTAGTTGCGCTTGTGTTAACTGGATCTATAAATAAAAATTATGTTGTAATGGATATTTATAGTTTTGATATTAACAATAATTTTATTCAACCTCTTTGTTTAATTAAAGATATTTGTGAAAATTAGGTTATAGAACTACCACCAGGTGGCGCTCTTCGTGGAGTCGATAATTTTAGTAGTCTTGCTTTAATAGATTATAGCTCAAGATTCCAGGGCCCTAGACCTACGTCCTTATTTTAGCAAAGTTGTTACGGAGATTAGTAGTTCAATATTAAGATGGTATGCATACATGCCAATTAAAGGTACATCTCTGTCTGGGAGGATGACTTTGGTTTACAATTATAAAGAGACAAACACAATCTCGTACAGTAAAAAAGTGACTTTAAACTTCTATTTAATTGAATATTTCATTTTAACCATTACATCACGGACTTTACTTTTTATTTATTACACTAACAATTTGTCTGTTTACTTTTAAAATAATTATAAACACAAACAAAGTATATTAATAAAAAAATATTACTACATTAAGACTATCTTTTATATAATATAACAAACAAACTCACAGGCACTGGCTGTACTTCACCAGAGGATGAAACGACTTGTTGTACTAGGGCGACCGGTTGCGCACTGCCAGTCGTAGTAGTGGGGTTTGTAGACTGAGAAAAAAATATTTGTATTAATGACTACGCAGTTTCCATTACCAGAGCAAAATGGAAAAGTCAGTGAAAATGGCAATAATCCTTTCTCTCCCATGGGGATCATACCCACAATCATCCTGGCAGGGTCGCCATGTAATGTTGGGCGTTCGGGAAGTCTAAAGGAACACTGCTCTTCATGAATAATCCTTCATTACTAACTTAATTAATAAAGATACAAGTTTCATTAGGATATAAACACACGAGTATACACACCCATACATACATTACAATTGTGTAAAATAATGTTGTATGTGAGAAGTAAAAAAGAAAATTAAATAATGAACTTCAACAAAATGTACCTGTACAATTTGTGTGCACGGCTGTAAAACAAATTGTGGTTGGTTGGTCAGTGTTGTTTGCTGTTGAGTTACCTATAAGAGATCATAATTATTATATATGTAACGTAAATAAAACACACGAGTTCATAATAAGTATTGTATTGGCTAGGTAGCCTGACACGAACTAAACTTGTCATACATAATTTCAACTTACCCACTTGAATTCACTTTATTATTTAACAAAGCAAATAAGTACCTACATTTAAATCTACATAACAATCTTTATATATGACAATAATCTATATTTGAAACAATTCTATTTTAAAATTCTGAACCTACTCGGTAACAATAATTTATACATATATTTTTTCACTTGGTTTAGAAAAAGTTATTTTTCTACATGCCCCACCTCCCCTCTCAGTTATGACAATGCGTCAATAGTCAGTACAGTATGGTCGTTGAGACAGCCCACTGTCGAATATTCCACAATTTTATTCGCAAAGGATCAGAAAACCTAAATTCAGGAAGACCATGACTCATCGACCATGCTGTATTTACAATTTCATTTATTCACTTTTGAAAACCAAGTTAGTAAGTAGTAATTTACACATGCCCATCTTTCCTCTTATTTACGAAAAGTGCGTCTAGTAGGTACTTATAATAATGCATATTTTAAAAATTGACATGACATCAGTTTTTACAACATTATTTTAATATAATATTTTCCATTATATTTTTTTTTGTATTTAAATTATGGTAAAAAAAAATCCTTTTATAAAGCTTAAATAACACTTTAAAACGTTAAAATATATAGCTAACCTGTTCAGCAGGAACAGGTCTTGGTGGATCGTCTCTTGGCTTGCTCGGCTTCACTTCATGTCGAGGCACAATATCTATCAGAAAGTCGAACTGGTCAGACTTAGATATCGCCATTGCTATGTCGTTACGCTGAAATTTTTTTTTATTATTTTACGAAACTTAACTAGGTAAATAAAATATGGCATTTCTGCTTTAAAAGTCATTCTCAGACAAAATTTAGAAAGAATTAAGATTTGTTTTAGAACATATTCTTTTTTCTAGCATTACAAAAAGGTTTATAAAGCTGTTAAAGAAAACTTACTATTTTAATTTTAATAAAAATTTTACAATTACTATTATTTTGATTTACCATCAAAAACAGAAAATGAAGTTTTTCTGAATGATTTTCTTACCCTGCTACAGAGAGAAGACTTGAAACTAATAAATACCTGTAAAGTCCTCCTTTTATTATCCTCAGTGTGTGACCAGGCTCTCAAAGTCAATTCGTGTATGAAAATTTCAGCAGCTTTTGCAAAAAGAACAGGTGCCTCAGCAGATATCATTTTCACTTCCTCATCTAGTTTCATTATTTTCTTTATTCGAGCCAATGGTAAGGCTTGTGTTTTGAAGTCCTCCTGAAAAATATTTTTTTTATCAAAGGAAATAAATATACAAATTATTTTAATAATTAATACCAACACCAAATTTCTTTCTTTTGGTAAAGTTGAGAAATTAAAATAATCTATTCCTCTGAGTGAGAATCAAGCCATTGCAGTGTACAATCAGACGTGTTACCACTGTGCTATGATGGCTTCAACCTTAGTCTTACTTTAAAACATCAAACCAACAGAGAGGACATAACAAACTCTTAACTCTATTAAGTTTTAATTTTGTTTACACATTCATATTCTTTCTTATTGATAAGTACATATATTTTAAATGTTACCTAAAGAATATATAATAGTTTATAGTAATAAATAAACATATTTTTTCAATACAAAGTTTTGTAAGCAAAATAAAACAATGAAATCTTAATTATGATAAAAAAAAGCAGGACAGATATAAAAAGGAAAGTGTATGTGTGACTAACTCCATTAATTTTTTTCATATCATCATTGACTTTGGTCCAAAAATTTTGTAATGTTGTGTGTATGTTTTCAACTGGAGCTATCTCTTCTCCACATTCTCCATCCTGTTCTTCAGAACCAGCTGAAGTTCCAGTTTGGTCTCTAAATAACAAAAAAAAATGTTTATTAATACTAAAATACAATTAAATTAATGTTATTTAAACTTTTTGTGAACATTTATCTTGTTTTTATTTTGATAAAAAATAAGAATAAAATCATATTTACGCAGTATTCCACACAGCAGTGTAGGCAGATGAATATTAATGTTAAGACACTTCACTTTACTCTTTTCCCGAATTCTGAAGGCATTGCGTGTTGAGTGGCGGATCTTAACGCCGCGCTTTGCTTCGGCACCAGAGCGAAGAAATGGAAATATAAATTTAAATAAATATTTATTTCCTCAGTGGGGATCAAACTAACCAGTCGAGTTTACACTCACACTTTGTGCCCCACGTGTGCCACGACTAGTCTCAAGCCTTTTTATTTATGTCAAATATGTATTAAAATTAATGTTTATTAAGACAAGAAATATAAAAAAGTTACACGTGTATATATGTGTAAGAAATGAGTTTGAACCCACGACCACGCAGTTTAATTATATTTTTAATGTCTATAATATAAAAAAATCAGTTGAAAATCTAGGACACATAAGCATATAAATAGCTATTTTAAGTAGTCTAATTTTAAATAAATGTACTGTTATGGGTAGGTAATGAACGCCGATAAGAATTATTTTATTTGCGTTATTACGACTAATTTCTATTAAAAGCACCCGACATTTACATAGTGCAGATACGTAATAATGTAAAAAAGTCCTTAAATGTTTTAAACTATAAAATTGTATTTAAATTGTATTGTACATGTAAATCTTTTATAAATAAGAAACTTAAGTTATATTAAAATTAACATAAAGTGTGGAAACTTACGCTGGCACAAAGAAGCACACGGACATTTTGTCTTTGAAACGACGAGAGCACGGCTTAAGATAAAAACTGTTCTTAATTTATTGACATCCAAATATCTAAATATTGTTTAGTATTGCAAATGAAAACATTAGCCGCGGCCAAAGTTATTAAAAACACAGTAACCAATAATCAGTGTAATATTGGGAGATCTCCAATCACCAATTACTGAAAATGCGCCACTTCCACGATTCGTCCGCCGATGACCAGTCACAAGCTTGACGTAACGACGGTGTTGCTATATTTCTAGTAAAAATATTTATTAAGATAATGTTCATATTAGATATATCACTTATATTGGAATGGGTATATTTTATTTTAATATTTTATTATGTAATATTGATATATGCGTTAAAATATTTATTAAATGTAAGTAAATTAACTCCGAAGAAGAATTTAGGAGAATTAATATTAAATTCTAAATTAAGTAGCAACATTCACAGGAAATTGAATGAAATGTCATCGACATCGACGACATCATCGACATCGATCGGCGTCCTAGAGTAAAATGGCGGCCGCGGAGATACAAGTTGTAAATCCTTCAAATTTAGCTAAAATAGAAAGGTTCGACTACCTAAATTAAATTAAACTATTAGAATTTTGTTTATTTACGAATATGTGACAATAAATATAAATTGTTAAAAGTTGCTTATAGTTTTAGTGCAATGTTTTGCTATTTAGTTTTCAATGCACTAATTTGTTTTCAGTTTCCTCAATGATCCCAGTTATAAGGAAATTATTGAGAATTCATCCACATTCAATTCGCGACTATGTGCGGAAAGGAGAATGCGAATGCCCTTTATCGACACCCAAACAGGTTGGCAGAATGAAACATACAATTATTAATTAATTTACCATACGTAAACCACACATTAAAAGAAATCCTGCAATACAAATAATTTGATTGATTTATATGTTTTTGTATTAAAGGTGTCGCACAGAGCCATTCCAATTTATTCATGACCAGGAAACAGAGGATGCCAGGTGCCAAAGAAGGCCAAGTCTACACATATCCCGCACAGCGGTATGTTCTTGGCAAATATACGAAATATCTTTCGATTTTAAATTTTTACTTGTTTTCGTCTGTTCTTAATTTATGGCGTTCGAGCGTGACAATTGAACACTAATGACTTCGCCAATTTTGCGTTGTACGGAGAACACATGTAGGAGCACAGTAAAAAAAGAGATAATTATTAATGTTACACAATAGGAGTATGTATTTCAGAAAGAGATGCAATTAAAATACGTTCACCTTAAAATAAAAATTACAATATAATATACATGACTATAGGTTATTTTAAATAACACAATATTATGCATAGCCCGGCATCTGAGAGTGGAAAAGTTTTACACAGATTGCTGAGTGTGTCCCACAGACCCGTTTTTTAGATATAGGTTATTCCAATATTTTATTCATAAAAATGAGCACCAAATGCCACAATCTCTGCATACCTTTTTTGCCTCATCCACTGTCATCAACCCCTTCATACATGCCCTCCGAGGGGGTCCTCATGCTTTTTACATGACCTTCCCTCAGTGGAACCTGATAGAGTAGATAATGGAATATCATCACTATCAGATTCTAAAATATTTTGTTGTGTCACTGGGATGACTGTACAGTCATTCAAATGACAATACCAAACCAAATTCTTGGAAAATAAACAGTAATTGACAGTTCTTCTTTTCTTTGTCAGTCTACTCGCTAATGAGCTGGATCTTTTAGACACATGCCGGCTGAAAATGGGTAAATTAAGTATGTAATCTTTTTTGTTCATTATGTTTCAGATGGCGCAAAGCTCGTCGTCAATACTTGACTATGTCGTCTACAAGATGGGGTTGGGGTGCTGCTGATGCCGCAGACAATATAGGTGAAGGAGAAAACAGTTCAGGTATACCAGATGGCCTCGTTGGGGAAGACAGTAGAGACGGTTCACAGAGTGCAGCTAAGGATGATCCTAAGGTATTATACTATGTATATATTTTTTTATAGATTACTTGATGATAATTGCATTTTATGGCTTGTAGAAAGTATTTGTACTGGTCACAATCTTCTTTGATAGCCTCTAGGTTTTGTCAGCAAATTACCATTTTTAGTTACTTCTTTTTAACTACTAAATTATACATATTACCTTTATTACAATGGTTAATATGTTCCCTTTTTTTAAAATAAATACATAACTACCTTATGAATATGTAAATCTCATTTAAGAAGTTCAAGAGTATTAATTCTAGTTTTCTGAATTAGCAAGTTCATTACCACTACATTGTTTCATCAACATCATGTGTTGATGAAACAATGTAGTGGTAATGATACACACACAATAGGGATTTTTTCTGAGGCTGAATGTTTGCTCCAGAAGAAACTACTGATCAGATTTTGATACATCAGAATAATACCTAGGCTACAATTTGTGTAAAATTTTGCATAACTATATTAATAAGTATAATATAAAAATAAGTTGAAGTGGGCATAGCTGCTGCTAGCATTCTTTACTTGATGATTTTATATCATATACATATTCTTATAGCATCCAAGCCTCCATTTACTAAGTTTTGTTGCTTAAGCAGTTTTTTTAACGATATATGTATATACAACATTCAAGATCTATCTATATTCCAGGAGTGGTACTTTGACGAGCTGGCAATGGAAGAAATGGAAACTGGTGAAGAACCCGAAGCTGAATCAGATGAGGACTACTATGATGATACATATGCTAATCGACGTAAACGTCGTGGTGTAGCTCCCACTGGTCCAGGGTCCAGGGGTGGGAGAACAAGAAAATCACAGCCGGATGATACACCTGTTAAACGAGGGAGAGCGGTTAGTTTTGTTTTGTTGTATGTATAGTGTAAACACTTTATAACCTCAATTGATTCTACATAATGTTGCCGCTACTTTCAATAAAGACAAAAAGTTGATTTATGGCATCATATACAATTATGTAATTATGAATGCATGTGGCATTGTGTGACATTTTGATTATAAAAAAATATACTTTCTATGTTCCAGGCTATAATTTTTTTTTTTTTTTTTTATAATTTTCACATTAATAATAAACACTGAAATTCTTTATAGGGTCGCGGACGTAAACGAGCTGGTCAAGGCAGTCTCCTTCCCTATGAAGTACCTGGTGATAGTGAAAAACCATATGGATGCGAACGTAAGTCCAGAAGACGACATTAATAAAACAACTGCTCTATATATTATGTATTGTAATATATATTTTTATTATATACATATACAGACATGCTTATACAGTTTTTTTATATGTATATAAATCTTGGAGGAAATGATGCTTTTTTGTTTAAATTGAATCAGTTTCATTGTGTTTTTTAATGGTTTTAAGTTTTGATTAAATAAACAATTGTAATTTTTAAAAGTTTGAGGGATTGATAAAGAAGGTATTTAAATTAAAAAGACTTTAAACTGTTAAACAGCATGTCTATGTATTTATAAAGTATATTGTAACAGAGATGGCAAACCATAACATTTCTTTCATCACATGATATGAAAATTTATTATAAAAAATGTGTCTTTGATCAAAAGCTAGCTGTCTCTGCTTAACGCTTTAAAAGGAAAGAGAAGGATTAAACAGAATAAAATAAACAAATTTGTAGCTAATAAATGACTACAAAGGTCATGAGTTCAATTTCGCCATAAATATTAACGAACTCCACTAAACGCTATGTTCATTTGTAAGGGGAATTGCCTTGAACTATGTGAAGAATTAAATATAAATAACTTATTATACAAAAAAAAGAATCTTCATTATTTGATATTATAATCACATATATAATGTTTAATAATATGCATTTTAAATCAGTTTAATTTTAATAGTTAAAATGGAGCTAAAACTTTTTTTAATATAGCATATATTTTGAAATAGATCTTACATATACAGCCAAAGCTGAATTTCACCAAATAACTAAATATGAAATAAGTTCCCCATAGACATTATCACCCACATACCATAAAAATATAGAATCCATTTTACTTTAAAGTACATTGATATATATTATAATAATAAAAAAATGTACATTTCTATCATCACAAGATACTTGACTGTTGTGATAATACACTAATGATTGTAAATATATTATATGTATATTATCTTCCAATACTTGCAGAATGTTTCATATTATATTTCGTCATACATAATATTAGTATTGCCAAATAAATTACTGATTTATAATCTATTTATAATATATATGGCAACACTACAACAATGTAAATATATAGTCTATGATATTGAGTGCAGTCACACAGAAAGTTAAAGGCATACATTTAAATAGAAATATTGCTCAATTTTACATTATAGTCAACGGTAAACACTTTAATTAAGTTTTCTCATAAGTCATAAATGAAAATACTTCGTATTTAACAAAATATAATGCATGTGCAGTGTAAAAGGGCCTTAGATATTCACGTACTTGTAAAAATGCCTTAGTGTATAGTATTAAAATAAGCATTAAAATGTTCTTAGAGTTAGTAAACTATAACATTTTTGGTTTTAACTACATAGTTTCTCTAGCAAGTATGATTACATTGGTAGATTAATTTGTTTAATCATAATTATTGTTTATTTCAATATTTACATGTTCCATTTGTGCAGTAATAGAAATAGTATAGTCATTTATTAATATTTAAATTTATAAATAAAACCATCCAATGTTCATTATTGCCTAACAAAATAATGTATGCAAGGTGACTTATCAAGTTATCACGCCTGGTATAGATTTATTACCAGTAGTATTTTATCAGAGTGGAAAATGAAAATATTAATTTAATATATTATATTATAATTTTTTTTTTAAAATATTAATTTTATTTCCTCAAGTAAGAATCGAACCGACACTATCGCGCCGTCAAACGTATGCCACGACTGGCCTTAACTAAAAAGTAAAAAATGAGTGAATATAATGAAAATGACTTTAAAGTGATTGTTTACTAATTCTTAGAACAAATATACATTAGTTTGGATAGATCAGATTAGAGTAGAAACTGCAAAATGAATTATTATAATTGTATGGTTTTCTCTTCTCTTGTTATTATATTATTATCTTTTCTGATCATTTTATTTCTAGATTAATTTGATTGAGTAACTCAGTAAATATAAATTATTAAATCTCTAAAAAAATAACCGAATATAGAATTTGTAAATGTTAAAAAAGCTTTTTTTTAATTATATTAGCTTTCTGAGTAGGTTATTTATTTTTCTAATAAATAAATAAAACCTTTTTTTTTTATTTCTAATTAGGAACATTGCCAAATATGCTTAAACAGCATTTTACCTAATTAAATAGTTAATGCCAGTAATTTTCATAAATTTAAATATTGTGGATTCATTAGACTTATATTCTCGTTTTATGTTGTTTTATAAGTCGAATCTTTTAGTGTGCTTACTTATTTCCTTAAAGATGAGTTTGAAATTTAAAAACTAAAATAGGGTTGCCAGTGAAAAAATAAATAAATACATTTTTCAAATGTATTTCCTTAATTAAATTTCCTGATTTTTTCAGAAAAATTAATGAAGAAGAAAAAACATTTTGATGATGTTTTCAAAATAAGTATAGTTTTAGTGCAATTTTTTAATGCGTTTTACCGAATATCTTGCTGTAATGAGTTGAATTGAGTTAATTTTTACAAGGGCTCAATAGTAATGTTGATATAAATTTCACTTTATAATTTTTTAAGTGCTATTTGAAAACAGAAATATAAACATATTAAGTACGAGTTGATTGATATTCAAGAGGCGAAACTACAAATCCCACATTAATTAATTATTTACACCGATTCTTGATGTATGAATTTTAACAAAATATATTTTAATTCTGGCAAGATATTCTTTCACTATGCTTTGCGCCGTTTATTTTTCTTTTTATCCATTTTCATAATTTAAAATAAAGCAGTACAGGACCATCTTTTTATAGACCTTTTAGGTTATTAAGTTTGGTCAGTATTTTATAGGAATATTTGTAATTGAATGATTTTAGAGTATGCCCAAATACTATTCATATTCATGCCTTTTTTACTTTACTTTGGATAACTTTTTTAAGGTGTTTAAGAATGGTAAAACTTTTTCAATAATTGGTTCTCAATGTGCTAAAATTTATAAAATGAAGATGAATTCAATGGCTTGTAAAATTTTTTAGTATTTACGCATTCTATAAACAAGAGAAGTAATATGTCTTTTATCGTTATGTATGTCTTTATGTGAATTATTAGTGAATAAGTGAATCTCAAAAATTAGGCATAGTAGTAAATCGTTTTACTAGATGGCGTTTCGTATTATTGAATATTCAATTATATATGTTCAAATTATATGTTTCTTTATCCCACAATGTTTCTAAATGTACAGAAATTAGAAAATGTGAAATTAAGTTGTAATAAACACGAAATATAAATTTTGAGATGTTATGCATTCTCAACGCCATCTTCTAAGCGAATTAACTAGCCTTCGTATTCAGCAAAGCCTTCAAGATCGTAACTTTTTAGACAATTAATTAGGTCATTTGATCTTTATACCTGTATATTCTATACTCCCAAAGTAGTTTTGTAACTTCTTTTGAATGAGTTCACGTGAGGATTTTAAATATAAAAGGAATGAATGAAATGGCAATTTTTTTGCATTTAAGTAGACTTTTAGGGCAATATTTTAGTATAGTTCTAGACTTCACGTTTTATCGTAGATAAGTTGTCTGTTTAACGATGCCTTTAAGAGGTCTCGATTTAGGTTAATTAATTTTGTCACAGTTTTTTTTTCAACACCTAATATATTTTGACCCGACTTCTGCTCCCTCTTCTTTATAATTTTCACTGTTTACATTTTCGTACCCGTTTTAAGACCTCTTCCAAAGTGATACTTGGCAACGTCGATTGTCAATTACGAAAGTTCAAAATTATCTATAGCCACTATAGAGTAAGATAAGGGACGAAATGAAATCATAACACCAAATACATATTATAAAGTTATATACACACTGCCACAATTTACCGCTGGTATAATAATGTAGGGTATATATATAATATTTGTTATGTGTAATTTTCTAGGATACGCTACGCCTTATTGTTTTTATTCGGCGATTCTATTGTAATGGGACAATGTCACTTTTATGAAAACAAAAGCGAAAGTCGTTTTTACGTAAATTATGCTAAAAAGAAGGCTGGTCTTAATCGATTATAAGTCATATTGTCCTGTTGCGATTGTTAATACCGATTATTTTTAGACTTAGTCAAGATTTGAGCTACGAATTACCTATACTATTATTAAAAAATCGATTCTGTTAAGCATTTGGGCATAAGCGTACATGTGAAAAGTTGGGTTACTTATGTTATTCGTAGCTCGATCATATAAACATTCTTATCCTAAAAAGTCTTATGAATTAATCACAATTTTAATCACGTAATTCATCTCTTAGCACTGATCGGTTTCGTATGTGTATGACTCATGTGTCTGTGATAGTTCTATTTATTTCATTTTTTCGTGTTAAGATCTAGGAATTGATTAATTCTCAGCAATGACTAAATTTTTACGAAGTGTTGGGCCTGGTGCTTTTAAAAATTGGGTGTAAAGATATTTCGAATTCTGATTTTATGTTCGGCACTTCCTATTATAGCAAACGATCCTTCGATGTCATTCTTTTATTATAGACTTAAATAGTTTTTGATGATAAATTGTAATTTGAAGTGTTTTTACACAAATTTGAGATTAAAAAAGTGATAGGAATATTGAAATTATTGTCTGGTTATTGAAATTGTTTAGTCTTCCATTTTGAATGTAAAACAGTAGGACGATGTGTGTACATATCTAAAGTGTTATTGCACAGGCGCCATGATGGAGATCAATAGTTATGTGAAAAAAAACAGTATTTAGTCGTCTTTGACAGTTGCTTATATAAATGCTTAAAAAAATAACTGACATTTATTTATCACTGTTTTTTTTTTCTTGATTTTCGAGTTTATATTTATTTTTAACTGACGAAAAAATCGGAGAGGGTATCTCAAATCAACGCGTCGATATTTTTTATTATTTTCCTATATGACAGCTGTCAAAGACAAGCATAATAAAACTTTAGTCATTGCCACATTTGTTCGGCTAACATATTTATTGTATTGGGAATCAGTGAAGTATTAGGATTCGATGTTATTCTTAGATCCAAACTATTATTAGCACCCAAAGATTGTTATGAATTTATACAAGAATATTTATGTTAAATAAGAAATAAAATTATTCAATTCTAAATTCTGTCATTTTGCTTTAAGATTTTTGACCTTGAATTGTTTGGATCGTCGTCTAGCGTAAGCGTAATTCTTTTGTTTAAATATATCATATTTTATTTAAATACATATATACGTAATTATGTTATAACACTGTCAGTATGTTTCCATATGTGGTAGAGGGCAGATCCATTGATTTGAAGTCATCAATCATACGACCCTCGGAGCCTGCGTCCTCTAGAACTGAACATAGAACTATCACGACGGGCCGTCAGCTTCCTCAATTATATACGAACGTAATTTTAATTATCAATGGCGTTCCTATATAAATTGAGTTTATAGACAAAACGTATTTGATTGATGACGGATAATTATGGAACTGCGTGACGTCACTCCGATTGCCGTCGTGGTGCCTCCTCTATGCTCTGTTCTGATGACGTAGGCCTCCGGTTATTCCTACCCCTTTATATCCTTTTTTTTCTATTCCGAAATTGGTTTACTAAATAGCTTTTTGAGTTGTCGAGTGAGCTAGCAAGATGGAGGCACTGTGTCGGTAAGTGACGTCGTTTTGTTGTTGGTTGTTTAGTGGAAGTTCAATGTTATATATTTATTATAAGTGGAGAGATTTGCTTTTTTTTTAAGAAATGAAAATTACTAAGTTTATATTGTTCTAAAGTAGTCTTGAGTTATATACTGCTTTAAAAGATTTGAATTAGAAAACAAAGAACTTCAACTATAAAATTAAATATATCATCTACACAAAGCAAACATTTAGAGATATATAAATAATATTTATAGTGTGCGGTGCAAAGTACAAAACGCGGCCGGGACTCACGTACCACTTCACGCACACCCACAAAGAGGCGGCCGGCAGCGACAACGACTCGCGCGACAGTCGCGCCGCCCAGTCTCCGCCCGCCACTGCCATGACAACTCCCGCCACCGCCACCACAACTTCCGCCACCGCCATCGCGAGTTCCGCATCCGCCGTCGCGAGTTCCGCAACCGCCGTCGCGAGTTCCGCGTCCGCCTCCGCCTCCGCCACCGCCACAGAGTATCAAGACAGTTACGTGACGTTTCTTAGTAATCCCGCCGCAGGTGAGACTACACGTAGGTACACACACGCTACCTATGCTGTTGGAAGTGACGGTTTTTCGGTTGAGGCAAGGATTACGACGCATTCAGCCTCTTAAAAAAATGTTTGAAACGGAATTCACAATTTATAGTTATAAAAATGCCGTTAGTGAGTGAAATATAACTGACAAATATTAAGTATTAGCAGGCAGTTTAAAAAAAAAAATTTTTATTCGATAGTTTATTCGATTAAAAAAACTACATAAGTAGGTTTTATGTTATTTAGTGATGGATAATCAAATATGTGAGAAAAAATATCTTACTCTATTGTGGTATTAGAACTTTCTTTCGCGTTTTCTGTATAATAGAAGTATTTTTTTCCAAAAAATGAGAGGGATAGGAGTTATACAATGAAGAATGTGACTTTTGTACTTTTTAGAAGAAAAAAAACATGTTATTTAAATTTATAAAACTTAAATCTGTATATCTTATACAATTTTTTAAAACGTAAAACACATACATTTTAGCCCTACATTTTGATAACAACTTTAAAAAAAACCGTATTTATTGCTAAATATATAATATTTCAATCACTTTCAATAGTATAGGCAGTGAACTTTCATTACTCTTCTTATTGCATAGACACTATGACAACTTCAGGTGAAATACAATTCACTTTATATATTTTAACCTTTTAAAGTGTAATATTTCACACTAAGAAAGTAAACACCCTAAACACTACACAAATTGAATACTTAACAAATAATGCACTAGTATTTCATTCTATTATTAATATAATTTATATGAAAGTTGTCAGAGCAAGAACCTCGTTTAAAAATCATGCCTTGGAATAATGTTGAAAGTACTATGATATTTTTCTTATAATTTTCCCGACTTTTAGGGATAAATAATGGTTTTGCACTGGCAACTTATTTTATCTCAAAGCTTTTCCCCAATTACTACGATATTGTATAGTTATTATGAATTTAGCGATGTAGAAGTTTTTATTTATTTTCGAAAAAAAAATATTTAAATGATTTTATCCTGGTATTCGATAATATGCCACGATTTTAGTTTTAGTAACAAATTTCTGCATTGTATATTTTAAAATATAATGGCAGTCAAAATGAACTGTTATGTGAAAAAAGTATCATTTCAAGATTATAATGGATGAAGGTGGCATTTTCGGCTATTTAATTAACCTTTGTGTTTTCAGTGTATATTTAAAAATATATTTAATTGTATATTAAGATTTAAAAACGAAACAGATTAAAATGTTCTTTGCGAATTAAAAGAAATAAGACTCGAGGAGAAATAATGTTCTGTTAATTGTTGTAACAATATACATTATTTTATTAACACACTTCTATATTAAAAAATACTTAGAATATTAATTTACATTTTGTTTAACCTTTTTGTAATTTCAATGCAAAACATTTTTTTAAAAGTTTAAATATGACCTCCATTCATATCTTTAGTTATCAAAATATCTTTAATTTCTATTCAAACATAAATGCATCTATAGGTACCCCGCAACCCCCTCGTCGGCCGTCCCCGCCCCCCCGACCGGCGTCTGCTGATACATCCTCTTCGGATTCAGCACACGCCCCACTTGTACCCCCCGGCACAGCTGCGGCCACTGCACCAGCTACTAGCAGTAGTGAACTAAAAGAGCCTGACACTAAGGTAGAAAGTTCATGTATTATTCTTTTTAGAACAGACATCATCTTCTCTCTCTCTGCCCTCATCATTTCTCGCGGCCTTCTACCCTCCGGGAAAGCAGTAACTACAGATCCCACTACTAACTACTCATATTCAAATTAAAGAGCTGATACTAAGGAATGGAGTTCGAATACGAATTTATTTAGAGCAGGCAGCTGGAACGAGCCATCGCAGTCGTTAAATCTCTCAGAAGAGGTTGTTTGAACAAATTAATCATTTTGATTGGCAGCGTGATATATGCCTCTACTATATAGTACTTACTTGTTGTACGTTGTCTAAGTATAATATTTGCACCTACAGGCATCACCGTCACCATACTGCGACTTCTGTCTCGGCGACGACAGAGAGAACAAAAAAACCGGCACACCCGAGCAGCTAGTCAGTTGTTCCGACTGCGGCAGATCAGGTAAGAGACGAGGTAGACCACCTCGCAATGGCGTCAAAAAATGCTTCCACCTACAGAACAGAGTGTGCGAAAACCACCGGCATTTGCGCGATATTAAATTAAATGGCGTCGTAGAAATACTCTCGTCCATGTCGTATTCGGCGGACGCGTTTGATACGTTCGCCTCTCAGACTAAGTTGCTCGAGAATTGCGAATATGCAATGTCTCCGCCTTCACGCCAAAGTCCTTCCCATGATATAGAAGTAGTCGTTAACGGGAATAAAATGTAGGTTTTTTTTTTTAGTTTTTTTTGTCTTTTCATATCTCTCTTATATGGCTATGAGTTAGATGTAAAGCGTTATGTCGGAATTTTATGTTTCGTCTTAGAATATAAGCTCCAAATCGAATATAAATGCTATATTTAACTTTTTTATTTTTATTATTAAGTTGATATTTTTTATTTGTATAAGCATTCGCTTTTTGTGTTGTCACAAAGTGTGTTGCATCACAAACTTGGCTTCTTACCAAAGAGGTTCGCTTGTTTTAGATTTATTGAGTACATTCCAAATCATTATAGGAAAATATATAGATTTTTATGTATTATTTGATATCAGATTTTTAAATTTATTCTTTCTGAATAGGTTTAATAAATATAATTATTAATATATATTATATAGTTAGATAAATTAATATTATTATATACACAAGTTTGGGTTAGTTAATTGTTTTATTATATTCAAAAACATTTATTGAATAGTAAAATTTTTATTGAATACAAAAAAGTATTGTAGAGAAGTGACAATGAAAATGACAAGTGCATCTCTAGATAAAAACAAAACATTATATAAAAATGTTATTTTTTTTTTATTAAAAAATTGAAAATTAAAATTTTTACTTATAACCTAATTAAAGTTATTTATCTTGAAGTTGCCATGTTACTTTAAAGTTACGATGGATGCCAAATAAGTGTAATTTCATATAATATCTGTTGTATTTATCTATAGGTAGTTAAATAGGTTGAAATAAACAGCATTAAAAAACTTTTTGGGTTAGATATTCTATTTAATACTGACTAGTTGTGTTAAATTAATTCAATTATATTAAAACACATATCGAAGTGAACTTAGCTACAGAAGAATCGTATTTAGAAAATATCAAAATAAAAGTTATACAAAATTAATAATAATTAAAGAAATATTTGCAAATCTTTATGGTATTTGTTAAAAAATAATATTATTAAATTGTAATTGCTTACAATTAAACTATATATAGTGTGTGAATATCAATTTACTATTTTCAGTGGGCATTCATTAGTCTTCCCCTAAAAAAATGTGCCTTTAAACATTTAAATATTCTTATTCAAAATTTTCTCAATCATTACATTAAATTTTATATATAATTATATAATGTTATTCACTTATATTTACATTCTAAAATAGTATTGTTAATCTTTTTATTATTCACGCTGTATACAGAGGCCAGTCATTTTATCGAGTCCATATAGAATGGTCTAGAAGGGATTTATTTTAAGTAAATATGTAGTTCATTTTAAAATCCGCAATATATCATTCATATCTCCCAAAACTTCATAATAATATACTTTTTTTGGTATTTTCAATTTAAATATATGTATTTTAATATATTGCATATGAATTCTTAGATAGCTTAAAAAGGTATTGTATATATGAATATGAATTAAACTCAGTTATATAAGAAGATTTATAAAATTCTTATATGAATATTATGTAAAAAAAATAAGCATATATGACAGTGGAGTGGCAGTACCAAATGATGTCATATGTTAGTATTACCAGGGTAATTTTATACTATTATTTGTTTTACGAGAAACATACTTTTTTTTACCTTTGTAAAATTAAGTGGTTTAACAACATGACGGTTAAATATAATATTTTTTTACAAATATCACTATATCCATTATTTGATCTTGAATTTTATCAGAGTTTTATTCCTAGTTTTCTAGTCGTTATATATTCATTCAATCTACATATAAACGCTGTGTCTGTTAGTCACATAGTTAAAAAATATGCGAAAAGTACTTACAAATTACCTAATTCGGTTTTGATTCAATGTTTTTTTTAATTCGTTATTTCAAACATGGCAAGGGAATGTGAGCAATATTGATGTTTGTAGAGCTTAAAAGTGCCTTTTATTAAAAAAAACCTTTATTTTTTTATAACCCAAAGATTTGTAATAAAAGTTTCATTATAAAGGCTTCATGTTTTAAAATTAATAATTTTATCATTCCTATAGTTTTATGTTATTTACTCTTAGATTCTCTAATTACATAAATATATGTATATTATTTTAAGTTAGTGTTTAGAGCGTAACCAAATTTTATTTTAAGATTATATAACAAATGTTTTTGTTATTCAAAATGTTTATTATTATTTTGTACTTTATAAGTATAGAAATATAATCGTATAGTTATTTAAATAAACTTAATTATTTTTTTTGGTTTTCCAACAGCCTATATAGTATAGGAGGTAGCCAAATACTTGCGTTTTTTATTTGATGTGTTATGGTAGTTTTATAGAATTCAATGCAATACAGATAGATATGTTTTTTAAATTTCTAAACTGCAATATTTGGTTAATTTTTATTCAACTGTAATGAAAAATGTGTGGTTATAATTTTATTAATGTTCCTATTGATATTACGAAATAAACATTTTTTTTTATTTTGGTCCCTCATGTGCAATTAATAATTTATCAAAATAAAGCAAATATACCAAAAATATAATTTAACATTCAAAACATTCGTTACCATTATTTAAATGTTACTACAAATATTGAAAATACATATATTATTTATATGAATATCTACTGTTAATCATATAACTAAGTTATTAAAAATGTTCAATTTAATTACTTAATTTAAACTCATAGACATTTTGCATATATATCTGACTAAATACACATATTAATTAAATATTTAAATCAGTTACATTTTGACATTAAAATTAAAAATGATTATTTTTATTTCAAGGAATTGCAAACATGCTATATACAATGTATGTGTGTTCATTTAAAAACATTCTATGTATATTAGTGTCTATGTAAATAAGTAATAGATAAACAAAATAAATGGACAGTACTGTTGAATTAAATTTGTTACGATCGAGTATCAAAATGTGTTAGTATGGAAGTGCATAAAGCTAATTCTAGGTATTACAACATATTATACACCATGTATATCTATGGCTGCTTGCTAATTGAGCGGTTACTTAAAATATATAGAAAATTACAAATTTTCAATTTTATATTAATTGTTTTTCTTTTATTTTGAACAAATGACAATCACATTTTACCTTAACCTCTCAGTTCGAAAACAGTCGCATAGTCATTGTTTTTTTTTGTAAACACCATGAAAATGTTTAATATATTAAATTGTACTCCCAAAAAGTATTTATTCCTGGTTTTTTTTTATTTAATTGTGCTGAAGAATAGTGAATTGCACTTCCTTACTATGATACTTGTTTAATAAAGGTAATATATAAATAATATCGTGTCCCTGTTGTTTTTCGTTACTTTATTTTTCACTATTGTTCGGCACATTTACCTTCCTTTAAATATATCTAAAGAAGATACTTTCAGAACGCCGAAGTGTAATGTGCCTAACAGTAAGTGAAAATTGATTTTATTATTAATTAATTAGGTTTAGTTTTTAAATTTTATTTATTTCTTTTAAGTGGCATGCATCTCACATATACAGGTTGTTCCAAAATGAACATAAAATATATTTTTTCTAATATCAATATTTTTTTACATTTTTTTTTTACTTTAACAGGACACCCAACCTGCTTACAGTTCACAGTGAATATGATAGTCTCAGTTCGCAAGTATCGCTGGCAATGCATCGAGTGTAAATGTTGCTCGGTTTGCGGGACTAGTGATAATGATGTAAGTTTGTATTTATTTTAGCTTCACTCTGTATCCCCTTTATAGCAGGGTAGGCAGTTTAGACACTCCGTTTCCCATCCTCCGGCGAATTTTTGAGGCATTTCGTGTTGAGTCGCGGAGCTGAACGCCACGCGTATTTGTCTTGTTACCAGAGCGAAGAAATGAAAATATTTATAAATTATAATTCATTTCCCTGAGTGGAAAGCGAAACCACAATCGTCGCGGATACAGTGACACGTTTGTGTCACTGTGCTACGATGCCCTCAAGTATTACAATTTTATTTAATGTCAAATACAGACATAATAAAGACTTTTTTTAAAAAACGCATAAAATTGTGTAAATTGTAAGTGCGCTCATAAGTTTTAATATAAAATTAAATTTTATTTACGTATTTTTTTATTATTGCATTGAATGAGTAAGCAAAAAAAAAATGTAAATGTAATTGATTTTTGATTAATGTACGACCGACTACAATTATCTAATATGTTAAAAAATGTTTCCATGTAAGTGGCCTATGTGTTTTTAACGGAAATAAATATATCTTTAACCGAAAAAAATAATATATATTCAGGACCAGCTGCTGTTCTGCGACGACTGCGACCGCGGCTACCACATGTACTGCCTCGCGCCGCCCCTCGATACGCCCCCCGAGGGCTCGTGGTCCTGTGCGCTTTGTATCGAGCAGTTCCATTGAATGCGTAAGAGTTTGTGTTGTTTTTAGGTTTTTTTTATTTAAAGCTCACTTGGTTTTTATAGATAAATTAGTCATTTTCATTGATGTATCAAAACATTAGGTATTTATGTTTTCTACTATATCATGTTAGGTAATTAATTTGTTAGCTGTTTTTTTTATAAAAAAACACCTAAACCTTTTCTAAAACTTTTTTAGTAACACATAATAGAGAAATATGTTTAATATATATATTTTTTATTTAAAATATTTAATTATCTCATTATTCGATCCCTACTGGGGAAAAGAATTATACTCATTTCCCCGCTCTGGGAGTAGAGTGTCTCCCAACTCGCTCGGAAAGCTTGCAAAAAGTGAAGAATAGTGTCTCAACACTCCATTGGAGTTGTATATTTTTTTTAATTAAAATTTTAATTTTCAGGTATGGAGGCGTAGTATTAAAGATATAGCGGTATGGCTGTAACGTACAACGTGTGTCACTGAGTGTCCATTGTATAGACGATGTTGCCATAGATATAAATTATTAATTAAAATATTATATTTTAGCGCTTAGTGTGGATTTATTGTCACTTCACATGTACATTTTATACCCAATTTGAGTACAACATGTTTTTTTATTGTGACCTGATTTTATTATTGTGAATATTTTTTTGTTTTTTTTAATTATCTATGGTATCTCAGTGAAATAATACAGGTATTAGGCTTCCAGAGATTTTTTTGAATCAGTTTATTTGTTTTTTTTTATTTATTTTTGTTAGTAGTATCGAGCTATAAATCCGCACCAGGCTGTTTGAAATTTGTTCTTGTACTCAAATTGTAAAAAAAATAACGTTTACAGTATCTATATTGTATAGTTCTTTCTACCTCTACCGGTGCTTGCTTTAGGTGTTTTTGTTTTTCTAAATTCACTGCCCATCATTTGCTATTCACTAGCTTTATATAACAAGAATGTCATTGATAAAATTTTAATGAAATGAATAGAAAAAAATCACATAAGTCAATATTTTTTAAGAAAAATATAGTTGAGAACGAGAAGAAGTGAAGTTTAAAATTTGATAATAGTATCATTTTTAAAACTCAGTTGAAAAACTTTGGTAATCATTTTGTATTTGAAATTAAGAATTGTCAATAAAAATTGATATTATCAATTTTAAATTAAAAAAAAACTTTAAGTATCACGTTTTTGCAATTCTAGCAACATTTATTTTCCCTTTTTTTAAAGCTGCACAAAACTAGTTTTTTTTATGAACAATAATGTGAATTTATGTCTTAATTATACCATTTTACTATTATTATATTGGTTGAAGAAGATACTCTCATACTTCATGTGGCTTTCAGATCAAAGATTTAATATGACAAATTTAATAATTAAATACGTAATGTTAGAAACGAATTGTTGTAATTAAATGACTAGTATTATCTACTTATGATTTTTTGAATAATATATGTGTATATATTTATAGAGACAAACTATTTTTAGTTTTACTTTTTTACATGCAATGGTCAATAGTTTTGAGAATGACCTCACTTTTCTTATATATATATTTTTTTTGTGTTTCGCTTTGTTAAATATTTTTGTAATAAGTGCTGATTACTTAATAAAAAGAGCATTTTAATTTATGTTGCTCTTAACAATAATTCATTGACAATCAAAATAATACCTTACAATTTCTGCTGTATTTTTTATTCTTATATGACGGTACTATTGCAAAGAAAATAAAGAAAAATATATGCTCAAGTAAGTGATATATGCAGCCATTTAAGAAAAAATAAATAAAAAGGCATTCCAAATTAGTGTTTAACTCCATGATATATTTAGAAAGAAAATATGTCGTTTTTTTTGTTTTTTTTACAAATATGTCTTAAATAAATATGAATATTGTATAATACGATGGGCTACATTATACAGTTTTAGTATGCTTTAGCAGTTAGTATTGTACATATGGATGCCTTGGCGAATTTATTTCTTTTTTTACGAATTGTCTTTCTTTTTTTATATGTATTTTTTTACTTTACCTTAGACGGATTTGAATCCTGCTACTCCATCTGTAGTGCTATTGTATAGTTTTGTATACTAATATCCGCATACGATAAAATTATATGTTGGTGTGAAACGTGTTACGAATAAGTAGCTCCTATTTTTTAGTATTACAAACAATATACCTATTTTACCGAAGCTGTGAGCCCTATTTTTATATTCCCAGTTTCCACGGTGTACGCCCAATAAAATATTTTTTTTAGAATTTTTAATATTTTATTTTATTTACGTATTTTTTGTAGACACTATTTTTTTATATAATACGTTTCACACACGATAAGAGATAGATGTAAACGTAAGTAAAGCTGTGATCAGACTAGGAGGTTGTGATGGATTTAGTGTGGGTTTACAAGATTTTTTTATTGCTTTTTACATGTATGTATGTATTTGTATGTATGTACGTAAGTGTAGAGTAGCGGCTGAACAGAATTCCGCTTTAATTTCGATAAACTCCTGCCAGTCGTTGACGTTGTAGTACAGTTTTTTGTATGACGATGGTTGTGTGTTGATTGGCGGCTTCTTTTTTTTTTTGTGTGTGTAAGAAACAAAAGATAGATTTATTGGCGTCGCTGCTTTTGTTTATAATTGTCAAGGGAAATATAATATTTTAATAAGCAATAAATAAAATGCTTCACATTTTGTTACTAATTATATATAGTTTCCGAATGATGATTGAATTTATGTATTGAAATTGTGAGTAATTGTGGCGCCATTACAATTTAAAATGACGTTTATAAAACATGTATTTGGTAATGATTAGATTTTATTCATCCTAATATCTACTTTTTTATTTTAAAAGATTTAAAGTAAATGTTATATTTTCATTGGTTTAGATTTATTTATAGTCTTTTTTGTTTAGTCTGTCAGTGTAACATACAGCCATTGCTCGTGATAGATGTTCAATGCCCGTTCTTTCCAATATGGAGTTGTTAGTTGTAAATGTAAAATAAGATTTCCATCCCGTACGTGTCATAACTAAGTGTGGTGACTTAACGAATAAACGTTAAAATTATTCCAATTTTTGCGGTTTTTTTATTTCTACCCTTAGTGTTTATTACATATTAGGTGATTGTATGGTCATCG
The DNA here is from genome assembly GCA_036379175.1 of Heliconius cydno galanthus. Taxonomy (NCBI): domain Eukaryota; kingdom Metazoa; phylum Arthropoda; class Insecta; order Lepidoptera; family Nymphalidae; genus Heliconius; species Heliconius cydno. Next base: position 1,348,548 of record JAKRZM010001340.1, on the reverse strand, counting down.
ATCATTTTTGTTATTAATAGATCTGAGGCCGTCGTGGCAAGCGTGAAAAGTTGTTGGTTCCATTCCCACTCGAGAGAATGAATTATTATTTGTTAATATTTTCATTTCTACGGCTCTGCTACCAAGGCAAAAGCGCAGCTTTGAGTTCTGCCACTCAATGCGGCGAAAGTTTGGTGGAAAGTGGGGAACGGAGTGCCTTAATATTATGTTCCCACTTTACCCTGCTATATGCGGAATACAGTGTGAAGCCGAGAAAAAATCTTAGAGAATCTTAATTATAGTTATAAAATATATTATGGGTTGAATACAACTATAAGTTCACATTAACCCGTTCGTGACAGCTGTAATGTGGAAATTTTTGCTAAAGTATTTTTTATTAAAAAGGTTTTGAGCGAACCTTAATAAATATTTATGTACAAAAAACTATAGTCATTAATTAAATATATCAAAATAATTCCATATTATATAGAGTTTTAGTGTCGAACAACTAAAGCTTAGAACTATTTTTATATAAATATAATATTTAGTCGTAAATACCATCGGTGAGGATCAGTTATCATTGATTAGCATATGAATTGATTGGGGAGTCTGGAGTCGTCACTAGCTAACGAAGAAGATGATTAACTTGATTTAATTTTAGAAGTTACTTTTGTATATTTAATTTTTGGTTATAAACGTTTAGCCTCAAAATGGGACTGATTTCAATATATTTACAGAGTACTTAAATAACTTTTTTGGGGACAATCGTGGTGCAGCCCTCGAGCGTGTAACTCGTAATCGCTACAAGTTGTGAGCTCGATTCCCACTCGAAGAAATATTTAATACATTCATGGCTTCGCTCTGGTATTGAGTTTTTTCATTCCACACGCAATGCCTCCAGAATTCGGCGGAAAGTGGGGAGCAGAGTGTCTTAACACTAGGCTCCCTTTGTCAACCTTGCTATATGCGGGATATGTTGAGTGGCGGAACTCAACGCCGGGCTTTTGCCTTAGTGCCAGAGCGGACTAATGAAAAATAAAATTATCGTTGTAAAATAAAACGCCATTTGTTAAGGACGACGCACGCACGACAAACCCAAAGGGACACCACCGCACACGCCTCATTCCAAAATAAAGTCGTAAATATTGGCGATAAATGTCAAAGTTGTTTAACCTCTAGTCGTATTTCTCACAATACGTTCATAGATGGCGTTATAACGAAATAATTCAAGCTATCGTTTGGTTCTGTCTTGTGGTATAAAGTAAAGGGGCCGTATGAACAAAATAAACGCAATTAAAGATTGCGGGTTCGATTCCTACTTATATTTTTGAAATAGTATTGTACGTTATTGTACAACACTATATATTTTAAATTAAAACTAGCTTATATATATATTAACAAATGTCGAATATTTTGTGTCGATCGATTTATCTCTGTGATCGATATCATTTGATCATTCGAACGATTGGATTGATGGATTCGTCATGAAGCGACTCGCGCTTTGCTTGGGCTTACGTTATACCGTACCGTATACGGTCAGTTTTGTACTTTGATTTAATGGATCGCAGACGATAAGATTAAAGATAATTAATAATAAAAATTTACCATGAATGATTTTACACTTGCCGTTTTGCACTCGTATCATTTACGGTGAGCCGTGGCACACCCACACTAAGCACTATCATGCTGCTGCTGCTTTGCCTAACTATAGAGAAAAATGAGAATATTAAATATTTAATTCCATTAATCTTCAATATTTAATTTCTGAAGTGGGAATCAAACGCATAACCGTCGCGTGTACGGTTGCAAGCTTATGCCCCTGCTCCACAAAAGCCTCACCACCACGGCGGTATAATTCATTGATAAACTTAACTAATAATGTTTACTTTTTTCATGTAAGTAAAAAAATATGCACTTGATTTTATTTATAATTTTATATTTTTTCCTTTCATACATAACTTATTTTTTAATCGTTATCAGGAATAACAAACTATAGTAAAAAAAAAAACATTATTTTAATATAATTAATTTATTTATTGGAACAATTCACTACTTTGTATGATAATAAACCAAAACAGTTTTGGTATGAAGATCAATATGTCTAATTCTAAACATTGCACTTTCTATATCGACTAAATTATTCGTATGCTTGTATCACACTCCGCTAATATTAAAATATTATTATTAAGCAATATAACAAATATTTATATATTTGATTGATTGATTTCTCGATATATGGCGTTTCGAGCGTGCCAGTTGAGCACAATTCATTTCGCCAATGTCACGTTGTATATATTTATATATTTCTTGACTATGGAGGAAATCGGAGAAGATTGGTTTTCCTTGTCACACTTTGTCTATCACAGCAGGGAAATGAAAATGATTCATTTCCCTGAGTGGTGTCCCGTGACCATTGAGTTTACGAACAGAATAATAAATATCAGAATATTTTTTTTAGTTAATGCTATGTTTATATTGTATTGAAGAGTGTGATATAGCATATACTCTAATATACATATAATATCAATATTTTAACAGTGACATAGTAGTAGACGTAGATAGATAGATATATAAAAAATATTTTATTCATGAGGGGTAACAACTTTTTTTGTGTAATTGAAAAAAAGTTTATTAATATATTTTTAAATTATAATATTATATTAATAAGATAATTATGGATGTTTCGAACAATTCTTTTTGTTAATAAACGTTTGTAAATCAATTGAACTTATAATTTTATAAATTTCAATCACTGCTTTAAATTTTTTAGATATAAGTTTAGAGTACATATAGATATTAATAAATATAAAGAAAAAAACTTATAAAAAAACTATACAGTAGTAAATATTTATAAATGAATACACAATAAATTCAAAAAATACTAGCAAAATAATAGTGGGTCCATGAGCTACTATGAACGACAGGTTTGTTTTAAAAACATATAAAAACTTCATTTCTTTATATATTTAACAAAACTATTATAATAAAGATGTTGATAGAATAGAAAAAAAGAAATATATATTTTTTAAATTTTTGACAAATAAATTACAAAAAAAAGTGATTATTAAGACGACGACAACGTAATTTGTTGCTTGAATTTATTAAATTTATATAAAATAAATATTTTTACAAAACTTGTGTAAAAATATTTACGTAAATATTTATTTGGAATCAACATTTCTATTATAATAAAAATATACAACAAATTATTATATCTATAACAAAACTTAACATAGTCATGAACGCTTCATAGTCATGGATAAAACTCACTAGGTATAGGTAGACATTAGAAATTTCAAACTTTCCTAATTTTTCTACGCAACTTACATATATATATGAAACGGACGTAGCCAGTTCTTTTTAATTAAATATTTTAAGGCTAAATATTTTTTAAAGATAAAAAACATTTAGAATGTTAATTTAATTAATAAAAAAAATAAACATCAACAGAAGAAAAAAATAACAGTTTTCATATTTATCATATATTTAGTTTAGTTTTCATAACATGTTATTTACTGATTAGTTCTTAATAATATTTTATTTTTTTTATAATTTATAGGTGTTCCATTTTCTTTTAATAATACCTCATGTATTTGACTACGTCCGTATACGTGATGTTAAAATAAAGTATAATAATATTACTCTAAAACTGACCATCGCGTGAATTATAGTTAAGTAGCTGTTCTAATTTTTTTTAGCACAATATTTATTAATATAAAAACAATTTCATTCTTTATTTTAAAATAAATTTTGACTTATATCAATATTTGAATGAAAAGTACTTGTTTTAATGAGAAAAAATGTTAACATTTAACTATTAGTTACTAAATTAATTAACATATCTTATCACAAGTGACAAACTTAAAACTATACTTCGGAAGACATTTGATTTTGTTGCTTTCTCAATACGAGGCCATCCATAAATTAAGTCACAGCAATGGGGAGAATCCTAAATTTCGTATGGCATTATATTTCAATATACTAACATAATGCGTAAAATAATAGGACTAAGATAACTGCTATTTTAAATTTAATAATTTTTGGATAAAATTGCAAAATATGTTCCACAGTAGGGGTTTAGGGAGAAGGGTCAGAAAATCATGAAATTCGTGGGACGTAATTTCTGGATAGCCCTTAATAAATCTAATTTAAGCGAATGTTTTAGCTACATTCGCTACACGAATTAAAACTAATATTATCCTGTAACAGCTGCAGGGCAATATTTACTTACATAGAATTAGATGAGATGAGAGTTTATGATCCACAGATAAAAAAAACTTACTTAGTCTTTTCATAGATAATATATATAATTATTATTTATTTGTATCGGAAAATATAACAATAAGTTATTTTTAATGTGGAAACTATGAAATGATTGTTTAAACTTACTTTCATTTATAAAACTTTGGATTAATAACTATTTCCTCTGATCTCACAAACTAAATTGTAATATATTCATTGCTCCTCTTGTCACATTGTTTTTAAATTTATATATTGCTTTATTAGCCTTAATTTAACTAAATATATTTTTGTGTATTTTTTTTAAACTTTAAAAGTAAAAAAATATTTATAAATAATCAAAGTATATAGTGGAATAACGAACTTAATATTATGGCATAGAATTATTCTGGCTCAGCTATTCTATAATTTACACTAATTGAGCGTTCTTAATCTACAGTCAAATATACAGTGTAAATTCCATACAACGTCACTGAAGAGTAATTGTGAGAAAAAAATAAAAGAGAAGAAGAATTTATATTATTTTTCAATTATAATTTTTTAGTCAAGTGTAAAATATACACACGAGACAAACATTTGAGGTAATTTAGAAAGTCCAATTTCTAGTAAGAAATTAGTAAGATGATAATCAAGTGGAACCAACAGAAGAAGAGTGTTATGGTCGCTTTAGGAAGGTCCTCGTCAATTCAGATGACGTTACATGGAGTTCAAACAGTATTTCGTACATTTGGTTTTTGCTAAAACGTGAAGAAAAGCACCTTTATATCACTATTTCAATATAATTTATACAAGCAATACAATTTTGAAGCTAATAACAATATTTAAATGATTTTTTTATTATATTTGACAGCTAATATATCTCTCTGTAAATATTACTATAATAATATAATTTTCAATGAAAATATTAATAAACTTGAGAATCTGTAACATTTTCCTAATTAATATCAAGTATAAAACAATAATAGTTATCATAATGATTTCTTTATATAATTGTTTTTTAATCACTCATTACTTCATTTTTTCTACAAAAAAATATATTATGTTTCATTTATAGTCATTAAAATCTTTTTAATATCTAAAAGATCAACAATAAATAAAATATTAAAAATAAAAAAATGTATTCAATTATGCATATTTTTCCAAAGTTATATATGTATGTATTTAGAAAATATTTAATCTATGAAATACATTCATAGAGCCACATGCAATAAAGTATGCTGTTTAATAATTAATTTATTATTTCTAAATAATAATAAATAGTATCGAGACATTTATATAATATCACTTTCTTTGAGCCGTATAGAATTTACATTGGCAAGGATATACTTTTAAGTGAAAGAGTTAATTGCTTTTTTTCAGTACATATTTATAAAAAAACCGGATTATTTTATTTTGTGAATTTAAAGTGATGCAGTTTGAGCCCTTGTAAAATAAAACAATTTATATATGTCAGATTTTGTTTAGCTTTAAAACTTTGGTCCACTGATAGATAAGCTATGGTAAGATAGAGCTCCAATACTTAATAGAATGTATTAAACTACAGAATTATAGCCTAAATTTGAGCGAATTTGTCATATAAAATAAGACAAGTTATAAAAGCTAAGATATATGTGTATATGTTCCATGTCAGTTGACCATAAATATTGGCCATTCGGGGCAAGCGGCTGGAGGGGGGATGGGCAAGGGTGAACCACCGCCTACTGAAACTACTTCTGGCATCTGAAATAAAGAAAGTTTTATATATAAATATTTTTAATAAAATTTTCGATTTTACGATTATTACATATTTATGCGAATGAATTGTGTATAATGCTAAATATATGCGATTAATTCGGTTAAAATTTGGTTGAAAATTTTACGTAATAAAACTGAACGTCACACTTTGTTGTTTCTTATCAAATTAAGAAATAACTTCCCAATGCATGGTGCAATAATTAAAAAATTATGAAATTATGATAAAAATCTCATCATAATTGCATCATATTCTACATTCCGAAAACACCATTAATTTATTTAGTGTTTTACACTACCGAAGTAATGATAATGATAATGTAGTTTCTGATGCCTTAACAACATCAATATCTCTATGCAAGATCAAATATTTTGTATTTTGAAGTGAATTATATAATCTTAATTTAAAAAAAACAACAATAGTTGTTCTAAAATTAGTTAAAATCATACCATAGTTTGCGGGTGGTGAGGTGGATGATAGTAGTGGGCGGGCGACACGGGCGGCGTCGGGTACCCCCAGTAGAGCAACGGCGGCGGCAACGTCGGACCCATAGCCGGGTAATAATATGTTACAGGACCTATTCAAATTAAATCGATATTGCGGCTATTTTAATTATTTTATAATGAAATTATTATAAATATTAATTAATGATTATTTTATACGCTATCTATTTAGAAACATTTTGTAATGAATGGCGGAATTCAAAACAGCCCAATCTAATGAGAGCAGGAAAACGGAAATATTTCTAAAATTGTCAGTTTCCCTCGAGGGTGCTTTGAATTCACTACCATCGTAAGCAAATAGACACGATGACGTTACTTTTAGATAATTATCTAAAGCTTTATACTTTCTTTGATTTGCTAAACAATAAACATAGCTAATAATTTGAATCTACTCCGTTTCTTTACTCATGCAAATGTTAGTCACAATCTTATAAATGTCATACTTTCGTAAATATATGTAATATTATGTTATTATTTTCGATAATTGCTGTATGCGTATTATTGTACTCGTGTTGAATTATTCAATTATTTGTTTCTAAGTCCCATACAAAAATATATTTAAAATAATATGTGGTTTAAACAAAATGTTTTGCTGGAACGTGTCTTTATTGCATAAGATGAAAAATAAATGTATGATTTTTCTATAAATCGGAACTTTTCTTAATTTTGAATTGAAAATAACTAAAAAATATATCAAAATTGAAAATAAATAAATTGGATCAATCAGTTTGTAGGAGACGACTTGATATAAGTTTTACCAAATCTCCAAATGTAAGTACTATCTATACAGAAAACCAAAAACACCTCAAATAATTAATCACGATCTTGATACTATTATATGGAAACATAAAATATATATATACAGCAAAACATTTAAACGGTGATAAAAGACAGACAAACATGAAATCATAGTATGTATGTAGTTATAGTTAAATAAATTGATGAACACTCACCAGGATAACGCATAACCAGTCCACCAAAGCAGTGCACTTATACCATAACGCGTCGTCGTCCAAGCTCCTGACTTTACTATGCTCCTATACCCTGACCTGATAGTTAGCCTGGCGACCTCAACTACTTCATATATTAAAGTATTTAAATGATTGAAGTTATGCATAGCTAAGAGAATAAAGCAAGCATAGAAGAAATATATACTTCATAAACGTGTTGAATTTCGAATTCAATCGTTACTACATTAAATTCATTTTTTTAGGCATCAAATTCTTTTCTTCAAACCTATATTTCATTCTTTTGATTTGCAAATTTAATTAATATTGTCCGATCTACATCAGTCTTTCAAAAGGTAAACATTGAAACCTAAAAAATGAATTAAAAATTTAAAGACATGAATTTGATGCGTAAAATTCACTTAAAGTTCAGAACCCATACTATATTAGTTAAGTAACTAATATAATCAATATATTTTTAGCTTTTTCCCAGAAATTCTAAAGCAGTTGAGGCCACTATTGAAGAAAGAGCTGATAAAACCCAACAATGATAAACGATACTTACTCCGTTAACGTTATGATGGTACAGTACAGTTGACCTTAGCCCTCCCATGTCCTCTAAGAAAGCACAAAACTTTCTACACACACTGAAGCGTTTGTTTTCCCAATTTCAAAATTCGTATTCACTATCACCGTCCCATGCATTAGGAAGCACGATTTACTTATTTTATTTTTTTAGCAGAGCCTCTTTATAAATATAATACAAAATGGTAATAGAATAATGTTGGTTTTTTATATTTCAACTTGATTTTTTAAATCTATAGTTATTTAGACTCAGAAAAGCAAAACTAAAAAAGAATGTTAAAAAATATGATTGAATATGATGCAATAGATTTTTTAAAGATTTTTTTGAAGAAGCAATTTTGTTCTCGTATATCTTTAATTTAAATATATGTTGATTATAGTATTTTTTATTATATTATGGTTTTGTACCAAATGTTGACTTTCATATTATTTTTTATGTAAATCTTACTAGCATTTTGAATTATATTGTAGCAAGAGGTACTCTAGTTTAAATTAAAAATATTTATTTTTTGACATTTTTTTTAACCATTTCAAAATCATTACCCATATTTGTTTTAAAACTTTAAGAAACTAAAGACTAAGCTATGTTAGGAGGTGGGGAGACATGATTGTGCTATTTAATTGTTATCTTGTGAAGGAAAGTTACTTTGTATGATATAGTTATATGTCCCGAGTTCACTCGAGAAGACAATACAAAGAAAATAATGATAATATTCGGTCTTGAAATTATAGATTTGTTCAGTAGTTAATAAGATATATGATATGAAATGAAATGTTACCTAAAAATATGCTTAAATTTATGATCTGTGGAGTAAATTATTAAATTAAAATCTAAGAATTTATAAAGTTATATAAATATATCGAATTACAATTTAACAAAAGGAAATAAACATAACAAGTAATACTATTTGAAAAAGAGACATTTCGTGCAATTCGCCAATCATAGACTATAAAGAGTTAGTAATATAGGTCATAGAGTATAGATCGTACAGACCATAAACAAGTTAAGCCATAGAGTTAGTACATTAGCCCTCCTTCACAAGTTGAACTAAATACACCCAAAAAACATAAAATAGCACAACCACCATGTGCACACTGCAGTGAAACACGCAATAATCAAGATCTAACATGAAATTTTTCGTTTTATTGAAAAGTACGCAATAAACTAACAGCTATAAAGTATAAGACGATTTTAACTATAGAAACGTTTTAAAATTTCTTATATCTAAACTATGTTAACTTACACTATATTGGTCCCCTGTATTTGTGATATTTAATAACGCCTCTTGATATAAAGCAGCCATTTTTAAAAACCAGTATATATATAAATAATAAACATGAGCGTTATTTTATATCAATAATTTTAAATAGAAAAAGTTAATTATAATCAGTTTTACACCAGATTGTGTCAATATTGAACGTGTTGGAAATTTGTCAGGTTAAAATAAAAAAAAGCGTCACAAGAACAAATGGGGGTTTCGACTCCTCACACCACCCCACCAGTCATTTACACGTAGGGATAATTCAATAGAAGTAAAACTAAATTATTTTTAAAAATATCTGATTTATATAATAAATGACTATTATTAATAAGATATTAACGAGAACAAGACTATTATTAATAAGATATTAATAATAGAATAATACAGTAGAATTATTTATATTCTATATTTTTAATATATAAAGAAAGAAACATTGAAATATCCCATTCCAGTGAGATAACAGAGAAATTAAAGCGAAAGAAGGCTAAGTAGGAAAGCTGTGCGTGTTAATGACTGGAGGTTCTACCACAATCCATTTTATGAATACTCTTTGCCAATCGCAATTTAAATAACTATAAGTTTTAGAAAAATGCCTCAAAAGTATAATAGTTTTTGATATAGTCAAATTGCCATATGAAATGAATTTAGATTTATATTTAAGTATATGAAAGAAGTAGGCATTTTTCTAAAAAAATATAATATATTTATATGCGATTCTCTACAAAGAGAACTATTTGGAAGACACTAAGCTGTATATTTTCTTATTATAAAGCGGGGGTTTACCGTTTTTACCGACAATTGGACAACTGAAGAGTCGCTATTTCATACTTCAAATTGAAAATAACAATCAAAATGTATGTTATTTTCTAAATGAATGAATGAAATTGCGATATTTGTATATGTTATATATCTCATATTATAATATTTATAACCAGTATACCAAAGATAAAGCTATTTACCGTACATTTTGTTTATTTAACATTAACATACAAATAGGTTATCCTCACGATGTGCTCTGGAAAATCGTACGAAACTTATAAAAGCGTTTTTATTTCTTTTTTTAAATATATAATCATGCAAGAAACCGTACAACCATCCATGCGTAGCCCATCTTTTGGCAGAAACATATATATATATATGTTTTTTAATATAGGTTTAATTATATATATCTTTAAATAAAGTGCAAACACTTACCGCTTTTATTCCAACTTCATGCAATTTTCCATAACACAACCTTGGATATATAGAGTCTCACAAAAATCATGTTATATAGTGAAGTGGGAGCTCAACCAGTGGAGTTGCCAGAACAATAAATATGATAAATCTCTATTTTTTTCTAAAGATATATAAAAATTCTTATTTATTACACTTATAGACCTCATGTTTGAACTCCAGATTCACAATATAAAATGAAGTAATAAAAAAATTAACACAGTATTTTAAACTAAACTAATGTAATTTGGGCGTAAGACCAATGTTAGAACCGCCAAAAACATAATATATGACAGAACAATCAGCCTATACACCATCGTGAAGCCCCATACCTAGTGATTTAGACAATGGCAACACCATACAATGAAAAAATTATATAACTACCCGCTTTCACATATTTTGAAGTATAAATAATTTTATTAATTATCTGTGGTGTGAGGTATCGAATGATATAAGTGTTCTCTATATTAAAAGGAATAGGAGGTTAGATTTTATAGGAATTATTTATTTATGTGATTAGGGAAACCAAATTATTAGGGAAACTGCCAACCAAAAAAATATATATATCTAAAAGCATAAATCTAATTAAATTCATAACATCTACGTACTATGTGGGTGCATCAACAAAATTTGCCAAAACAAATACGAATGAAACAAATACAACAACAAACGTGTAAAGTACAAATAGTGAAAAAAGGAAATATAATAGTAAAAAAAGGAATTAAGTACCCATTTTTCATTACATAAGTACCTACATCAGCCTTCAAAAATATTCAAAAGTATGGAATGTCAAAAAATTTTTTTATAAAAATCACGCCATGATATTAGCATCTAATGTATTTAAAAGCTACATTACTTGTCATTGATCAACAACCTCTGATTCACTTATAAATATTATATATAAACTTTCAACAATGATATAAAGTCAGTAAAAAAACAACAAAAACATCATTTTCGTGTAAACCTACTCTAAGATAGCTGCAAAAGCTGCCGTAATCCATACGTCTCTATTAATAAATTCATATTTTTAATATTAATATGTTAGATACATTTACAATAAGGATAAATTATGTGGGACGATTCCAAAAAGTTATATATAAGGTCATATATTTCATTATTGTCCCCCAATGTCGATCGAAAAGTCGATCCTATAGAACCTAAAAATTTAAGGCACTAAAATAAAAAAAAGACATTCGTTTGAGCGTTTTGTCACATTTTTACCCTGTTATTTCGACCGCCCGAGCCGATTGAACATCAGGTACCAAAGTAAAAGGCACCTACAGTTAGTTACGCTACTATAATAGAGGAGTCAATTTAAGTATTATGTTAATAGCGAATCTTCAAAGCTTTCGAAATCCTATTAAAAAAACGAATTACTCTTAAATTCGCAAAGTTTTAGATAAAATTTAAACGCCAGGATAATATGGATAAGTTGGGAACATTGACATCGAAAGTGATCCCGGGAAGGGCGTAGAGATCGTTGGAGGAAGGGCAGCGGACAGAGCTGTCCCATATCCCGCGGGAAGAGTGGGTAAAGTCGGGAGAGTGTTATACGCTGATAGCATAGGGGAGGAATTCGCATACGAAAATAAGGGAGGGGAAGACGCGTAGGACATCACAGGGAGGGATAGCTGAGGGGTAATTTGTGGTACAGAGTAGGGTCGTTTCGCAGGGCTCGCCTCAGCGGGAGTAAAAGCGCGATCGTAACTACGTTTGGTTGGCAGTATCTGTTGTTGGGGGAGCATTGGGAGGGTTGGGTAAGATGGAGGTCTGACATAGGGTAGTAAAGTAGGTAGAACGGGTTGTCTGAGTGATAGGAGTAGGTTTTCATGTTGTCGGGCTAAAAGAGTTTGGTGGGCTATAGTCTGGGCTAGAAGCCGGGGCTGGGGAGGGGGGAGCAACGTACCCGGAGATAGCACTTTGGGCGAAGTGGCAGGAGTGACACCGCCGGTCAGTACTAGGTTCATATCGTCGCCTGAACATTGGAACACCTGGAATCGTTAAAGTTGATTTCTTAAATAAATGTTATTAATGTTTTAGTGTTTTTCTATGCAACTGTTGAAAATTGTTATAAAAATAAGCGCTAAGACTGCCTGCGTAAGATTAAAGAAGTAGTATATTATATTAAAAACATACCTCAATGTACCGTTGTTTCTTCCCAAATGTCATGTACCGATGATGTTTCTGTTGGGCGCAAAGGAACGCACTCGCTTCGCTGTCCATCTGTATGAAGGCTTCGCCGCTAGGATGACCCTGATTATTGAAGGAAAATGTATTATATATTTTTAAATTCATTCTTAGTTGTTTTTGCTATTTATCGTTCTATGCAACGTATTTCTGTATACCCGGTAGTTATAGATTAAAAATTCTGTTTAGTGAATGTTGACACTATCTTAATCCGTAGTGGTTTTGTGTTTTTTACATATTTAGCTAAATATACAATGTTATTTGTTTTTTACTTACTTGTGCATTGTATACCATGTGAACTCCTTGCATAACAATATTCTTTGCAAACTCGTCTAAAAACGTCAAAATGTGTTCGACCTGGAATATAAATTTTAATTTATAAAATACTAGTCAAATGGGTAAAATGATAATTCCTGGAGTGAAATGTAATAAGGCTCATGGAACTTAGTGTATGTAAGTTCTATATATCCATATGAGTGTTAAATTTTTTTGATTTTCGTTTTTTGATTCCGAAATACCTTAGGCACTTAAAATGCTTCATATGTCATACAGTTCTTAATTTTTTAATTAGACTTGTCAGACAGTGTCGTCCTTTAGGCTCTAAAGGTCGAAACCGCAGGCTAAAAGATACTATATTATAACAAATATTAAAATATAGACAATTATACCTGAGCTTCGTAAGGCAATCCTCGCAGTCTCACACAGTCTTTAGCGGTGCCAGAAGTGATAACATGTTGCGGTACTAACGCCACTGGTAACAGTCCCTCAGCTGGTGCACTCGCTGTTGATGGCGTACTGGCTTGACTTGTACGCGTTTCTAGTGAACGATTTAGTACCTAAAAAAGGAATTATAATAATTAAAACTTATTTTTATATGTTTTTCAGTTGTAAATGAAAGTATGAGTAAAGTATATATTACATGTGTATGGTTTGTTAACGAGGCGATATTGGTACAATTCATTAAATGATCTATTGACAATAAATAAGTAACAACCTCAATCAAATGAAGGTTGTTTGTGAAAGTAAAAAAGTGAATATTTTTATATTAAAATTGGTAATAGAAAATAACAAAATGTAATAACAGTGTGGCTTTTAATTTTTATTATCACTGTGAAATGAATAAATTTCAATATATAGTAATAAAATAAATTTAACATAATAAAGTATAGGTAAAACGTAATTTTTTTACCTATATATACATATAGCGTCCAAATAAGTGCATTTTCAAGTAGTTGCGTGTAATTCTTACCATTTATCCAAGGGCAGCGTGCACATAAATAAATAACTAAATTACATCAAATCTTATTGTTCACTTTGCATGTCAAATAAGTATTGTGTTTATGATTGTTTCTCTAGTATGGATTATTTTTTTATATTTCCTGAACTGATATAACTTTTTTTCTTTTATAAAAGGACTTGGATGCTAGAGATGATTTTTTTTAATTTCTCCCTAGGCTGGTTCTTGATCGCATTAAATTATACCTAATTATAGGTGATCATTGATAAATAATTATAATTAAAGAAAAAAACTACTCTACGTCTATTGGAAATGTAAGTACTTTCGACGATAGCTACTAAACTGGTTTCAGATACTGCGTCACAATTATTAGTAGTTTCTAACCGATATGCTATCAGAATGGTTTATTGTCGTCTTCGACATGTTTCCAAAAGTTGTAAGACTTTACTTTATGTTAAACATAAAGTAATTGTCTTGCAACATTAAGTTACTAAAACTTAATCTAATGTGTTTTTTATGGGAAAATGTAACTGTAATGGGTCCAAATTTATTTCTAATAGAAAAAAATATCTATAACTTATGACATATTAATCATTTAAATACATAGGGGCCTAGATAAAAACAATTAATTACAAGCAATCATTTAATCTATATTGTTATCACACTGGTTTGTAATGCGGAATTATAAAAATGGTTGATTTAAGATAAAACTTATTATCGACATCGCTTAAGCAGTAAATATATTGCTACTACTTTATTCAAAATGTCATATTAAACTATTTTATACAAAAATAATCGAATAATATATACATAAAAAAGTATACATAAAAAAAGGCAATGCTGTATACAGCTCTAAGTCAATTTTACAATTATATATGTATAGTTTAGTAGGTAATTTCAGACTTCTTTCTGTACGATTAACTGACTCCAATAAATATCTATATTATATAATTGTATACTATTATATATCTATATACTATATTATATAATTGTATTAGAACTATTTTTTTTTTCGGAAAAAATCCCTTAAAAACACTTTTTTTAATAGAACAAATAATCTTACCTGTTGCACTTCAGCAGTAGTGGACCTGAACAGTTCTATGTATCTAGCGCCTATTAGTTTGCGATGTCGAGACAAAGCTTTAGGGGCGTCGTCCTCTTTAGAGAACAGAACGAAGGCGTCGCCAGTTGCTCTACCATCAGCTCGTCTCACGAAGAGTACGCCGTCAGCACCATCTAGCACTTGTACTGGATCATCGCCAGATGAGAAGAATTCAAGCTGAAAAGAAGGAATTAGTGTAATAAGTAGAAGAAGATGGAATTAGTGTACCTAATTGAAAAAAAAAACTAAATTCATAGGATTTTAAATCAATACAGATACCTGCGTATATGCGTTTAAATATTCAATTTTAATTGTATTTAAGATACAGAAATGTGGATTTAAAAGACTTGTGTCATATATCGAAGTATAAAGACTATATAATAAGCATAATCCATGAAATATGTTATGTTAAACTTCATAAAAATGACGTTAGAGGCTTTTGAATGATTAATATTGTATAATAATAATTCGAACATGTACTTCATCATTTTTTCATTAAGATTTGGTCATGCAATATCCTCTATTCATAATAAATCTGATAAAATCTAAATTGATATACATGTTTATATTAAATGTTCTATAATCTCTCGTCTCTCGTCAAAGTAATTTCGTTACATTCTTATCGTCGTAAAGTTCTACAGTTCCATAATAAACTTGTATATAGTGCTTTATGGTTTATTTATAGCCTTTATATACCACTGATAACCAATACGATAAAAGAAAGAAAATCAATTCGAAACTACAACAGTTTTAAATACGGAAAAAGTCTAGAAGTTCTAAAACATATATTTTGTAAAGGTTTGTTAATTGTTAATATTGATAATAAATAATAATATTTTTTACTACCCCGCTCTCGTATACTAAAGTATTTATATAAAAAGTAACAGTGTTGAGTTCCGCCACTCAACATACAGTGACGCGAATAAGGGGGGAAATCGAACAACGGAATGTCTCAATACTAGGTTGTCTATTCTTTACTCTTTATAAAAAAATCTCTATTTTTAACCGTTAAAAAATATCTCTATTCCTTATGAGTAGCCTTTATAAACCTTTATTAAACCTTTGCTAAACTTACAACTTGTTGTGGCGTAGCGTCGTAAGGCAGGCCGCGCATACGCACTATAACTTGCGCGCCGCGGGACAGGAACGCGGCGGCCTCGCACGTCGCACCACCAGCCACTGATAGGAAATCCTCGCCGCTGGCCCGGTACACCTGGAAAGAGGAGAAAATGTTAAATAATAATATTAATAATAAACTTGTCTAAAACCAAAGATATAAGATCTTTGAATTTTCGTCAATATTTTTGGGGACACAGATACGGCTGACTATGGACTACTGCTCTGTAAAGTCCTCGGAATGTCGAGTTACTTCAAGTAAGAATCTAATCCAAGCACCCCCTTGCCAGCCAACTTTATCGCAATGGCATCATAAATATGATGATAAGCAACAAAATAAATACTTGAACATTTTCATATAGGTCAGGGAATAATTGGTTATACTTACTTCAATGTATCTCGGGCCTATATGATGCTTGTGGCGTTTGAGAGCCATGTCTCGATGTTCTTGAGATATGAAGCGCACCAGGGCTTCCCCGTTACGTCTACCCTGTTGCGATAGGCACAGCGCTACTCCACCCCTGGAGGAAGAAAAATGGAATAATTGAAACTTATGTAGCGAATACATATTTCTTTGTTTATTTTTTAACAAAAGACAAAAGTCTTTTTACTTCAGTAGGGTTTTTTCAAAATGTAGCATAAAATACTTTTTTGGATGAATATAATATATCGATACTGAATCTGAACCCACTATATTATAATTGTGTCATTTTTACAATGACAAAACAGCTATTTCATAATGTGATAATTTTACCATAGATTAGTAGGTTATAGATATGATAGATATATATAATTTTAACAGGAAATATGAACGGAAGAAAGTATAATCTTACTTGGCCACATTGAGCCCTCGGAAGAACTTGGCGATATCCTGGTCAGACGATTGCCAAGGGAGTCCTCGAGCGCGAACTATACAATTGCCGTCTATTTCATCGTCTTTTGAGCTGAAACAATACAACATATTAAGAAAAATATGCTCATAGGTATGTCATACTTTCAGTAAATGTAGTTCTAAAATAGAGCCTATGCCCCTATACTTAAAAATGCATTGTCATTAAACTATGAAATGTATATTTTTGTCACTTTAAAATATAAATTACTTTTTAATAAAACAAAATCTTTTTTTATAAAAATCATCAAAATCTGTTCACCTAGTCAAAAGTTCTGAGGTAACAAACATAAAAAAAACAACATTCGAATTGATAACCTCCTTTTCTTACAGAAGTCGGTTAAAAATAAGATTTTTGTTGCCTTTTAAATATTTTTCACACTTGCCAAGTAAGCATATACCATTCAGTAATATTATAGTCGGTTTTCAATTCATATTAGGTTCGCTTCAATAATTAGATGATGAAACAAAACACGCCGGTAATATTTTTTTATCTAATACCTACAATGGCTGGGATTTTTTTTAAATGATAAAATATTTCGTAAGAAAATGTCAATAGCAGGGACATATGGTAGGATATGACCATATAATCTTTGACAGTCTAATTTTATAGAAACATTTCAATCACAATAATAATGTATTGAAATTCAATAACTTTACGTAGATACATTTAAATATAAAACTTTAAACGAATTTCCATATCTTAAGTGCTTTTTTTCTACAATAAATTTGATTCTTTTAACCTCATATCGACAACAGAGATAAGCCAAGCGTGACCACACTGTGATTTAAAACGTTTTTATGCATTTAATAGTAATTAATTATTATAATTAGCTTCATAATTAATACGAATATATGTTGTTAGTACTCTTTGTTTGTTAATATATGAATGGGTATTATTTTATTTAATATGTAATATAATGATGTAGGCCCGACAATGTTTGAAAGTGTTGACTTTCCGAGATACATGTCTAAAAAGCTATAGTTGGAAAAGATTTTTTTGTGACTGGTGGAATAAGTGAATTTGCGTTGAGATCAGCTCATATATCGAAATTGATAAAGCTAAATGGAAAACACATTTTCTTTCCACTTCCACTTGATTCCTAAACCCAAATGGCATAAAACACTTATTACTTGTTTAACATACAATTTCACAGACAATTAATGTAAATATCATATAAATTCAGGTAAATATATGTATTTAGTCTTACAAAGTATATACAGTACAACGCTAATGAGTGACGGAACCCAACACCGTGGTTCATCTTGCTAGGGCGGAGAACTGAAAAATAATTTGTTCTTTCAAGCGGATTGGAACCCACAATTATCAGGTTTATAATCGAATTATGCCCCACAAGACCACAATCGTCACAGTAGTTAAGTAATATCAGTATTTTACAAACACAAGTGTAGGTACAATCTGTAAATGTTTTTTAATCAATTTAAAGTCTCGGATTTATCGCGATAATTGATTGAATTAGGCAACTTTTATAATCTTTTTATCATTTGGTGGCTAGATATCAATTTTCTATATATGTAGCGCGTATGCATGTAATACATGGTGTATGTAAAAGTAATCAGTGATAATATTAGTAGTTTAGTTCACGACTTCGTCTATATTTCTTATCTACTTTTTTTTATATATAATTTAATTTAATTTATAAACACACTTCGACCTGCGGATACGCTCCAATTATCGAAAGGAAATAACTAAGCATTGTGTGACACATGATGACATGACATATATTAAGTGCCTGAGATATCTTTGTAACTTTTTTTATTTCTTCTTCTATATCCCTCACATAGCAGGGTAGGCAGAAAGATATTTGAGAGCCTAGTGTTACGACACTATGTTTCCATTAAGACAACCGTCGCGTTTACATCTTGTAATTTCTTAATAAATTATTCTGAATAAATTTATTTGACTATGACTTTTGATTGTGAGTAAGTAATTGTAACTACTAAGTACTAAATCCGTGGTCGGTGGTGAAGTTTAATACATATTCAGCATAAATATTGAGTATCTGTTAAGTTTGCAATAATAAAAATAATGTTTGACATCTATCTACATACGTATTGAAAATAATGTTATTTTAAAAAAAAAACACATATCAAATGTATGTTTGAAGCAATTTCGTTATCGAAAGCCTACAGCGGTCACGCCGCCGCGAGTTGAATGCGTCGTAAAACTGCATTACGACGCACGCTATTCAAACACTTTACACGTAGAAAAATTGTACACTTCTAACATTTCAAAGTTGCAGTAATCTAAATTTGGTAATTTTCAAGATTGTATGGAGACAAATTTAAATAGTAAAAACTAAAAACTGAGAAGCAGTTACGGAGCAGTGGTACAGTCATACTCGGAAAAACAACGACTCAAATTCAACCAAACTGAGAGATATTTACATCATCAGCATGCAGCAATTATTCAACAATTATATTAATAATTCAATGTGTTGACTAATTCATTCCCCCGAATGGACATCGAACCTACAATAATCGTGTTTACAATTAGACTCTGCCCCACTTCGCCTCGATAGCCTTGGAGTGGTTTCATATCTATATTATCTAATTTAGCAAAAATAGTATATTGCCTTAAGTCCAGAATCAAAATTGACAATCCTTCCTTCGTATCGCCAATGTCACGCAGATAGCGACTATCGCGATGTGACCCGGGACCTTTCTAACTTACAAAACATACGACATTAAATTACTATATTTAATCTAAAATTATGTGTTTTCTTGAATATTCTTGTGAGATTGACTAGCGCAATGAGACAGGGTTCGCCAGTAAGCGCGGTGGTAGTGTGTTTGATCCCTACTAGAGAAAATGAATTGTCTTTATTTCTCCGCCATGGTGCGGCAATGTGCGGCGTTCAGTTCCAGCAAACACCAAAGCGGAATGGAGTTTATAAATGCGGGACGAGTCAAAACGTTAGAGCGTAAAAGTTTAAAACTTGTAATCATAAGACTTAATGTATACAATAAATTATATAGAATTTTAAACTTTTTTTGTTATTAACCGAGTTTCCTTTGTATTGCAATGTGATAAATGCCAAGAGTATATTACGTTTTACTTGTCACTTTATAGATACATGTATGTTATAAATTATAACATTGCACTGAAAAGTTGCCTAGTATTAGCCTAGAATAAAAAATATCTCCGTTCTTCATTTATGTTCAATTCGAAACGATTCCCAGTAACAGAGCTTAACACCGCGCTTTATATTATTAAGCGAATTTGAATCTGTAGCATTCGTGTTTCGTTGAACTAATCCCAATGAGCCAACGGCGTCCAAGTGACAGAAGATATATATTTAAAAAATGACAGTCGATATAAAATGAAATATTTAAAAAACAAATCTTGGCGGCTCCGTCCGATCGTTCGTTTATATAAACATCGTCGATAAGTTAGGTTAATCCCTTCAGACAATGTTGGATGACGGATGTGGAACCTAAACAATGATAGCGAGTTACTCGTCAGGCCTTACTTTACTAATAGTCAGGTAGATAGGTATATACCTAATAAAATTTAAATTGGTGATATTTATGTTATGAATTTAAAATAAAAATAAAAATATGAAAAAAACAAACAGGCAGATAAAAGAATGTTAAATTTTTGAGGTTGAATATGAAAACATCAATATGATAGAGAAATAGGTTTCTAGAAAGGAGGAAAATGTAAAAAGAAAAGTTTAAAGGAACACTTAAAAGTAGAATTTATCACTTTTATAAATATATAATAACTATGTGTTATATCAATTATTTTAGGTTATATCGAACGAGAGGCATTGCCCAATAATGTATTTGAATGTTGCCCTTCTTGGGTTTATAACATTGCTAACATAATATTACTACTTGAAAGCAATACTCAATCAAGCAAGACGAAGAACGAAATTAGATATAATTTAATAAATAAAATGATACCGAAGACATTCGAAAAAATAATATTTTTAAAATAAAGTTTTATTAGCATATTGACTTCATTGTTAAGTGGAAAGTTTTGAAAAAAGAAGGGACTTAACATTAGATTCCCTTGTCTACCCTGCTGTGTGCGGGATAAAGCGTGAAACTGATTTAGCATATTAAAATTTCCGGTGTATACTTATTTCCTATAGGTACTATACGATTATATTAGAATTAATATAACATTCGGTCGTAAGTATTGCGAACCTGCTTAAAATACGATATGTTAAGCACAAGTGACCGTACCAACCGTGTCCACATAAATATCCTTTAGACATCGTTTTTTCAGATTTTTTGTTTTGTTTTTTACGAATGCGCGATCAAAAAAATGGTTGGCTGATTCGAGAATTATCACAATTTTTTTATAAACGTTATATTATACATACTACTTGTTTTACTTTAACATTCAAAAAAAGTTAATAAGTAGAAGTATTAGCTACTAGTTACTGTAAAATTCAAATTTCATTTTTTTTGCGACGTCCTTGACAAACTCTTGATAAATCTAAAATCAGTATTAAAAAGAAATAAGCTGAAATGGCTACAATTTATGAAAATTGCAAATTCAAATAGCAACACAATTATATACATATATACACGTACGTATCGATGCCAGTTGTTTATGGACACTTTTACAACAACGAATATAAATCAAAATAACATGTATAAATTATGAAAGTGTAAAAAAATATAAATATAAATATAATATAGAATATTTCATTGCTATAATTTATAGGACATAATAATGATTATCTTATTTACGTCACGAGTCAAAGTGAGACATCTCTAGTCAACACGTTTATGATTCACAATACACCTTTATCAAAGTCGGTTCAATTTACCAGAATAAGTAACGAGAAGAGTGTGTGTGAATTTATTATAATATCAATATTATAATAGCATTAGTCATTTAACACGTTCACTGCGGAATCAATTTTTAAGAACATTCAGCTGGTGCGGTTGAAGTCTTTTCAGCCTCATATTTTTATACCTAGGTAACATTTTCTAAGTCTATATGAGGCCGATTTTGACCTCAATTTGCAGTGAATGTGTTTACGAGCTTATCATAGCGGAGTGGGTAGTAAGTAGTTTTTGACTGTAAGCACGGTGGTTGTGAATTTGATCTGCATTGGGAAATGAAACATTTTAATTTTATTAGTTTCAAATGTTTTCATTTGTCAGTTTTGGGTTGGGTTCCGCTATCTAATATCAGTGAGTGTTTTTGTTTCGACAGAAAAGTAAAGAGAGAATAAAGAAGAATGAGAGATTCTTTCACTGACAGGGAGAGTCCCTGCGTATTCTAAATACACATAAAAAATGTGTCAGTCATTCGACACCATCCGCTTGCTATCCACTGTAATGCCTTTTGCACACGTAGACGGCCATTCAGCGAAAAAATATTCTACACTAGCATTAGTACAGTTGTTTACGATGACGAGGCTGTTTATATCGAACTATTTATGTAGATGTATTTTTATATATTACACGTATTTTTATAATTAAATGTAGTTTTACTGTAGTTAAGTTTGAGCTGATACATTGACAGATTTAGTTTTTGTTCAATTATAATCGTAACTATGGAGTTCCTAATGGAAATCCACAATTAATATTATATTTTTTTAAAAACGATTCCATTGTAAAGCAGTTGAAATATTTCTAACTACCTCGAACCAGTCTAATTAAATAGAATAAATACAATAAAATAGGTTTGTATTATTTTTATTTAATAAAAAATGAGATAGAAGATACCTAATATTATGTTACACTTGTTTAGCCTAACACCTAAATACGAACAAACTATTAAAATAACCTGTGATGATGCTGCCAGTTGGATAGTTTTCCTTGTCCAGACCGTATCCTTTAGGCCTCATGTGCAGAATCAAGAGAATCAGAGAACCTAGTGTCAATCTCGTTCTCCACTAACGCCCAATATTAATAATGTATCTCCTATCTCCAGTTAACGTCTATCTCGTACTGTCCGACATATCTATCCAATCACTAACCTGCATGCCTACCTCCATCTCTGTCTATTTCAATCTATGGTAGCAATTTTTGGATTAGGATTGGTTATTAACATTGGGCGTTAATCTATCGTATTGAGTACCGGAACCTCAAAACCGTAATTAATTTACCAGACTGTGGAAATGAATCATTACCCCGAGTCGGCATCAAACCAAAACCCATCGCGTTTACAGTACAACTACTACCACCACGCCACAATGACTACAATACTATTTTTATATTCCTATATTATGTCTTGCAGCAATAAATATCATGTTATTTTTTTAAAATAACCTAAAAATATTAAAGCTCCAAATATGATTTAACCCAATAACCTGCGAAATACCTAAACGGAGTAAACAAAATTTAGTCACGTAAAAACAAAGTGCATGACAAAAAAACGTGTCCGTCCGTCGATCTACACGCCCCTTCGTTCTGTCGACGCGGCCGGCGACGACGTTGCAAAACGTGCTATTGTAATAAGAGTGTCGCCCGGAGCTCGCAACACTCGGGTTACAAACGTAAATCAACTTTGAAGAAATGTTCGGCGTTAGTTCTACTATATAAGTTTTAAGCTACTCTCAAAAACTCTTTTTTTGTTGTTGTTTTTAGGGTTCCGTATTTTTTAAGGAAAAAAGGAACCCTTATAAGATCACTCGGTTGTCTGTCTGTACCCTTTATTACTTTACTAGACCCTTTATTTTAGGAATTTAGCAGCTAGCATCTACAGGTAGTACTAGTTCAGGAAAAAAATCGAAAACTATACATTTGTAGTTAAATCCTAAAAAATAATAGCCTTAAATGGGGGCAGAATTTGCTATTAAAGCCGCTGGTTCAAATGAGGTATCAGATGAAAGAGCTTACTCTGAATTTCAGAGAAAGCTCGAGATCTCTAATTTTTGTACGGAACCCTCGGTGAGCGAGCCCGACTCGCGCTTGCCAATATGTGTACATGTATAATTACATACGTAAAAAACATATAAATTATAAGTATGTAAGTACTAACTTGTTTTTTAACCAGAATATAGTACACGTTCTGTAATATTTCTAAAATGATATTTTTCTAGATCTCAAATATGATTGTAATCGCAAAATGTACATAACACAAGCTGGAAATTAGTTGTATTGTATTTGTTTTCTCACGAAATCTCATAACATTGTTGGATGAGTTGCGGATAAGCGTTTCGTGCAAAAGTTTTAACGACTTAAGACATAGTAGTTTTACATTTACACCTTTAGAATCTAAACATATTAGTATATATATTATAGCTATAACTGATTTTGAAGTTTCATTTACTATCAAAATAATTTCACTGAATGCAGCTTATTTAGATGTAATTTGATTCAGCAGAGAGTTATTACTACTGGTTCGCGTACGTTAATTTTCTATTACGAAAGAAGCGCAGTTGTGCTTTTTAAGGAGACACGGGACCCTATGTTTGTAAGTACGTTAGGACCCCGTCATGTCCTAAAACGGCTATGTTAGCGTATTATTAGAAAGGGAACTTAGATAATCATCTTTTAAAGAGGGTTTCGTTTTTTACAATAAAGGGAAATATTTATTATTTCCTTTTACATTTTAATACTAGCATGAAAACAGTACATCTTATATCGCTTCCATTCCTTAAGTTAGTACAGGGCAAACATGACTAAAAATGGATGTATTAGATGACCCTTTAATAACATTCATACCATGTGTATAAATATGTATATAATTTCACAATTTTAAGACTTTTTTCTAAAACACGTGTTCCAAACCGTATCGTAAGACATTTTTTTATAATTACAATAAAAGTTCATTAATCTGTATAAATTAAGAAACGTAAATGTTTATCAAAATGTGTTTAATCGGAATTAATTATGTATGTAACTGGTATGTAGTTAACAGTGATTACATTATCAATAGGTTAAAATTCTAATATTATTGGGAAGTGATATTTTGTATTATACATACATAAAATGGATTTCTTAGGAACTTTTAGTAATAAACTATACAGGCAATAAGGAATGATCGATAGAATTCTTAGCAAGTTATATAAAGTATAATAAACGCAACATAATAGAAATGAAAATCATTAACATTGTAAATAGGTATACATTAAATAAAATCCAATATCAGTGGAGACCAGCTAATTATCTAAAGCTATCAATACTCACCTTCTTATCGCAAGTAGTCGACAGACGTTAATGTTAACAAAAACACAAAACAAACACTTAGATACAACTTAGAAACACATTTAAGGCTAGTTTTTACTACACATATGGCGGTAAGGTATTTTTTTGTTATTTCTCAAGTGTTACGGAGTGTAGACGTCCGCCCGTTAAGACGGTCGAGCTGAGAATGCGATTAGTTACGCTTGTCGTAGTCGATGCGCAAGCGCCGATACGCCCTGTACTAAGGAACTTGGTTAATTTCTTTGCTGATAAGAAAAGTATATGAATGACCTATAATATGTACATTAATTTTATGTTATTTTCATTCAAATTGATTTAAGGGATTGATTTAATATTTAATACTAAATATTTTATGTTTTTAGAAAGATTATTACTTAATTAGATAATATTAAGTTAATATTATTTTGTTTCACATAAGCGCGGTGGTCTAGCTCGTAAATTAGTACAGGTTAAAGCTATAGATCGATGTAAAGAAAATTTTAAATAGGCTGAAATTACACGAAATGTGTCATATATAAATTGTCGATATATGGCATTTCAATAAAAAAATAGATTACTGCATCTTCTTATGAATGTTACCAGGCTAAAATCCACCACTAGACTTGCCTAAGCTTACCACGTATGTGCTTTAAAATAAATTATACGATAGTCCAAACTGCATTTAAGTTAACGGCGATAATGCAACAGCTCTTACCTTATCGATGTAATTTTATTTACATAAGAAATAATTAATGTGTAAATATTGCTTCTTACTGTTGAAAGATAATATTGGTTCTTAATTTTTAGTAATTATTTTATAGCAACACAACATTTACACAACTATTTACAGTTTTGTATCTAATTTTAGAAATAAATGAACATGATTGCAATTTGATTTTTAAAAGGAAAAATCGGATAAGTGCTAGTCGATCTCGCCCACCGAGGCTTCTGCACTAATATCAGAATTGTTTCTTTTTATCTCAACGGGTAGTAGAACTTAGAAAAGTTTACAAAATTAAAATTCCCGGCATATGTACTATTTTGTATGAATGAAATTACTACAAATATAAGTCTGTAATTATTCTTTTCTAACCCTGACCTTCACTTTTCAGATATTTTCCTGTATTTGTATTGTAAGTTCTTACTTCGTGCCAAATTTCATGACTGTGGACACGCGAAGGTTTAAATGGTTTTGGTTACATCGGATGTCGATTACTGATGTATGCATCAGCATCAAAATCGATGCATAAATGCTCGTATCTTTTGTTTCTAACTAAGAAGGGCTTCAAGAGACCTAAAGCTTCAAGGTACCAAAGACCTGAATATTTGCCATCTCGAGATAAATGGTCTTAACAGACGGGCAACAAAGTGACCCTAAAAGAGTTCCGTTTTTACCTTTCGAGGTACGAAACTCTAAAAATAATCTTTTATACTAGTCTCATTATATCACACAATCACTATAAAATAAAGGTAGGTTATAAAATAAGGAGTGTAAAATTGTCCTATCGCAAAGCAATTTCTTTGATTTTCCCAGTTCACGATATGAAATAAAATATTTTTAAATACATTTTATATAATTTGTTTAAAAACTACCCTTTGAAATTCAACATATCAAACACTTATAATATGATAAATTAATAAAAAATATGTAGGTATATGAATATTTTCTACAATTGATGTTCCACTAGCAAACCCTAAGTTCGCGCGGTCGGCTCGGCGCGCGCGTCGCCTCGCGTTCATCTGAACTTAGGGTTAAGGTTTGATAATGGTTAATAATTTAGGTTTTAATATTTATAGAATCGCCACACCTCGTGTGTTAGTTGAGACATGATTGGTTGTAGTTTCGAATTTCTTTCAGGAAGTTGAGAGAAAATATAGCAAAAGATTCAATTATACAACCAGTAAAATTTCTATGTGGATAGAATGTATTTGTGAAACAAGTGTTTTCTCCCACAGGAACATAAAATGGTCGCGCTGTACCCCGCACACAGCAGGGTTGGCACAGGGAACCTAGTGTTAAGATACTCCGTTCGCCATGGGAGATATTGTTCACAGGGAAAAAAAATCTTTAAAATAATAATAATTAATTTTCCTGTATTTGGTTTTCATTCATAACCTTTATCAAACGTCCCCGCGTCCTCTAGCCGGTTCACTCTGTTGCGTAAACTATGGAACATTCTTATACTGTGTCGAAGGGCACACAAGTCATGTATTTGTTTTTATATAGATAGATTATAAGAAATAATTAAGAAAATCACAGATTTTTACTTCACACTGCATACCGCATATAAAAGGGTAGACAGAGGGAACTTAGAGTTAAGACACTCCGTTCCTCACTTTCTGCCAAATTCTGGAGCCCTTGCGTATTGAGTGGCCCCTGCGACACAATTGTCATCAGATTAAATAGTTAATTTTTGATGTATCCTATTTTATAAAAAATATTATTTTATATATTTTAATAAATATAATCTATACTAATATAATAAAGCGGAAGAGTTTGTTTGTTTGTTTGTTTGTTTGTTTGTTTGTTTGTTTGTTTGTTTGAACGCTAAGATCTCTGGATCTACTGGTCCGATTTTCATTGTTTTTGTTTTGTATGAAAGCTGCATTCTTCAGAAGTGCTATAGGCTATATAACATTACATTACACATATAAACTAATATATTTTAAAGTACTTTCTAATTTGACATGCAATTTATTCTGCCATGTTAATAACAACCGTCGCGTCGCTACGCAACCGTTACCGCGACATTTTGATATTCATCCTTATGAATAGTCACTCTTAACATTTTATCTAGATTGAAATTATAGTTTACTGTATGGCATTCTAATAAATAATTAAGGAGATGTCACTGATTCCAAATGACCCAGCCTTCGGGCGGCACAGTACGAGTATGACCGACGCGAACGGGCAGATGATGTTGACGGTTTTATAAATTTTTATACATTTTCGAACTATTGTTAATGTTTATGTAATTATTTGCTGTTTATAATTAATTTAAGCTGCACTTTGGTTCTCTTCTTATTTTATTTGATATTTCCCGCTAAAATTATCCTATTTAATAGAGAGAAATGTTTAGTTATTTCGTAGAGTCGATATCTATGTACGCACGCACGGAAAAGTTTAGGTACTTTTTCTAATATTAAGAATACCTATCCTTTAGTTACTTTTAATCCTTTTGTTGGTTCATTTCAATAACTCAGATAATTTTTTCTAATAATATGTCTCTACTTATTATTGTTTTTGATTATTTAAGCTTATCTTTTCTTACTAATTCTATTGAAAATTGAAAATAATTTCATGAATATATTTAATAAATATTCTTATAGTTGAAGCAGGCGTAGCCGCGTCCGGGTCCACTAGTTAGTTCATAAAAGTAATGGTACTAAAAGCCACAAACCGGAATTGAGAGGTATTTGACAGCTGGGCCTGGGCCAAGGCTATTTATCGTTCAGATTAATTGGCTTTAATTTTATAAGTAGTTTACTTAAATGGACGTATTTGCTTTTCAAGTTCATTAGGAGTCTTGCCTATATTTAAAAAGTTGAATTCATAAAATCTTCTTATTTGAAAAAATTAACTACATATACATATTTCTTTACATCACTTATCCCATCACTCAGTGGGACAGCGTTTGACTTCAAGCGCGATGGATATAAGTTCGATAACCGACAACAACAAAAATAAAAATAATTTTATTTAACAATTGAAATGAGGTTTAAATCACAAAAAAAATATTAAAACATAATATAGATAATTTAAAACAAATATTAGAATCAATTAAATAGAAATATCGATGACATAATATCATTATTTACCTGTTACAATGTTTGTATATCGCAAGAGTACAATAGTTACAAGACAAACACTTGTAAGAAGCCTGTTATGTTGTGTTTGTAGAGTTTATTTACGAAATAACTTTGAAATGGCGACTAATATATAACTAAAACTGTTATTATTTTTCTGCTTAACGTTGTATGACGCACACTGTAGTTTGGGGTGAAGGAGGCTAGGAACTCAGCCATGACAGCTTTCTTAATATATTTCCTGTAGATATAGATGTCGTCAAATGGACTTAAATGTATTAAGAAGTGATGTATTGATAGGTTCTCTAGGTCCTCTGTCTTTGTATGGAGACGCATTAAGATATCAAACGTTCGGTCAACAACTTCGGTCTCTATTGTGTAGCTGTGTAACTAAACTTATTGCGGAACATTTTGAACAGGCGTTCTTTTAATAATATAAAAAATAATATGGTCTTTGCAAATAATCTTGATATAGCTTTCGTACAAATATGTAAATTTATCATATTTGTATATAAAAACAAAAAAGTCTTCAACCAAATGAACTATACATATCAAAGTTATATATTTGAATTACTTGATAATATTATGTATATAACATTATTTATTATAAAAATTATAATACTTACCAAATTCCAGTTTCCAAAACGAGATCTATGGTCTCTGGCAGTTCTAATCTGAATCCTGAAAAAAAGACAACATCACTTAGCTTTGCAGTAAAGAATAATACTAGCGGTTTTTTTTGAAAAAAACTAAATAAAATTCTATAATTTAAATTGATTTATTTGATTTAAGATTCTATAACTGAAGCTGAGAACATTTTGACAATTTAACGAGGAAATGACAATATTAAATGTATATCATTTCTTCGAGTGAGAATTGAACCCACAATCGATCGCGTTTACTTGCGATTGTCTGCTCTGCGTCACAACTCGCCACAGATTTTGTATATAGATTAAAATTTTAAACTTATTAATTTATTCATTGACATATGTAAAAATATGTTTGCTATGTGTTTTTTTCTTAATCTATCTATAGAAATATAGTTAACAAATTTATACATTTATTTACGAAATCTTAATTTAGTCATTTACGTAATATATGTTTAAATATTACAAAAGAGGTTTTAGCATTCAAATAAATTAGTTGTCGCTGTAACATGGCACTTAATTTATCTCTGTCATTACAACTTTATATTATGAAGTGTTCATTAACGACAAAAATGGTTAACGTATTTGTTAAATACGTTATAGAAGTCAAGGAAAGTTATTTTTTTGTAATTAACTGTATAAATAAAAATAAAAATATCGTAATTAAGTATATACTTTCATACCAAGTTACATTTGTATTAGACAAGAACAGATTAAGGGGAGAATAGGGTAATATGTATAAATGAATAAAAAGAATAAAAACAACACTAATTATAAATAATGTCATGATCGGCGAGTATGACAGGACGTGAAAGTTGTGCGTTTAAATCTTTTTTTTATATCAGATTTTTTAAGCTAGGTTGAAGGAACCTGGGAACCTAGCGTGAAGGCACTTCTATTCCCCATTTTCCGCCGAATTTCATTTTCTCGGGTGGGAATCGAACCCGCAACCTGTCGCCTGTCGCGTTTACAGCCGCACGCTTGTGACCCTGAGACTAGACTGGCTTCCGATATGATAAAATAAAATGCGGTGTTAATTACTAAGTAAAGAATGAGACTCTCTGCTTGATAAAATATTTTTAAATAAAAAGGCAAAAAAAATGAAAATTTCAATTCAAGACAATATATATGTACATACCATCAGATATTATCCTTTGTATTATACTGGCCATGTCTTTCACTTCCGCTGCGTAGAAATTTTCGCCTGCGTACGGTGTTATACCTAAATCTGTCTAACATAAGGATCATATTGCTTTGAAAACAAATATTAAATTTAGTTTAATTATACATTTTCATAATATGTAAATTAACAAAAATATAATTTGCAATAATTCTAACACTTGATAATTTTTATTTGTATATTATGTTTTTAGCACTTTAGTTTATTTGCATATAAAATTTAAAATATATGCATAGATGGTAATCTATATTGGGTTCCTTAGAATTCTAAAATGTTTAAGCTTTTTGGTTTCTTAATAGATAAGACTTGTACATCCTACTAATAATAAAATAAATATGAAAGTTTTTCTGTTCACGTTCACGCAAAAACTACTGAATTGATTAAGGTGAATCTTTACTGTAATATAGCTTAGGTATATTAAAAATTATTCTAAAGTAAGTAATTTATTCTAATATTTTAATTTGTTGTTCACCTTTTTCGTATAAAAGTATATGACAATAAAATAAAAACATTTTTTAATATAGTTATTCTTTTTCCTTACAATGCCCTCCTATAATGCAAGTATAGACAAGAAAGTTATATTAAAGACTCATATATCGTCCAGAGTAGAGTGACAGAACGAAATTCTGCCCTAATTGAAGACGAAGTGAGCGGTACTCAACGCCGCTTACTTCTTAAAAAAAAACGAGTCGAGAAATAAAAATAATTCATGGATTCGTTTACAAGACGATACCGTTCCGCTGCCGTACAACCGCCTTGTACTATATATTATAAAACCGTACTATACAATAAAATTAATCTTAAAGAATGATTGTGACAGTATGAACGTAATTAACCAAAAAAATAATAAAAAATATGGTAAAATAGACGGTGTGATTTTAATAGATAATAATTATAAGCTACATACATATATTATATTACAAGACCCGTCCTTCCGGTTCCGCTCGGGTTCCTTGGAATTTGCTTTTAATTTGTAGTTTGTTCGCTTTTTATTTTACGGCTATGAGAACAAAGATAAAAAGATAGAGAAATTAAATGATTAAGAAGGTAATTTGGACTTGATATTTGGTTACTAGGAATACTTAATAAAAACCTTTTTATTTATATAGGTATATTTTTAAAGAATATGTAAGAATATTTGAATGGCCCAAATGATTTTCCTATGGTGTGTTTTTTTGTCAATTGTACGTACTTTATTAAATAATACACTTATTAAATCCCACATAATCCGATGTGATTTTCGATTTCCGATGCAAATTTTAATAAATTTTACTATCGATATTCGATATCGTGACTTAAATGCTGTGATTTCCTTTTCTTGCTCTTGTAAAAAATTTTATACTTTGTAACTTTCTATGATCACATACTAACACTTAAAAAATTGACACCTTAGTGTCAAACGAACTAAGATGAATATCGTCAACATATCATATATGTTAATTATTATTATAAAATATAAAACAGTTGTATAGCCGTTTTAAAATAAAATAATCTTTTCAATGTATTTAAATTGTACTAAAAGTGAGTTTTACATGCCTGGAGTGCCCTGCGTGAACTATCTAACTAATGCAGTAGGGTAGTAAAAGTTTAAACTTACAAGTAAGTTAAAGTATTTTGACTTTTTACGTCACATCAAAAGATTTTCTAAGTTCACTTAAATATAAAGCTGTTCTAATTATGTTTAATTCATATGAAATTTAGAAGAACGTACTTGTATTAACATTAGATTTTCTCTACGTACTGGTTATATTAGCGGATATGCAGACGACGAGTGAAGTTAATTTTTTTTTTAAAAATGTTATTATTAGATTCTTTTATATATATTTTTTCGAAAACGTTATACGCCTAATCCGAATCTGTAGTAGCATATAACATTTAGATAAAAATATATCTAAATATAATATAAGTATAGACTAAAAATATAAGTGTCAATTTCAAGGCAGGAAATAAACAATGTGGCATTATCAATGTGCTATCGATATCTGACAAGTCTGCCTCTTCAGACAAGTCTTAGATTATTCTAAAATTTTGCTAACAATGGCTGAGAAAAGAACTATCACTTTATCATCAAATCAGGTTGTTTTGCAAGAAAAAGGTTGATAAAACTAGTATACTGGTATATAGCAGGATAACCTTATGTCGACTCTGGTCTCTGGACGAAAACGGAGGTTTCGGGACGAATTTAAAAAAAAAAACACTTTTTAAAGACATAAATCTAAAAATTTAATATCCATAGTTAGGACAGGACTCCGACTATCGATCATTTATAAACAGATACAGACGAAGTACTAGTCGTCTATTAGTTAATAAAAATTCAAATTACTACAAACATTATTCAAGATTTGATTTATTAATGAATTTACATTGGAATATAAATTAAATTCATGGCGTTTTTGTAAAAGTTTCTTATGGCCTGATGTCACGGTTAGCGCCAGATCCGGTTATAAGATTTAATATGTATGTAGTTAAGTTATACTAAACATTTTTAATTATTATAATTAATCGTCGATTACGTGCATGATTAGCTTTTTTTCGAAACGAGCGAATTGATATCTTGTACGCTGAGATTAAAAGCGAATAAGCAAAAAATGTTTCATAAGAAGGTTTTGTCGTTGATGTTTTCTAAGTAATATTCTTTTTTTGTATTAGAATACAAGAAAACAAAACATAAAAAAAATCTATCTAAGAAAATAATAGATAATCTCCGTAATAGATCTCGTGCAGAAACCTCTATGAACATTCATTCTAATTTTCAGTTAGGTTTGGTTAAATTCAATTTGAAAAAGGATACAGTTAACCATATCCACTAAGGATCCAGGGTGGTCAGGCGGAGGTGGCGCCGGCTGAGCCCTCGTGACCGCCCTAAGTGTGTACGCGCGTACGTACTCTTTGCGTAGGTCGTGGAAGCGCGCGTAGTATGTGGGGAGACTGAGGTCCTTGCTGCAAGCTTCTGGGTGGAGGCATTGTCTGAAAAAGGAAAGGGAACATATAAATGATCTTGTCTTATCTTATTTTATCTAAGGTTAAGAAGAATTTTAGGTAAATGATTGAAAAGTCAGTAATCATCGAAGGAAGGCTACAGATATCATTCGCTTCCTAAGACCAATATATCGATAAAGAGATTTCTATCAATCCTCCATTCCTTCCATTTGCTTATTAAAAATTTAAATAACTCAATTTGTATTATTCTTATAAGATTAATATATACTAGTGTTGTTATGATTTTAACATTATATCAATAAACAAACCCGACTGCTTAAAGTGCACTTGAAATCAAGGACAAGATCTGCGCACCCATCAATGTTTGATTGAAGTAAGCGTTGTTGTACCTGCTCGGTAATGTCAAAGATATAATCGATATATATATAAAAGGACTTGTCCTCACTGACTGAGGTAAGACGCACGCACAGCCGTAACCGCTGATAGTAGAAACTTGAAATTTGGACAGATGTTTACTTTTGTAATCTGGACATCCACTAAGAAGGGATTTTGAAAAATTTCAACCCTAAAGGGGCGAAATAGGGGTTGAAAGTTTGTATGGAAATTAATTTAAATCGCCACCGATTTTTATAAAATTTGAAATTTAGATTTTTAAAAGTATTTAATTGAACACGTATTTCATCGTTTTCTAGAATTCTCCTCCTAAGTGTGCAAATAAGGGGTTGAAAGTTTATATGGAAAAATCTTTAAATGGCCACCGATTTTTATAAAATTTAAAACTTAGACTCTTAAAAGTATTTAATTGAACACATGTTCCATGGTTTTCTAGAATTTACCCCCTAAGGGTGCAAATAAGGGGTTGAAAGTTTGTATGGGAAAATTCTTAAATCGCCACCGATTTTTATAAAATTTGATATTTAGACTCTTAAAAATATTTAATTGAACATATGTTTCATGGTTTTCTACAATTCACCCCCTAAGGGTGCAAATAAGGGGTTGAAAGTTTGTATGCAAAAATCTTTAAATCGCCACCGATTTTTATAAAATTTGAAATTTAGACTCTTAAAAACATTTCATTGAACACATGTTTCATGGGTTATTAGAATTCACCCTTAAATACGCAAGCGAAGCTGCGCGCGTCCGCTAGTAAATCTATATTTATAAAATTGTAACTGATCGGTGTCTGTCCATGGAAGATAAATTATAAAAAATATTAATGGGGGCATTCGTTAATGTAATAGAACCTAAAATAATGATTTTGAAATTTTTGTTTGTTTGTCTGCGCTCTAATCTCAGAAACCGCTTACCGATATAATGCAGTTTAGTCACTATTGGATTATGGCAAGCTTCACTTAACATTTAGCGTTCGTTTTGAAAAAGTTATATCAATTTAAAATAATTTGTTCGGTAAAATTCGTACGTCTTAAAAATATCAGGATTTCAAAATTTAGGATTCTCTAATATAAGTTGGCCTCATATGTATAGAACCAATCATATATATAATATTATTATAAACACAGGCCTATAGATAAAATTATACAAAATGATTACTGCCCGTGATTAAAACAAATAGCTAAAAGATATCGAAGCATATAAATATCGCTTAGTCATATTATTTTGACCTACAATTATAAGAAATATAAATTTAATTAACCGATTAACAAGTAAATGATACGTGATATCAATCTAATATTTAATATCAAGTTTTTTCCTTGCAAACTTGACACTTGAGGTAAGACGTGGCAAGCGTGCGACTGTAAGCGCGACTGATTGTGGGTTCGAGTCCCGCTCTCGCTCTGGTAACGAGGCAAAGCGCGGGGTAGAGTTCCGCCACTCAACACCTATATTATTAACTTTGTGCTTGTCTAAATTATTTAACGTTTTAATTTTTATAACCTGTATATAGTTACTATTCTATACGTGTAACAGGTTTAACTCGTCAATACGTAACATCGTTAAACTAACCGTCGACCAAGCAATGCTCTGTCATGATGATTAAGATAGAAATGCCAATACTAGGTCATTAAATGCCAACATTAGGTCATTAAAACCTAGAATAAAGGTTTTTTTTATTTTATTATCCTGATAGTTCAAAGTCCAATGTCCAAGGCATCGTGTTTTGCATAATTGGCTTGGAAATATATATATATCTTTTCCATATCGCTGTATAGGTACATCGTTACACATTATGTGCATTTCTTTTTGTTTAATCTATATTAAACAAATTTATTATGCAAGGCTTATCGTCATTGCTTCTCACGGTAATCACGACAGTTGTAGGTTCAATTTCCACTCGGGAAATGGCTACGCATTCGATATTCCCTAGACTAGGTACTTGAATATCTACCTAAATCAAGGTATAACATATATAATTATTCATGCCTTTCCCATACCGGTAAGGTATACCGAATTATACAGATTACCGTAAAATTCCAATAAAATTTGGGGAAAATGCTATAATAGTGACAATTGATAACAGTGTTTGTAAACTAAACTTATCTATACTATTGATATATAGTGCATGTTATCTATTTTATCTTTTATCTTTACAAATCTTATTTCCTAAATGACTAGTGTTTAGTGAGTTTTACTTTCAAATAAGATTGTAACATTAAATTAGTAGTAGCGCATGATTATTTTTTTAAGCCAATTGTTAGTTAGCAAAAGCACTAGCCTTCTCTTGAAGAAAAGGAGAAAAAGTTATTAAAAATGACTTCTTCTTGTCTTATTTTTTATAAAGAAACTAAATACCTATTTCTATTTCTATGTCAATATATAATATTGAAATATTGCATTCATTTGAATTGGACAGGAAAAATCCTAACATTGACTCCGATCTTGATTTTCCATTTATTTAAAAATATCATCGATATCACTGTATAATATAACACTGGTTATATTTGATATATAGTGTATATATAATAAAGGTCGCTATTACCTATCTAATACATTCGCGACTTAGGAGCTTCGCCATTTACCACGCAATGTATCGAAACATAGCGTAAAACGGAGAGCAACGAATCTTGACACTAGATTCTCTTGACATGGGGGAAAAAGCAAGAAGCTGAATTGATTTTCCCATGCCCACCCACATGGAACTAGGACCCATGAATAGTGCGAAGAACTCAAAAGTTGCAGGAGGTAACGAAAATTTTGAATATATTAAAAGCGATAACAAGTACGTATTATATAAAAATAAAAACAACCTTCCAGGTGTAAAAAAGTTATTAAAAATAAAATTTTACAATTTAAAGTCAAGGTTGAGATACATAATAAAATTAATTATTTCAAATTATTTTAAAGTGCAAACTCAAGTGAATTTATTTGGTGTCTACTCACGAGAGCTGTAATTCGTATAAAACAAAAAGATAACCGTAATAATTTAAAAGTGCATTTAAATGTCATTTTTTTATTGTCCGCTTTATCTTGCATATAGGTATATACAGAGATTCTAGTCCTGGACCCTCCCACCTTCACTTCCAAACTTGAATTCAAGACTCTTTAAGCAAGATTCCAGAAGAAACGCATCAGTTTTGTAAAGATTACTTCTGATTGCTCTCAAATAGCAGCAATTATGTCATCTGAGGTGGCTTATGTAAGGTTGCGGTGAAACGCAACGCCTGTGTTGCTCCTATCGTGGCCGTAGTAGTTTACTAATGCAAGTATAAATAAATGTAATATACGTATCAGATATATATAGTTATAGGCCATAGGTTCAAATAGCGATTTGTGGGACTATTTATAATATATGAGGCCCAGGGGCACAAAGAGTGACTGTAAAATCGATTGGATGTGGGTTCGATCCCGACTCGAGGAGGTCAAATATTTATTTATATTTCCATTTCTTCGCTCTGGTGTCGAGTTCCGTCACTCAACACGCAATGCCTCCAGGATTCGGTGAAAAGTGGGGAACGGAGTGTCGTAACACTAAGTTCCCCACTTTCCTTTCCTGCTGTGTGCGGGATCAGTCAGTGTGACTGAGCAGTCAGAGCTGACAGAGTCAGTGTGACTCTAAAATAGGTACAAATTGTATACAATAGTCTTTTATCACTGGTCTCAGAAGAGATTAAAAGTAGTATTTTAACTGAAGATAAATATTGAAGATGCTATTAGGATTTGTACTGGCTTTTGCATTTTAGTTGACAAAGAAAATGTATTTAACGACAAAATATCTAACATTGGCGTTATTTACTTAAGCAGGTACCTACTCTGTGAAAAGTAAATTTCTCTCTCACAAACAGGTAAAATAAGCATTTACCTTATAATCATATTTACTTACTTATTTTAATATTACCTATTTGAATTATGTTTAGAATCATAAAATAAATTAGATCTGAAATATATACAAATATTATAAAGACAAAGAGTTTTTTATAGAAAAAAGACAAGGCGAACTAGCGTGTGTGTGTTAAACGCAGCCATCTCAGGAACTACTAGTTTCGATTGCTTTATATTTATAGAGGTTGTTAGTTATATTATACCAGTTTGTTTTTCACTGTAGCTACGGTCAAAGTTACCTCCTGCATTTAGAATATGTCATATATTTGATATATTATACAGAACTGTTAGTTATTTCCATTTTTCTCTGGTGAAGTTTCTGGTTAAACTTATTTGATATAATATAATAATCGTGACACGTTAAAATTTTCACACATTTCGATATTACGTTAAGATTGTTTCAATATTCAAGAAAAATCTCTAAAATATTTTTTATTGTTATACAGTTATTTACATTTTATTGTTATTTAGCTATTTTAAATAAATATTGAACAATACATTGACAGAATCGAATAGAAATCATTGAATTTTCATACTAAACCCCTGGCACAGGAAGTCAGGGTAGATCTCTATCGGCATAACGTCC
The DNA here is from genome assembly GCA_036379175.1 of Heliconius cydno galanthus. NCBI lineage: Eukaryota > Metazoa > Arthropoda > Insecta > Lepidoptera > Nymphalidae > Heliconius > Heliconius cydno. Next base: position 1,309,999 of record JAKRZM010001340.1, on the reverse strand, counting down.
TAAAATACCTTTTGTTGACATCGCTGACCTTCCTCAACTAATAATAGAATTACACCTATTATACTGCTTTGGTAAGTTACCATAAGTGTCGTATTCGATAGTTCAAATGATAAACAGATTGTTATCATTTAAATATTGTTTTGTGTATGCTTTTTTGTTCATTTAAATACCTATGGCTTTATAGTTTACGCTGTCATGTTGTAGATGTGGTGGTAGAAAAAATGTCTTTACTTGTTGGAGAGGAACTATAAGAAGAAATATATTATAGTATCCATGTTTCCGTTTCATTTGGCGGAATGTTCAGATATTTTTCAAAACTTAAATGATATTTGATAAGAAAAAAATTATAAACAGAGATAAATAGCAATAGTCGAACATTAAATTAACCAATTTATTGTTATATTTTATATATCCAAGTCAAGCTCTGGACTTACAGTCACTTACTAGAAAATATTATTAGAGAGCGTAGGGTAAAGTAGTGATGTTACTTAATATATTTCCCTTTCTCCCATAACGCGACGTTCCCTGTAAAACACCATTGTTATTCATTGTACTCATGTGATAAACTTATAATCTCTGATGTAATATGTGCTACTACGAGCTACTCCGAGTAACGCGGCTTTACGAAAGTAATTCTTCTAACAAATATACAAATATATATATTTTGTATGGAAATTACAAATATTGCTTGCGTATTAAAAAATGCTTTAATAATATGTATAAAGCTCGGTTTCCCCCCTAAATAGAAATGAGGTACCAATGCTTAGGCGGAACGGACCGCAACCAACATAGTTTTCAGTCTTTGTAATTACTTTGCTCCGCTGCCTAGAACTGACCCAATTCATATCATCTAATTCTACAAACTCGATCCTTTCAGTCCGGATATTTATTGGTGGAAATATATGTATGTAGTTTACTCTTACGAGTTCAACGTCGTCGAGTCCTTAATGAGTCTGCTCCGCTCGCGTTGGAAACCTGGCTTTATATAGGTAGGTACTTCACCCCAACGATATTTTTTAGTTATTAGTATAAACTTATAATTCCATTTTTCCTATAAGGATAATAAATCTAAAAACATATTAAAATTACACAAAAACAACAGGTTAATCTACTATTTAAAACTATAATACACCAACCTGAGCGGTGGTTGGCCATCTGTGACGAGCCTGAAGAGGGGGGAGTGCGGGTCCACTTGTAAAGAGCGCACGAACTCATCGAACTGAAACAGACAATAGATTTTGTTACCTTATATGGAATTATTAAATCCTTATTAAAACTTCTATAGTAGAATTCAGTTGAGAATCTCATGTTAATTGTTGGTTTATATTTATCTATAAAAGTTTTATGTAATATATTGTAGTTTGAAATAAAATGGAATTTTGTCATAGTAGGTAGGCACCTATATAGGTACAATATACATACATATTTTGTGATATTATAAGACATGGTGAACTCACCATATCTCTTTTTGTAAATCAGTTCACACTACCTGAGTTTATATATAACTGTTTACATACTTATCTCTAAATGGAATTTGAACTCATAACCACGTCTGACAGCATTATAACAATATTACAAAGATCTAGGGATTTCGGTCAAGGCTATAGCGTCAATATCTTCTACCTGATGAATGGTAAGTAGGTCGGATAGTTCAGTGAGTATATTTCAAAAGCCTTATTTATATTAAGATCTAAAGCAAGCATTATAAGTGTAAGGCTAAACACTACATTAAAATTACAAAATTATGAAGTTAGCTTACATTTTTTAAGCTTACTTCTGGGGTAAAACATTGTTAAAATATATAAGTAATACTAGATACAGCTAAATCTTGCTAAGCTATAAACAAAAGTGTGGACTAAATAGCACACACACACGATTATTTTGATTTAATCAAAGGTAATTTGAACCGGAGGGCTCGTTAATTAAATCATTTTCTACTTACAAACGTGTTTTGATGAGAAATAAAGGTTACTTATGCAGTTAATGATTTAAAGACTATTGTTGGAACAGAATAAACGCGTTTTGGACGTATAATGCATTATTTCAAGATTGTCTTGATATGAAATTTAAGTAGATAATGATGATATGCAATAAAAAAACTTAATTAAATTACGTCTTCCATTTACATATCAGGTCGTAATCAAAAATTGTCTAAGGTACTTGTTCCACTGAATTTTTATAGGTAATCAAAAAAAGTATTGCTGTTAATTATAACAGCATCAGCCCACCTTTTATTTTTTCCCCATTCTCCTTTATTATTTTTAATATATAATCATTCCCTTTAATCCTCACATTGAAGGACACTATGGATCAAACATAGATATTATCATTTAGTTTATTGTTAGGAGTGATTCCATTGCGGGCCGTTCTACCGCGCTGTCTGCATGGTTTTCGGTTTACGACTACGTGGGGGAATATGAAGAAAAAAAATATTTTCACTGAATGTTCTTCTTTTCATATTTCGATAAAAAACCTAATAGTTAACAATATAATCGATAAACATATGTTAAAAACTAATATAAAAAATTATAAGGCGTTATAGGCTACTGGATTTTAGATTCATTATAAAATTTTAACCGCAGCATCCTTGACTCACCTATCTTCCATGTACAGATAAATATACAACTGTAATAATATGTACCTACAAAATCATTTGCGCCCACGTTGTGGTTTCGTAGTGCGTCATGATTGCGATTGAAATCATTATAATAAAAAAAATCCATTTTTGATTATTTTTGTATGGCGTAGTTACTATATACATATTATGAACTATCTTTTACTTTTGGCTTTATTCGCGTGTTGAAATGGAAAAACTAAGAATTGTGTATGACACATTCTAAGCCTGTAACGATTATTATAATTCCGTTTTTAAATTTTTAAATTGTAACTAATACTTTCGAAGACTATCGAGTTCTATCAAACTATTATAATATTAAGTAATAAATTATGTACTTAAATAAGAATTTGAGGGTACTTAACAAACAGTATTTAAATAAAAAATATATAAATATAATCAAGTTAAAATTAAGTGCGAGATAATTGATAATTACAGAACAAATTAATAATTAAAGTACGCTATACGAGTACATGCGTTAATATGTTTTTCGTACCTTTGATGAACCTTGGATGGGCTCCGTTTTACCTAATTAAATTAATGATATAAGATTATGAAATAAGATTTTTTTTGTAGGTCAGCAGGATATACAGAGGGAACCTAGTCTTTAGACACTCCGTTCTCCACTTTCCGCCGAATTTCCAAAACATTACGTATTGGTGGCCGAACTCAACGCCGCTATCTTATTACCAGAGCCAGACCAGACCATAATTCATTTCCCACAATTCCTTTGCGATAAAAATCCCTCCCAGTCATGTTATCGTTGTTGCTGTTCACCTTATCTATGCGTTATCAATTCAGATTTAAATATTTATGTGACAATTACTGATCGTTTTATTTAAAATCTAGAATTGTGATGAGTATCAATAAAAGTGCTATCTAAAGTCAGATTAATTATTGTTAAAGTATAAGTTGAAAGTGTATTTTTTTATTAGAAACATATTTGTAGTAATAAATATTATTTTATATTTTTATTTCTTCGCTCTAGTGTCGAGGCGCAATATGCCCCCAGAAATCCACGAAAAGTGGGGAGCGGAATGTCTTAACACTAGAGTCCCTCTGCCTACCTTGATATATGCAGGATGCGCTCCAAGCTTTCGTTTGGTAACTGAGCCGTCGTTTGGCAGAAAATTTAGTATATTTATGTCTAGCTATCTATCACAAATTACTTTGACATTACTTTTAGTTTTGTACCGGAAACCGAGACATCACGCTTAGTTTCGCAGAGGTCTGAGGTGTGGAGGTGGCCTCTAAGATGGCCTCTAGAGCTCATCGCTAATTATAAATGAAACCTGACAATATCATCTTATCGAATGTTAAAATATTGAATACAGTACGGTCGAGGAGTTGTGGTAGCTATGAAATGAAGATGTGCAGATTTGACATTAAGTAATTTTCTTATATACATATATAGACATAAGAAAAAAAAAACGGCTTCATGCTGTATCCCGTACACAGCAGGGTAGACAGAGGGAAGAATCTAGTGTTAAGACACTCCGTTCCCCACTTTCTGCCGAATTGTGGACGTATTGCGTGTTGAGTGGCAGAACTCAACGCCGCAATAGATATAAGAGAAAAAATAAAGATAGAAAGTAAAATTTTAAAGTGTAATGTATATAATATACTATCAATTAATCAAAATTCTTATTAAAACTCGATCTCTATGTGCAAACTAATGTAAAATATATAAGAGTGTAACAAATTACCTTTCACTTTTCACCGGAAAAGGATTTCGGTATCAAGAATTTATGTTATTAAGTTCTTAATTATAATATGGTAATGGACTACCAGAACCATTATCGGTTATTTTAATTTAAATGATATACCTACCTATATTAGCTTTTCAATCTGAATTTACTTAGTTTATGCGCAATCTTATATAAAAAAAATAAAAAAAACAACTGTGGCATTATATACTTATACCTAGTACTTACCAATTCAACGGATATTTTTGTTTAAAAATAAATTATAACATTACTAATAAATATTTTTAAATTATGAAACAAACATACAAAAAGTTGTGGTATGTCATTTTATATTTATTTAGGTTCACGCTGTATCCCGTATCCATACAGCAGGGTAGGCAGAGGGAACCCAGGAACCTAATGTTAAGACACTCCGATTCCATTAAGACTGGAGAGTGAAATCTGGGGGCAACCGTCGACTCGATACAAGACAGAAGAAATGAATATATTACATACTTATTTAATTTCCCAAGTGGGAATCAAACCCATAACCCGTCGCATTCTCAGTGACAAGTGCCTCTGTGCCACAACCGTCTTCTTTATTTGATATTTATATATCCAAACCGATAAAATATGAACATACCCACATACAACTATCACAAATAGCCAGACATTTTTACTCTATTCCACTATAGCACCTATTAACCTTTGCAAAAATGCAAAATCACTGTCTGCTAAAATACCCACTAAATTACATTGTACATGTAATTCTTCTTGACAATAAGACGTCCGAAAACACAGACTTGAAGGTTATCCAAAAATAATCTTGTAAAATAACTGCTGATTAGCAAACACTATAATTTTATTGTCCTTGCAATCGAATCATTGTATTATTAGATATAAACAAGTATTTAGGTATGTACATATAAATTAGAAGCCAGTAACAATATGAATTTAAGAAGTAAATGTTTGTAATGCCATATATGCCATTGTTTTGATAATCTTCTTTTTGAGTTTTAGCCATCTTTTACATCTTTCTGAATTGGCAGAGGTACAGTTCATTTAAGCTCCAGCGACATAGCACCTTGTTTTCAATATGTTAATTTGGAAATATAATATTTTATATACATATTTATAATCATTGCTTCCTAAGACTGAATTTGAATCCATAGCCATTAAATATATTTAATAGAACCAAAACGATATCAATCAATTTTCTCGCTTTCTTTAAAAACATAAGCTTTCATACAGTTAAAACATGATGGTTGTGGGTTTTATCCCCACTCGGGGGAATAATTACAATTTAATTTTCTCTCTCAGGCTGATGCAGCGAAGAGTTCCGCCAATAATTATTAGCTTAATACTAGGCTTCCTTTGCTTACGCGACTATGCAAGATTTTTTTTCTATGTAATAAAAAGTATTTAAGGTGCCATCTATATTACCGTTTAGAACAACAGTTATCCTATCGACATTCACACATCAACGCGGCAACGGGCACAAGCTGGCGTTACGCAAGCAACAGGTTAGCCGGGATGTTAACGAATACCTCAGTAATGGTGACACCTGCCTGCCTGTAGAAATTTACTCTGTACGATAAATTGATATTTATTTACAGAAATTCTTGTACTGAAATAAAAAACGCTAAAGTTTTATGTTCGTAGCAGCCTAAACTAATATATCTACTTTTTGTAATGTAAAATTAAAGTAATTTCATTTAATAATTTTACCTTCTTTGGGAAGCTATTCATGATACTCCGTTCCTTACTTCCCTTCAAATTTCTAGAGATTGTGTGTTGATTGGAGGAACACAACGCCGTTCTTTGTGCTTTAGTATTTAGGTATTCTTACCAGAGCGAGGAACGAAAAAGAAATCAGTCCTTTCCAAAGTCCAAAGTTCAAAGTTTACAGTGACATATTATGCCGCTACACCACAGCAGCCTCAATAGTATAATATATACTATTCTAAAGAAAGAGGAATTTAGGAAGTTACGTCATTTTTCGCAGAATAGTAAAACCAAATGTATTTAGGCCATATACTCGTATTTATTTTTTAATATATTAGAATTTCTCACATTTACAAGACGAGATAGTGTGATGTTAGGTATATTATATTAAAAAAATAGTGTCAACGTTTTATACTAAACTAGTAATTAGGGTTCCACACACATGTATCGAAAGATAAGAAATAGATCTTTTATAGGACCACTTCGTTGTTTTATAACAATCAAAACTGTCAATATAACAATCAAAAATACATATTACAAATTAATATACCTATATATTATATCCGGATATTTAAGTTTATCAATTTTATATTGTGGTTTCCGTTGTCCTATAATTATCTAATGTATACGAAACCTCCGATATGCGAGTCGAACTCGCACTTGACCAGTTTTTTCAATACCAGACTAATAACACAAAATGATCAGTAAATTCAACAGGAAGTGTTATAGTGTAAATGTAATTGCAAATTAGTACATTCATTATAAAATTTCAATTAATGCCAAATATAACATATAAGTCGATAATATCTTATAGATTAATGTCTCTAAATTACAGTATTACAATCACATCCGTCCAAGATAAGCGAATAACCTATACATGAATGCGTGGATATGTGTTTGATTCCCATTTGGGGCAATTAATTATTATTTTTTTACATTGTTTTGGACAAATGGCGACGTTGAGTAATAGTAAATGACTGGTGGGGGAAAAGTGGAGAACGTAGTGTCTCGAAATTAGAGTCACTCAGATATAAAAGTATATATAGGCTAATATTTTCAACAACCTGCAAGCCTAAGTTTTATAATATTTGTATCTACTAATTAGAAACCAATATGTTCACTGAGATATTCATTGGAACTAAGGGTACCTAATATTAAAACACTATGTTCTCCACGCAGCGCCCAATTTTTGAAACTTTAATTTTACTCTAATTTTATTTAAACGCTACATACACTTCCTAAGTACTACAGTTATATTAATTATTCTATCCCATAGCAACGTTAATGTTATGACTTAAGAAAATACTTTAAGCGATTTAACAGTTCCTATACTTAGTTTAATAGCATTCGCTGAGTGGATAACGGATACTGATAATTTAAGTTATATATTTAGTTATATACTTAATGAAGTGAGTTCTATATATATATAGTAAAGAAGCGTTATGCATTTTTCTAGTATAGAAGGTAGGCAGAGGGAACCTGGTGTTAAGTTAAAAAATGATCCAAGTTACTCGTACTCCCGATTCCAGCGCAGTTGGAATGTTCTTGACTAAAAACGATAGTTATGGTTTTAATAACCAACTAGATATTTAAAATTATAATTTATGCTGACTTTCTCTATCTTTTTATAAATTTTCTTTCAATATAAAAAAATATTAGAATAAATATTTTACAGATAAAATGTATGTATTCATTATTATTACAGAATTTAACAAACAATAGTATTTAAATAAACGGAAGGTGTCGTGTTTATTCCGCGTAACGACTAGTTTTCGTGTTTTACGATGCTTTTTTGCAAAAAATAAGTTCCCATTAAATTCTGTGTCTTTCTAATAACTATTTTTTATTTAGGTAAGGCGGAGTATGCAAATGAAATTAATAATATAATAAGTGTCTCCATTCTCCACTTCCTATTAATAATTCAGTATGGGGAATCGAAACAATCACCGTCGCATTTAAAATACATTAGTTTAAAACAAAGTAAATAAGTACACATATACGCAATTGCACAGGAATTTATTTGAGCAGGTGTTGCGGAAATGCTACACGGATGTGCAACTTAGCATAAGAGCGGACAAATCTTAAGATTAATTTAAACATAAGAAAACTTTACTACCTTACCTTACCTACCCGTAATTTCTACTGTATTTTTTTGGATAGCGGTACGGCATCTGTTATTCCCATTTCACAAAGTGGGTGAATCCGGAGGTAAAAGCTAGTATGATGTAAGTTTAAGCAATATAAACAGTAAATAATAAATAATGTTCGACACCTATTAAATATTTGTCTATCAATCATCTATTGCGTCAAAAACGTGTTAACTACCACTACAACAACCCGACTGTACCGGATAAGACCGGTTCGGAACAGAAAGAACTTTAGAGCCATTTAAACATTAAATAGTTTATTATTATTATTTTTAGGTTTTTTATGTTTTTAAGTATTATTCATTTTGAAATATTGGCAACTAGAGTACTTTCTGTATATCTAAACTAAAAAGTAAGTACCACCCACGTTTAGAACAAGAAAATATCTTACAAGACCTTTTAAAAGTTGTATATAAAAAGCACTTGCGTGTCACCGACCACCACAGCGTCAAAAACATTTCATGTATTTTCTTAATTTTTCAGTATTTGTTATTTTCTTTTTTTTTGTAAATACTTTATTATAGGCATTTATTTGGATTTGCATAATATACAGTGAAAAAGATAAAATCTCCGCGAAAGGAGAGCAGAAAGATAATTTTATTAGTTTACAATTCGGTGAACAGTAAAGTGGCATATACATATATATAGATACATGTATTATATACGTATACGTACATTTCGGTTGATTATCAATATAGCTATATTCCTTACCTTCCTACGTTGTACCTTCTTATAGAAAATTTCCAAAAACTTTTTTTTTGTAAATATAAATAAACTTGCATAAAATATTTATCCGCTTAAACGCTTAGTAAATTGATGTAATTAGTAAAGATTAACATTATAATAAGTACGTGATTCAAAAATCTCGTATATTCTTTAATTTTACCTTCAATGAAGGACAAGCAGATTTATTTTTACTTATATCTAGTGAAAGTTATGGAAGGTTAATATGTAATGTATTAATGAGGGGGTCATGGCGCAGAGGAATAGTATCTAGCTGTAAACTATCGGCATTTAGTTACAGGTTCGATTTCCTCTTTGGGAATTGATTGTTGTTATTGCCTCGTTCTGGTAAGAAGAAAAAACGCGTTGAAGTCCGCTACTAAATAAGAATATCTCGAAAATCAGGCAAATGTGACGAATGAAGTGTCTAAACACTTTGTTCTCTCTTTATCTCTCCCTTTGCCAATAAATGGACTGTCCAATACAAAAATAATTTTTAATTTCAACCCCTAGCTCCTGAGATTAGTACGCTTAACCAAACAAAATCAGCTCATATTACTGTCTTATACAAAAATTGTGCCACAAAGCCTTCATAGGTGTTAAAATGTACAACAAACCTTTTGTATTACAGAATTTCCTTTGAGATTGATGATACAAAAGAAAAATATAATTTAAATATTGTAATTATTTTAACAACAATTGCCTGTTTATCTATTTAATTGTTTTATTTCGATGAAATGTTACACAACAAGACTTCAGTGGAACCTTGAAATTATTATAATCACTGTAAGTAACTACGTACTACTTAATTTTAATAAAATTTTGTAACTAATTATAATATTACAACAAGATGAAAATATATTATTTAGATACATATACACGATAGAGGCATGAAATTACGACATTCATTCAAACTTCAAATAATGGGAATACCAAAATAATGTTAGTAACGTTTTTCTTTTTAAATGTAATCTATATTATTATATAAATACTGTAAAATAAAATAATAGATACATATTATGGAAAAGTTGCCGGCTCAAAAAATCCATTCGAAAATTGGTTTATTGCATCGGTCCAAACAAACACAACACGCAATCCCTAAAATGGAAATAAAATTGCGTGATACAAAAACCCATGGCATACCCATATAGCGTACAAATGTATAAGTGGACAGTACGGTCGACGAGTCTTGGCTAGTGAAGTTAGGTTTTCTCACTGATCTAACTTTTGCGCCATTGTTCGCTCGGGAAGAAAATAATTAACAAGTAAGAAAAATCCTTAATTCGCGCAGCCATATACAGGTAACTTCTGGGCGGCCACAACTCGTTGACTGTACTATAGGAAGGTTTATTTTTAATACTTTTTTTGCACTGGCATACAGGTCTTAACAGTTAGGAACCAGACCGAGATAATGAAGGTCTGAGAAAAAGTGGAGCACTCATTTAATGAGAGACCGTTGCCCTCGAGATTTTGAGTTTAAACTTTTACGTAAGTAATTATTATTACGAGCCCTTGTTCTTGAGAAATGATATACTCGTAGTTACTGACATCAATGCGTATTGATTGATGTGTAACACGTTCACAATATAACTTGTGAAGGCTTTTTTTTTGTTAATTTACGTATTTCGAATTATAAGAAAAAGAAATTTTACGGCATCGCCGTTGGTTTGCAATACGATTTTTGATTTGTACTGATTCCATTCTATTATATACTGATTGATGTAAAACAAAAAAATATGTAGATTTTCACCGTTTTTTCCTTTTTTCATCTCTATTACAAAAGTGGGAGAAAATAAATTTAAATTTGTCGTGGCATAAAAGCGACTGTAAGCGCGACGGTCGTGGGATTACCCCGCGAAGAAGTGTTATATCTAATATTGTCACTTTTCGCCCTGGTAATAAGGCAAAGCGCGGCGTTAAATTCCACAACTCTACACGCAATTCCTTGTTTGAAAATTTATACACGTCTTAAGAATTGTATAACGATAAATGAACATTAATATAGACATCCGCAAGGTTTTTTCTATGTAACCTCTTCCTCCTATAGCAAAATTACAACATCACCATATAAAATATGTAATTGCCTAGATTTCAATTAAGTACTACAATTAAAATTAATAGCTCATCGACGATAGGATTGATGCGAAGTTGCTTTATCATTGTTTTAGGATATTTTAGTATTTTCTTTTAAAAAAACCTATAAACATGTTAATGTTTGTTGTATACAATGATATATGTATGTGATAATTATTTACATACATTTTGTACACTCGGTAATAATTTGCTTTTTTGTGCTAATACTATTTGAAGCTAGAATATGGATTATGCAAAATTTAACAAATATAATATTTTACTTATTTTATCTATTTTTATTACTTTGCTGTATAAAAAGAACTGTGCAATATTTAAATATATTTTAAATATTTCTAATACATAATTTTAAAGTATGTTCTTTTTTTTTCTTCACGCAACAGGGTAGTCTGCAATAGAACCTGGGAACTTAGTGTCACGACACTCCGTTCCCCATTCCACCGAATTCTAGAGACATTGTGCGTTGAGTGGCGGAACTCGACGCCCTTTGTCTCGTTACCAGAAAATTAAATTAATAAATATTTAATTCCCCCGAGTGCCCGATATCAAAACATAGCATTTAATGAACATCAGACTGAAAGCGGATTTTCTACGCGAGACCGAAGATTCGCAGTAGCGCGCAGTTGCGCGTCGTCGACAAAGGCATCCCTTTTTTCCATACAAATATAAAATTAAAAATGCTGCGTCACGATAATCAAAGCCGTTTTATAGTTACCGTACACGTAACGTTGTTTATGCGTGCCACAGGTCACAGGTCCCGTCAAATTGATTTATAATTATTATTTATTACTTTCCGTCGACTATGTTATGGCTCTCATAAAACTGAGACGAAAATTGCCACATATTTTTTTATATAGATAGATATAAAATAAAATGCTATGCTAGCAAATGTATTTTAAATATCATAGATTGTTTGCAATATCGTAATTTTACAATGATATGGCGTTTCTACGATGAATAACAGATAGGTTTCTAAGTAGAAAATTTAAAAAAATATATAATATATTGATTAGGACCTAAAATAAATATGCGTACATACAAATATACATACAAATTCAAAGTCATACCAGTCATCGAAATCTATTATTATACCACAGGATTTATCATGCCGAAAAGGTTTATTTTTACATCCAAATTGATTATATCGTTGTATATAAGCACATAAGTATTTAAGCGATATTAATCACTTAGGGCTTTGCCGATACAGATTTTTCAAAATACAAGTATATTTTTTACACTAAGCTAACAAAATGAGTTTTTTATTCTTATTAAACTAATATTTGACACAATTTAAGTATTAAGGTACCCATTAAGCCAAATATTCACCCCTTAAGGTAACACTCAGGTCGGAAGTCCTAAGCACTACTCCGAAGTCCTCACCCTACAAAATTGAAGAGCACATGGAGTACTAAGCAGTTTCTGGTCGTTGCCTAATACGAGATTTAAATCCAGGGCATCTTCATCAACAGCCATATAAGTTTCCAATGAATACATAAACGTATAGACGCTTATAAAGAACTGTACTCGAAATACATAAATTTGCACAAAAAACGAATATTGAGGTTGATTTCCTTCAACAAGTTGACAAAAACTGTCTTACTCCAATTATGTTACTTATAATTACAGTGTTATACATTCCAGTTTTAGTAGACGGATTTTTTTGTTTATTTCTAACATTAAATAGGGTCAGTGTAACTGAAATGTCAATATACAAGTTACCTTACTTATTTTTAGCCTCATGCTGTTTCCTGCATATGGCAGGGTACACACTGACACACAGGGTGACTAAGCAAATTTCTATAAAAACCAAAAGTTACTTATTTAGAGTTAGTTGATTAATTCTAAGTACATCAACGAATTGCAGAGTAACAAGTTTTCTCTTATGTATTATATTTTTAGACTATTATACATTTATGGTCTGAAATGATAAAGCCAAGACCATACATTTTTGTATGAGTTTAAGCTCTGAAGAATTCTACTATTTGGGTCATGGCTTCATCAGACCAGCTCGATGGTATTGTATTGTCATCTAAACTTTGTATATAACTTGTCAAGTTTCACGACGATACAATTCTTACAAGTGGATCAAATTCAGTTTCTTAGATTTTATTACATAGTTATCGAGTTACATAATTACAACTCAATCTAATGAGCGTCACATTAAATATATCATCACATTCGTGTGATGTTATAATAATTAAAATTAGATATTTAATGTTAAAATCTAAAATTGTTTCATCAATTGTCTCTCATATTGCAAAGTAGGCAAGAAAAAGAACTTAGTGATTCGCCACTCTCCTAAATTTGCTTGCATATGAAGATACTGCTTACTTTACCTTACACCCACCTACACAATTTGAGCCAGGTTTAAATCTATAATTAACATTTTCAATCATTAAGTCTTAGATAAGCTAAAATGGCCAAATGTATATTGGTAGTCAAAACACATAATTTTTCACCTCTTTTTTGCTGTTAAATTATTTTACCTGCAACGTGTATTACTTCCTTCATGTGCACACTTTTTGCTAAAATTATTAAAGTCCAAACGTCCTTTTGTAACAAAACAAAATTGAGCACCAGGTAAATGTCCTAAATATAATTTATTCTTTATAATCAATTTTCAATTCCTTTTTTAAAAAAAGTACGTAGGTAATATAGTCAAATTGTAATTTAGTTTTGAATCTTTTAAAAATATTACTAAATTGAGAATGAACACTTGTTTATATAATTTTGATTACATAGGTAATATGAGGAAAAGGTTATTTTGAAAATATTACAATTCTCATCAGACCTTCACATATATTGCGAACCCAAGATAAACAGGATTTAGCCTACACTCGGAGAACATAAATAAACTAGAAGAAAACAGAGATAAGCAATATTCTACTATCGTTCTATAACGTTACTAGTAATTTTTTAAGTGGAAATTAAATGAGAAAGAGAATGAGACGTTTATTTCCGTTTGTATCGGAATTTTGAGAAATTATTTATTAGTACTCCCCATACATCCTCTAAAGCCACATACCAAATTGTATGTACACCAATCGCACCCTAAGAGATTCCCTTTAGAACGGAAAAGAGATGGATTTCACGTTCATAGCCCACACAAATGAATGTGGATTATAGATTGTGGTAAAAGAAAAGTCAACATCTGTAATTCGGTTGAATAAAGCATATAGTCTTAAAAAACCCACCTGTAGAACTACTACATCTAGGGGTTGCCCAGTTTGTAGTTCTTCTGATGGCCTTCTCGTCGGCCTCACAGCATATTCTCGTTCTCCTATCACCTGAAACAACAAAAATGAAATTAAGTAATTTTATACATAAATATGTATATTAAAACTCAATTAAGACCTACTCTTCTAATGTAGGTAGATTTTTATTTTATTTTGCACTCTACCTACTACAGAAAATTTATGTTACTAGGCGCCTTCAGAAGTTATAAAATATTTACCTTAACAATTATAAATACCTACCAATTATGGCAAGTAACTTAAGTACCAAACATATCGTAAAGTTATAATAACACCCTCGCGTCCAAGTTACTGTTAATACTCATAATTACCAACGCTAAACTGGTGATTTAAATAAATAAACTTGTATTTATTTTAAAAACGTCGATCATAAAATACCTAATTAGAATCTAATGTATTTAAATAGAATTTAAAAAATTAAATGGAGATAAACCCTTGAAACGAAAAATGGACACACAAGACTTTTCAGTAGATTCCATTCCTTAATTTAAAAATTGCGCCAAAATATATAAAGGATATTGATTTGAGTCTGTGCTATGTAATCTGTAGACATTATTATGTAGTTTAAGTTAATTTTAGTTAAGCATATACGAAGCATGTACACTGAAAAAACGTAAATAACAATACAACCTGCTGTAGATTTTCTCTGTGTGAAAATCTTATATAATGGTGTTAAAACGATAAGGAAATAAAATATATTTATATTATACTACATTATACGTAAAAGATAACTCAAAAGTAATTATAAAGTTAAAAAAGTAAAATGATATGCATCGCTATAAAAAAGTACAGAATATTCAAGTATGGACTGTATGTATGTATGTGTGTTATATCTAAGACCTTCACGTGTACTTTAAGATATATGTTATTTTTATAATTTCTTGTATATATAAATAAAACAGTTTTGTATATTTTTTTGGAACACTAATCTTTGCTAAGGATAATTATATTTATTTGCAATGTTTCTTTCAGTTTTTTATTTCAATCTTAAACACCTTATATGTTAATTGAACTTTAAATAATTTTTAAATGTTCATAAAATCATATTTTTAAATATTACCCCATCGCTGGTGTCAACTTAAGATTAGACAAAAGGAACCTGGTGTTAAGACATTCCGTTCTTCGTTTACTGCGGAAATTACGAGACATTGAGTATTGAGTGAGAACTAAACGTCGCGTTTTATCCACCAGAATGAGAAAATAAAAACAATTCATTTCTTCATGTAGGAATCGAACCAAAAACCATCGCGGTTACAGTAAGACGATTCGCGGTTGGGCCACGAAGGCCTTAACAATAAAATGTTCAATATTTATAATAAATTATATATATTATTAATTTAAAACATAAATATTTGGGATTCTGCAAAACTCACGCCATCTTGCAACAAGAGGATACAGAGTTATGTCATTATTGTTATTGTTACGTTTTAACTCATATTAACACTTACGTAATGAACATGACTTTATATGAAAAATGGTGGCATAAACGTGTGTACTATTTTTCATAATATTACGATTGTTCTAGAAAAAGTTACGTTATCTATGTAACTTTTTTAACATATAAAAATAATATATAGCAAACAATAGACTATATAATGTTTTTACTTCAAAAATGAAAACTTGTGTAAATACACATATTTAATTAATAGTTATGCTTTAGAATAGCTTTTTTTTTATTTTTAGGTACATATATAACAATGTCTTAAGTTGAATACTGTAAATAAACCATGACTTCGCAAATAACTCAAGTGACATTTTAAATTAATCAATGTATCGATAATATAAAATGTAACATATCATTATAGCACTCATATTTTTTATACTAATTATTATTAATAGTTAATGATATTATTCATTAAATTGTTCTCATAGTAAATCTATAAATAGATTTATATTATTAAATTGGTAATGACAATTGACGGATATCCGCATTTTTTTATTAATCTTATTTTTTATTAGACAAAGATAATAAATTTTACGTTCTTTAAATATCTTTATTTTACAATATGATTTATTTGTTATTGTGCAGTCAGGTATTAAATAATTTATATATTGTCATAATATATAAATTATATTAATTATGTTAAATTATTAAATCTTCTTAAATAAATATTCATCTTGACTACGTACGTAGGCATGTATCGTTAATAATTACACGTGTACTTACTTACCGACCTTAAACTTTTTTTTTTTAATAAAGCAAATGGCTTATTAAATATCTCGTTACAAAATAATCTACCCAGATAGATGGAGTAATCATAAATGGAAAAAATATTTTAAAATTGTCGAAATCCACTTTAAAACATGAAAATTGCTTTGAAACGAACGTTTTCCCGCCATTGTCACCTGACATTTGACCGCCGCATGCGCAATGCGTGTCGCGACCTATTACGTACAAAACTTTACATACAATGGAGAAAAAC
Organism: Heliconius cydno galanthus; assembly: GCA_036379175.1. Taxonomy (NCBI): domain Eukaryota; kingdom Metazoa; phylum Arthropoda; class Insecta; order Lepidoptera; family Nymphalidae; genus Heliconius; species Heliconius cydno. Next base: position 1,293,337 of record JAKRZM010001340.1, on the reverse strand, counting down.
GTGGAGCAACAGAAAATTAGTTAAACTTCAGTCTTTTGTGAAGTTATATCTGTTTTTTTTATGGTGAAGGCCATCATGTTGAGATATTAATCAAAGTATTAATATTATAATTAAATAATAAGCTTAACGTAGTGCCATGGCTGAAGGTAATTTAAATATTTTAAACATTAAATTTCATTACTTAATTTTAATTTTGTGAATAAATTAATTTAGAAGTCATCGTGGTATATTGGAATTTGAGATTTTGAGATTGAATTTGAAGCGAAAAGGGACATTCATTTTTTATTATATATTCACAAGCTATACTTCAATTAACAAAATAGATAAATATAAAACAAGAACAATTAAAAAAAATATAAAAAATACTAAATCAATATGTTTTTTACACGATTTAAGTATTTGAACCAATATAAAATACAATGGTATCGGCCATGTTGTTTACAAACATCTGGGCTGCCCGATTGGTTGGTGCCGCGCATGCGCAGAACATGCCGTCTGATTCGCTGAACGCTGAAATTGGAGATGTGGAGTCCTATTCCAATTTACGATGGCATGGTCTTAATGTTGCATATAGGTTATTGTTTGTTTAATGCTTAATATACAGCTGTCGATGTGTACGCGAGATTGCTTATGTTTAAAAATAACTGTGTGGTTAGACAGCGCACGGCGTCGGGTTCCGCTACTTATTGCAATATTGCTTAGTAAAATCTTAATATAAGTACCTAATCTATATCTATACAACTATTTAACTGAATTGACTGAATCTTTACTTTCCAATTTCTTTATTAATATTTCCATTTCAAGCGGGCGTAGCCCCACAGGGGCCCACTAGTGTAAAATATATTGCTAGCTTTTGTTGATCTATAAGGAAATTACCCGGAATGCTTAACTAGAGGTTATGAGTTCAATTTCAAAGGAAGACGGTTAATTTGTTAGTCAAAGTATGTACATATTTTGTCTAACAATTTACCTATTGTCTATTAATTTGCCATATTGTACTATTGTATATATATATATATGTATTATTCTATACAAGACAGTGCAAGTTAGAGTTAAGCTATTTGATCATATTCATTAAAACAAATAATTATAAATGAATAATTCTATAAATGCTGCCATAACCTTTAAATGGTGTCTTACTTAGATAAAGAATAATTTTCGCGATACCTTCAGCTTCACTCCATAGTGATTTGTCCACGCAAATTGGAAATTAGTTTTGTATGACATGTGACACGCTGATGCTTCTTCTTCTTCCTCCTGGCATTAATCGCGGCGTATGTTGCCAGGGTCTGCCTTCTTACTCAACCTACTCCTCTTTGCACGGTCTTTAGCGTCCTCGGTTCTTAGACCATTGGCTCTGCTTACATTACCTGATGCCTTAATCGATAAATAAACTATTCAACACAAATATATTATTACAATTCGAAACAAAAGTTCCTTAGATTAGCGTGCTTAACCAAACAAACTTATCAGCTTTTTAACATTAGTATAGATTGATGATATAGACTAGAACAGATTACAGCAAAGTGTATTAAATGTTACTATGTTACTGAAAAGTCTTGTGTGTCCATTTTTCTACCTTAAAAATCTTATCTTCTATTGCCAGACTTCATCAGACCAGATCGTGAGAACTAAAAACAGGTAAATGTAAACGGATTTTTGGACTTCAAAATTTACATTATTTATTGAATGTTTTCCACCGTCAAGATAATTTATATTTCTCATTCAGCATGTGAACTCGACGCTGCGCTTTGTCTTGATACCAGAGCGAGGAAGTGAAAATAGTTTATTACCCTAACCGGGAATCGAATCTAAACTTTTTCCTGTACAATAGTAACTAACTCAAAAAGTTCATTTGGTCTAGGCAATTCAATTCCCTGGACTAAATGAGCTTTGCAAACAAAACAAGTAGGCCAAGAAAAGACATCTCAACATGCCGAGTCAAAGAAAGGTACCGTTATCCAAACAGAACTCTGTTAGCTAATATATCTGATGCACAGTTAACAAAATAAAGGAAGAAAACGTTTAAGTTTGCATTTTCTCTCTTGTTTTACTTGTAAATTGTTTAAGTTAGTACTGATATTTAAAAACTCTTACTACAAAATTAAGCTTGGTTTCCACCACGGACTACGTTTGTCACTCTTACCCCCATATGCGGTCATTGTGCCAATTTGGCGTTCTCAAATTACTAAACATTACGTTGAGCTAGCAGGATTAAGCTGCATACTTGTATTTCCACCAATAAATAGTCAAGCGGAATTCACTGAGCGAGCAGAAAGAGTTGAAAGGAACTCGCTCTTTAAATTTATTTATTCAGGGGGAGAACCTACTCCTTAATCTCCTATTCCTAATCTCAGCTTCCGACCGTCCGACAGTTTTCCGTCGTCATCCCCATGCTCCATGTGGCTTTTACATAAGTAAAGCCACATTTTCCCAGTCGTATAAAGTCAAAAAGTAGTAAACAATTAGAGTTTCCTTTCAAGTAACATTACATATTAATAATTCACATAAAATATCATAATTTTCATAAGTAACATACATAGTAAAAGAAAAATTAATTTTGAGTTCTTTTTGCAATACACTTCCGTTAAGAGTCACCCTCGAATGTAATAATGAATAAAATTTATATCTTAAATATGAATTATTCATTTTATAAATATATTACTTGACTTAACGCTATGCCATTTTAATGCTTTTTGCAATTTGTTCACGGTATTATTTGAACAAGTAACTTTACTTATTTTTTTAATGTTAAATACAAATTAATTTAATGAATTAATAAAAACTGTTTAGTGCAGTCTTAGTTTCTTTGAAATTTTGCCTTATTTAAATGTTATTACTCGAATATTAAGAACTACTACTTTAAATAATAACAGAGTTTGGTAGCCGGATCGAAAAAATAATTATGTGTTAAACTACGCCACGTAAGTGGATTAATATTAGAGAATTAGCAAGACAAAGCGCGGCGTTTAGTTTCGCCAAATAACACACGATATCTCTGAAAGCGGAAAACAGTGTCTTTACCACCTCTTAACCCGCGAAGACAAAAAACTTACAATTTAAAGATAACTAAGCAAACTGATAAGGAAAACCTTGTATCAAAACAAGATATCTTTAAGCAGCTCTTGCGAGCAACCTTTTATCCAGTTAACTATACGGTAGCCGGTGGGTGTGAGCTCGCGTGCTCAGTCATTTCCTTTGTACGCTACAATTACTACTGTTGAGAAATACATGATTAACTAGTTTTGTACTATGAACTGTAATATGGAAATTCGTGTAAATTTTATATTAATATACTAGTGACCCTCTTGCGGCTTCGCCCGCTTTAACTACTGGATTATTCATGTAATGTATGTTTGCAAAGCACTTAAGATAATGTGAAAATTAATTAAACCCTAATGCAACCCGCATTTTTGTAGTTTCAATAAGGATTTTCCAATTGTTTTACACAGCAAGGATTTTTTAGTAGGTACCGTAATTTTAAATCTGTGCTACTAATCTTTTCAAGTACTTATTAAAATATATTTAAATGACTATTTTTAGATAGTTAAATGACTATTTTTAAACGGAAGAAATTATAAACAAAAACCTACCTACTAATAACTACTACAAAAAATATGAAACCAAATATATCGCGCTTAAATAATACATTCAACTCATTGGAGTTGAATGTATTATTTTGCACGTATTGGATAATTGTATCCAATACGTGCAAACGCATCTAAATCTTTGTTGCTATAGAGGCAGCCGGGTTTTTTTGTGAGCTTGTGGTTAATGCTTTTATTTTATTAAATAGAATGCATGGACCGGGAATCGAACCCGGGCCGCCCGCGTGGGAGGCGAGCATTCTACCACTGAACCACCGATGCGTATAAGGCAAGCGGGCACGGCGGACGCATGGCGAGTGGCGAGCCGTTTCGCAGCAAGGATTTTTTTGATATTATAACAACTTCTAAAGTACTTATTAAAATGAAAAACAGTAAAAAACAGTTTTGGTCTACATTAAATGGCCAACGTAACTAATATACTTATTTATATGCTGAGAGTAAGGGATAAGTGAAACTTGAGTAACATACAGCTGATGTGTCAACGGCGGGATGTGTCAACAATTAAATGCGTTTTTCTGTAAAACTATTCGCAATTTCGAAATATTGTAAAAAGCAAATTTTATCTTCGTTTAACGTAGAAAATTAATAAAGTATTTTAAAAGATAAGGATTAATACCATTATGGAAAAATATCCCTCACAATAAAAAATATATTGAAATTATTATTTTTAGACAGAAAAATTATCACTACACGTTATTCTTAAAAGATACGAATATGCTCTCGCGGACTTTTTTGTAGATCTGATTAAGAGGAACAATACTCCAGTACATTTTTTTCATGTAGTACTTACCATTAGAGCAGCGCATGCGCGAAAGTGTCTCAACGGGTAGGACTTTATACACATTTATCGTATTTATGTTAATTTACATAAAAATGTACAAATAATAAACTATATATAAACCTTCTACGAAAAACACTCGACTTAATGGTGAAGACCGCATCAAAATCCGTTGGGTGGTTTAGAAGAAGAAGAGTTAGAAACAACAGACAGACACGAAAAGCGACTTTGTTTTATAAGATATAGGATAGGATGGTTTTCTTTTTCTGTTTCATGCGGGATACAGCATCCCGAATATAGCATAGGCAGAGGGAATAGTGTTAAAACACCCCGCTCCCCACTTTCCGCTAAATTTTGGAGGCATTGTGTGTTGTGGCGAAACTCAACGCCGCTCTTTGCCTCGATACCAGAGCTTGAGCAGAAAGAGGGATAAATTAAAAGTTTTAAATAAAATTTAAGCTAAATGTAAAGTATTCCTGTAAGCAGCATCACATGTCTTTTCAAATAGCTCTGTAGGAGAACTTAATGTCAAAACACTCTACTTTTAATCGAAGTACGAGAAATTTCGCCGCATATCACACCACACCGGAAAAATAAGTACAATTCAGTCTTGTGCTAGCATTAATCAATTAAAAAAAAAAGATGACATTCCATTATAGAAAAATTGTCATGTCAGAATTTGTAATAGACATGTCAGACATCGTGAAACAGGTGAGGCATGCTCGGTTGAACATGACGAGTGTAAAAAGATGTCTCGTTTGGTTGGACAAAGCGCATCGTTAGTCAATCAATATTAAACACGCAAATAAGAGAATAGAGAATATTGACACTAGGTTTTTAGGTAACTATCCACATTACTATACATTAAAAGATTTTTTTAATGGAAAAAGGACAAGGCAAACGCGCGTTCGGGTCACCTGATGGTAAGTGATCACCGCCGCCCACGACCCCGTGCAACACCAGAGGAGTTACAGGTGCGTTGCCGGCCTTTGAGGTGGAGATTGACGCGCTTTTTGAAGGTACCCATATCGTATCGACCTGTATAGACGGCCGCGGGACCATTCCACAGTTCCACACAAGATGAACGAGTCATGCACATTCCACATAATATATTTATATTATTTTCCTTTAACTACTCTATCTCAGCTAAACACAAGCGATCATCAAATAAGTTGGCAAATCATTGCAAACAGTACTTGATTTAAATGGATGATTTATGAATGTGTTATTTCTATAATAGATCACGTTGATTCTTTGTGGAGCTAACCGCAAAAGTATTTAGTATACTTCATTATTTTACATTTAAAGGAATTTTATTATATAAATGTTAGAAAAACAAACAAACATAAATGGGGCACAGTGTGACTTTAATACGACAGGTTATGGATTCGATTGCCACTCGAGGAAGTGAAATATTTAATATGTTCATTTCTTCGCTGTTATGTATGCGGGATACAGCGTGAGCGTGAAGAAATGAAAATAATTCATTTCACCGAGTGGGGAAGAACCCATAACTTACGTTACGATAGCTCATAATTACATAACATTAATTAAAAATTACATTACATGAAATTAATATTTTCTAAGTAAACATGAGAAACAAAAATTAAAATATAATATACGACATGATTTTCAATAATAATAGTCAATTCCTATCAATAATATCTACTAATAGAACGAGGTGATTTACAAATAACAATCAGAGGAAATAATCAAAATCAAAATTATCGTTCTATATCAAATATGTACGAGCATATTTTAATCGTCTGTTAATTATATAGAATTGTAAATATTGTCGAGTTATTTCACCCACTACAGTACGGTCAACGAGTTGTGGACGACCTAAAATTACATGCGCCTTTGAACAATGAATGCTCTTAAGTTTAGAAAGCCTAACAAGACGGCCAAGACTTATCGATTGTACTGTATGTATATATGTATACCGTAGATAACTTAGAAAGAGGAGGTTCGGCTAGTAGAGGCGAGCAGCTCTATAGCGCAAATCCCAGGCAATGCTTGACTAGACTTATTTCTATTTTTCGCCAGACGAATTGGTTAATCTATGTATGTATATAGGTTTTTTCTTAACAAAACTGAAACAATCACCGGAAAACTAGAACTTAGTCAGGCAGTCAGTCACGTTTTTTGTCTATTAAGGATAAAACAAGTCCAGTAATACCTAGGTAATACTAGTTTCTTTCCAAAAAGACTAATAATAAAAGAAGTCAATTGGTAAACAAGCCGCGGGGTTGAGTTACGCCACTGCACGGGAAGAATAATGAATCCATTTTTTATCTGTTTAAAACAATCGAATCGCAATTTACAATCATATTTGAAAATTACAATGTAAATTCTAAAGCAGCGCTTCATTTGTAAATAAGTGGGTTTTCAAATGAAGAGTAAACACTAAACATATAATAATGACATGATAATTATCTAGTTAGAACTAAACTTGTGGCTCGTTTGTAGCAACTATGTCTTCATTTAGTCAAGTTTTATTATACTATACTTATGTGGAAATATGTATTCATATATTTTAAATTTTCATTTCCTCGATTTACTTCTACAGCTACCGAATACACAATGTTTTTAAAAGTGGCGAAAGACGAGAAAGTGCGTTTGAGAGTGTGTAAACACTAGATCTTCTCCGCCTGATAAAATAAAATGAACATATGGAATCTGTATGGACAGTATACTCGAATTGTCATGGCATAAGTGAGTAACTGTAGATCTTTCAAATACCAAAGTGGTTTTTCAATATCTTTGGGTTTAATTATCAAGCACGAGGAATGATAACACATAAACTCTGATATGAAATATATATGTACAATAGCACCCAATCATATTAGAGTTTCAGCTATAAAAACTTTTTTCTTAGATAAATTATTTCAAATGTCATTCTGTTTTATATAATTATCAATGGACCAACTTCAGTTTTAAATATAAACCACATCCAGAAGAAATTGCATAGTTTTAAAAGGAATCCCAATTGCATCATATAAAATAAGCAATTATAATACATATAATACTGGAGCAACACTATTAATTAGTCAATTTATTGGTATGGCAACATTCCTTACATACTTTTGTCGTGTGTAACGAGATGGTTGATAGTTGTGTATATATCCGGTAGACAGCTAGGTATTACATATCTTAACGTTAAAACATCTTGATGTTTATTATATACCTCTATAACTTCTGCAGGTATTATTTAGTCTCTTTTTATATCTGTTATTCGAATTTCATGTAGGGTAGCTAATAAAAATAATAAATCTTTGTATTGAAAAGAGCAACTGTTGAGTTCCTTGCCGGCTCTGCCCAGCCTTAGTTAGGTGCTTGGCTTTTCATACGACAGTTCCAAAGGGCAACGCGAAAAACAGAGATCTTTTGTTCTTTCCTTATATTAAGATTTCTATGATTATTTGAATGAATTTCGAACTTACGTAGGAGATCTATATTTTCTTATTTTATTTAGCCGCATATTTCACTTTTTGGGGGTTGGATATGTAATTCAATTTTTAGCCCATCTTATAACAAAATTGGTGAAACATTCTAAACTTAATTTAAACGTAATAATTTCTTCAAAAAAAAAAAAAATACAAATACATTACGGAAACTGTCCAGTATACGTACAGTAATTAGGGTATCACAGTGACATTTATTTAAAATTACATTTTTAAAACATCTGTTTGTTTTTTCGTGAGCGCTGTCAGTAAAACTGTCAGCAGGGCCGGTGGTAGTTTTACGTCTACTGACCCTACTGACCTTTCATGTGACCTGACGATTTAAAAGTGCTTGTAACAAACATCCTTATTGAATAAGGAATATTTAGATTTTCATTATATATACCCTTATGTAAACAATCCGCTTTGACGTAAAAACAAATTCGAATACATATTCGTTAAATTTTTTTGCATGTACGAGTACCTACTGACGTCACGGAGAAGCATCATGAATAAATGGCAAAAAAACATTTCTTTATACGTTAATAAAGTCGTCATGTTTTTTATGATTTTTAAATTTTAAAACTATGTTGTTTAGAAACAATTTTAACATTTGAAGACTAATATTTTTTATGTCAGTATTATTTTGTTACTTATTTTTTTAGCTTCTCGCTTAAGTCTCTGTTATACGGCATATACGGTAATAAAGAGTATGAATTTTAATTATTTCACATATAATAATTTTTATATATTTGGTGGTACTTTAACTACATCTAGCATCAAAGACATTATTTTTAAATATAGTAAACTGTAACGTAATCCTCCGTTAAAAAGTCAGTCGAAGGAGAACAATATGGAGATTTTATATTACTTATTCTTTTATGTTTTTACCAACAAACATAAAAAAATGAGATTTCGTAAACAAACATGATATTTTAATTTGATTTCGTTTAAGTATAAAAATAAAGCAAGGCTGTTTGTAACTACAAGGTCGTTACTTTAACATGTTGTAAATAAAAAAGATACAGAATACAAATAACAAGAAATGAAAGAATAATACGTTTACTATATAATAAATAAAAAAAAATGTGCTATCATCATAAATATATAATATAGTGCACATAAATAAAAAATATGAGAAAAAATCGTATTTACCATATAAAAATATTATTTTATTTCAATTTATTCAGTTAAGGCAGTTTGTCAGGTAGTATAGAAAGAAGTTTATTATTAGTTATGCCATTGTGGTGCCGTGGGACAGCGTCGAACGTTAATGCTATGGTCTTGGGTTCGCACCGACTCAAGGGTTGAGATATGCCTGATTGCTATTTTTTTTTTTTTTTTTTCCCTAGCCTACATCATCCCATTGTTGGGCAAAGACCTCTCTCCACTTCTTCCATTCCGGTCTATTAAGTGCTATTGAGCACCAGTCAGGCCTATAATGGTCCAGCTCGTCCCGCCATCTCCGTTTTGGTCTGCCAATTCTCCTTTTAGAGCTTGGAATCCAATGGGACTGGGCCGGACACGTCTGCCGCATGCCGGAAGAGTCTTGGGCGAAATCATCTACCTGATTGCTATAATTAAAAAAATATATTTATATTTGGAAAAATTCCTTGGTCTATTTAATAATCTACTTCACTTTATTTTAGTGTAAAATGGACTGAAAATAATATCTTAGATGGCAATCGTGGCGTCTATACGAAACACGTTATCTAAAGGGAATATACCCACTACAGCAAATAAAGCTTAAAGTATCGACAATATAAATAAAAAAAGAATATTTATTAAAACCGATTTTTACATTTCACATAATTAATAAAATTGGTTTGAAAATTAAGAATCGATAATAAGCATGCTAGAATAAAATCTAGAATTATGTAAATAATTTTAAAACGTTACACTACAGTCAGATAATATTCATAATATTAATAATCATTTTATGAAAATTCCATATAGTGATAACGCTCTCCGTAATCTATAACTTAGAAGCAAATTTCTACATTTCCGCTAATTTTCATTGATGGTTGTGGTTAGATATTATACTTATTTTACCCGACAAAGCGCAAGCTGCAATTCCTTCCATTAATTTATCCCACAAGGAGACTCAATGGCAAATTGAAAATATTTAAATAAGTAGGATAAAATGATAATTATGATAATAAATATAATAGTGATAACAATAAATTAAATTGACATATTACAAACATTATCTTTATTACATTAAACATAAATAAATGTGCAATTTATTATGGTATGTACATTTTAGTTTTGCATTTATCTATAAGTTAGGTAGAATAAGGAATCTAATTATTAATAACTATATTTTTGAGGCACATAGATAACAAAATTGGAGAATTCTCTAATAAATATAATAAACGCGATAGCTTGAGTTCGATGTCCGCGCGAGAAAATGAAACATCTAATATTTCCATTTCCTCGCTCTGGTAACGAGATAAAGAATTCGGAGGAAAGTAAGGGACGGAAGTGTCTTAATGGGAACGGCGTGCAGTTCTATAGCACTAAGATTTACAATATCTATCAGATTGTCATAATATTCAATTCTTACCAGCCCGTCCTTTTTATGTGTAGTCTAAATTTCAAAGGTCATATATGAAAATCGAATCTTATGAATATATACACATTTTTCAATAAATTTTAAAAAATATGTACCCTTGATATTTTTAACATGTCTTTTGCATAAATCTGATGAACTTAATAAGTTATAAATCCATTTAGGTAGGGGTAAAAAGGGGGTGGGGAGGGGTTATATGATAAAAAAAACATTATGTTTTTAAATGAACGAATAGTGTTGAACAATAACATTCTGTCACTGAGGCATGTGCTTAAACTACACTATTAAAAATAAGATATATTATTTTTTATTTTTCTGTGTTCATCTCAAATTTTCCTCATTTTTCAATCCTATCATTATTTCGCAATTCAAATCAAAATCTTCTAATGACGTACATATACTAATTATACTCTGTAATGAATTATAATATCTATATTAATTAATTATCTGTAAACAAATATGAATACGTCATTCGCTCATGCCATATAATTAATAAATATAATAAAGGAATATTATATTTTTTGCCACGGTTACATAAAGTCGTAGATCCTTGACACTAGTGAGAAAAACGGTTAATTAAGCTTTTAAAACAAGTATTCTACGCCGGGGTAAGGGTTAAGATGTAATTATACTATTTATTTATTACCCATAATAGTTTGCAGTTAGAAATAGTTATATATAAGGCTATGTTTAAGTTAGAACTAAGTTGTTTTAAACAAATAATTCATATTGTTTACTTTGTTTCTTTTAAAAAAACATGGCGAATTGTATTGCCGTTGATAATTTAAATATAATGCTAGGCTAAATGATATTTTTACTTTTTTTTACTTTTAACTCCAAGTTATTTTAAATTTATCAATTGGTAACAAGGATTATAGGTGTAGATTAATATATCTTTGTAGTTTGTACATGAATAGAAATAAAGAAACTAGGAGATTGTTGTGTTCTAACATTTTCTATGACCCAATCAATAGATATCGGCAAATATTTGTAAAAACATAAAACGGCCATTTTTCAAGTTAAAATCTTTTTGACATAACGAAAGATTTTGCTAAGAATTTCAAGAAGAAAAAAGAAACAAAATATGTTAAAAAAACGTAATTGGTCTTGTCTATTTATAACAAATCAAAACAACCTAAAATTAACATAAGCTCTATCTTAAAGCGTTTGGCAGAATAAAACCAGTCTTAGCTAAATTCCAAACTAATTCATTCGTAATATTGGTGAACACGAATGGCATTACTCCATTCGTTGTTACGTAAAAATTAGTAGTAGAAAATGTTTATAAACACACCAATATACATATAAATGTATGTAACTAATGGATATAGCGAGAAAAATGGAAAACTAGGCCCTTCATCCTTTAGCCGCGAAGTCGTTCTCACATAATAATGGTCGATTAACTTTATATTTACGTTTGTATGGTAGAAACGTGTTTATTTTATAATTTACTTGTATTTATATTTATTATAAAATAATATTTCTTAATCATTTATTATGCTTCTTATATATTTTGAAGCTATATGTTTCAAAACGCATTGGTTGAGGGTTCAGTTCCCATGAGAGAAAATGATTTATTTTTAACCGACTTCTGTAAGAAAAGGAGGTTATCAATTCGACTGTTTTTTTTTTTTTATTTCCCTGCTCTAGTAGATCAAATTGGGGCGTTAAGTGCCGCCACTCACCACGCAGTGTCTCCACGGAGAAATAGTTTCTTAGCCCTACTCTTTCTCTCCGCCTATCCTAATATATGTAGGATAAAATCAAGAGGTAAAAGTTTCGAACACTCTAATAATACTTTACCACGAAATACACATTCTTTTACTAGCGCTTTTCTTTTGGATCAGTAGAGGAAAGCTGTAATTAATTTGAGATTTTAGACTAAGATTTTAACACTAAGTTTTATTGGCCGCTATATAAAAATAAGTTAAAGATGACGTGACATTAAAAACTATATTATTTTAAAGTTTCGCATAAGCATACAAGAAATGAGGCCATCGTGGCGCAGGGGCTAGGTACTTCAAGTCGAGGAAATGGAATGTTTAATATTTCCATTTCCTGACTTTGGTAACCAGAAAAAGCGTGTCTTGCCACTAGGTTCCCAGGTACCCTGCCCTGCTATGTGTGGTATATATCGTGAATCGTAAAAAATACAAATAATGAACTTCCCATAGCGTTCGTCGTAACCAGATTTTGAAACTCGCTTTAAACACAGCAAAATAAGAAGTCAGGTTTAAATTTTCGAATTCATATATATTCGTAAGATCAAAGCGAAGGGAGCGATGTGCGAAGGCCTGTAAAAGTGAACCGACCAGTTGTGTAGCCTCAGTTTTGGGTTCACCTCGACACTTGTCGAATACTCTCGTGCCTTTTAATTATAATTACTAACTGTTCATTATGTAATGCGGAAATGTTATAAGGTCGTGGAAGTGAGATATGTTAAACGTTATTTTTTTTAGGTTCACCCTGTATCCCGCTTACAGCAGGGTAAGCAGAAGAAACTCAGTGTTAAGACACTCCGACTCCCATTTTCCGATAAATTTTCGAGATATTCCGTTTTGAGTGAAGAAGAAGGCCAAGAGGAAATTAAAATATGAAATATTTTGTTCTCCCGAGTGGGAATCGAACATACAACCGTCGCGTTTACAGTTACACTCTTGTGCCACCGCGTCACGACGGCCTAGAATTTGAAAAACAATAAAAGTAAAATGATACTAAGAAAAGTAAATAACAAAAATATTAAATTTCCTTCCTTTTTGACCAACATGTCGTGTCGCATTAAATGCATTGATACTCATTTCTCAGAAGTTGCAATTTTTTTGAAACTTGGATTGGTCCCTAAATTGGCATATTGTTACCTCATTTAAATCAAAAAGACTCGAGGAGAACGAGCCTACCCCGAGTTGCTTATTTATCGAAATATATACTTAATATAAAATTTTATATTATTAAAAAAGTAAAAGCATATCTAACTATTCAATTAATATTAATAGTTTTAATAAAAGCTAAAATACACAGCACGACATCTCTAAATGTTTATTGTCAACAGAACACTTCAAGCGCAATTTAATAATATATAAAAAATATTTAATGACTTCTCTTATGTATAAGAATAAGATTATTATATTTTTTATCAGCGAATAATCTTATCGTCTCGAGTGTCAATATACATTAATTTACATTATTTCTATTGTAATCGGCAAATAATGTGTTTAATTATCATCCATCAGCCATAAATAAATATGGAAAAAAAACATAGTAAAAAAAATCGGTCAAGTGCGAGTGTTTGTACACGTGCTCCAACTCAATTTCGGAATAGTAGGTACTTGTTGTAGGAACTTATTAAAGTTGACAAAGTTGCTGACCGACGATTTAAACATAGGTAGGTAGATTTAAACACTATACAAGAATAGGCGGAACCTAACATCGCATATTAAAAAAAATGATACCAGTAATCGGCACCTTAAGCAAGTAGCATATTTTCATTTCTGATATATGTAAATACGTATAAAATTTGAGGACATCGTGAAAAGGGTCATGCGGATTGAAAATATTAATTATTTTATTTCCTCGAGCAGGAACACGCTTGGTCGAGAATGGTCTCAATTAAATACATACATAATTTATAAATATTTTAAAAATATTTAAAACTATCAATATTATTATTTATATCTATAAATATGACGGCTGTTGATTTCGTTCAACATATTCAAAACAAATAAGATTAATAAGGAGTTAAACAAAATAAATAATTTATATTTTTCTCTGACGACATATTCACTTTAAAAAGAGCATCGACCTCAAACTTATTCATGAAATTTAATGAAATGATTAAAGAAAACCTGTTTTGAAAACGAAGGAACGATCAAACACCAATTGGAAAAGATAAAGATATTGTGCCTATGGCTGGTATTAAGAGACTTAGTTTAGAATTCTTAGTCTTGGTTCGGCATTATTATGATGCATTTTAAGAGAGGATAAACATATGTATAGCATTGTTAAATCTGAACCAAATTCATAAAAATTGAACCACATGGGACGCATCCGCTTTAAAATAAAAAAAGAATCATCAAAATCGGTCCACTCAGTCGAAAGTTCTGAAGTAAAAACCTTTAAAAAAATACAGTCAAATTGAGAACCATCTCCTTTTACAGTAGTCGTCCAAACGTGCATAAAAGTATACTTATTATACAAAAATACGACCGGACCGGAAATATAATGTGAATCCTTCCAAAAGTGGCCCCTTAAACCTACACTTGGGTCGCAAGTCTTGGGCACTGAACCGGTGCAAGGAGACACCAGGACACCAGGACGCCAGTACGGCCATGGAATGCTAAGAAGTTTTCTTTTTCTATTTGCTTTGACAAAATGCTTTTTACTTTAACGTTAACAGACATCTTATCGATTCCTAATAAAGTTACTGACGTATTCTACCAGCGTTATTTGTATATTATCTTGTCTAGAAATTACAGTATTATGTATTTTATATTAGGACAGGTTAAAGAGAAAGCAGTTTAAAGCAGTTCTTGGAATAAAACAAAAAATATATCCTTTTTTTTATATACATATATAAAAATATTTAAATAAATTAAAATTTTATTATGTTGCCTAAAGCTAAATATAAAAAGTAACGTTTCTTCTAAATTAATACACCACGATATTAGAACTAGCTTTGCACTTTGTTTCACCAGATTATAATATACCCGTAATTATAATATGAATATATCCTCAAGCTGGATTCAAATTGAAAACCATAGCGCGTCCAAGTATTTTTTTATCTATATACGACTTAGGTGAGTTATATCTATTTATGTATTACGAATATATAATAGACCCCAAGTATTCTTCTACAAACAAAACTTCTCTTAGCTGTGGGCCGTTAGTCGTAGTGTTTATTTTATTTTCACATATCTTTACAAAGCAGGTACTTTACAAAGCGACTAATGTACATTTAACGCATAGCATTGTTTATTGAATAGTAAACTATTCAATGATTTTATGATTTTCTTTAGTTTTACAGATCTTTCCTAATCGAGAAGAGAGAGAGAAGTTACCAGAGCATCAGAATAAATAATTTAAATATACTCTCCCTTGTGGAAATTGAAATCGCAAACGTCAAGTTTACTAATTTTTACGATGTCCTCGTAAAAAATCCAGATTTTCATTTTCACCAGAAAAAGCAGTCAGCTTTGAATTTCATTTTCACGCACGTGTATTGAATGACAGAGAAATTACAGTAATATATCACTTTGTTCTCCCATTTTTTGTTCACATAGTGTAGTGAAAGAAATCAACGCAATGATTAAAAAAAATGTATAGTTTTTTAGAGTAGTATTCAACTACGTATCGAAAGAGTAACGATTCTATTATAAATGTAATTTGACAGTAATCAACTTTTGTATTAAGTTTGACTTTTGACTTTTAACCTGAATAATATTATGTTACATATTAAATAAGACTTAGTATACATATACCTAAACAGAACTATGATATCCCCAGTACGATAGAGGCCATTGATATTAAGACAATAGTTCAAATTTGGAAGAATTATATTCTTTTCCCCGCTCTAATAAAACGGACGGAAAAGAAAAGGAAAAAAAAAGTGTCTCGATACTAGGGTCTCTATGTCCATTCTGCTATATGAGCAATAAAAAGTACAATATCTTCAATGACACCTTTGTATGAGGCTTTATCGTATCCTGTGTTTGACTAGTGGAGCATCTTAAGCTAACAAGAAATGTTCGAGACGAAGGAAATCAAGAACAGAAGTACAAATAAATATTTATATATAGAGTGTAATATAATAAAAACATTTCTGGCTATATTAGACAAAAAGCTATTTAGATTTCCACTTCCCAGTCTAATGATTGTAAGATTTCAAATAAACAGTAGAAAATCTTATTAGTAGAATCCCTCCATTTACCTACTAAATGATGGAAAAAACCGCCCAAATTAAAAAGAAAAAACAATACCAACATTGTTACTAAGCATCAATATAACACCATTCTCAACATTAAGAGACCGAATATAATGAGTAATTAATATTTAAATGTATAAAGTTAAATTGCTTAGTAAAAAAAAATACAAAAGGCCTTAGAGAATTATATTAAACTATTATTAAGGTTTAAAAAAGTATTTGGCATAGTAACATATTTAACTTTAAATTGAGTTTGAACTAAAATAAGTGGTACTACAGTACGGTCGACGAGTCGTGGCCGCTCTGAAGTTAGGCTTTCTGAACATTGTTCGAATAAAGAACATAATTAAAAGTAAGAAAAATCTTGAAATCAATTTTGCGCAGCCTTCTACAGCTAACTTCAGGTCTCGGTGCGGCCATGTTATTTCCAATTTTGAACGTAACTTTACATTTTTTTTACTACCCGACTGAGGAGAAACCCAAAACGAAGGGTCGAACCCAAAATGAATGTCCGTTCCTTTGTTCCCGTGTAACTGTTGAATCAATGAACCGAATTTAATAAATGATACGTCGTTGGATTTTTCTTAATTGCACGGGTGTTTCTAGATACATTAATTTAGATTATGCAGTCACGTTTTTTGTTTCGTGAATTATATTTACTTGTTTTCTCGGCTTTACGCTTAAAGCTTTCCTTTTAAATAACTTAATCTAGAATTAACAATGGCATAATCCATTGCGTAGTTTAAAACATTAAGGCATATAACGGGGAGAGCGACTTTATTTTATAATATACTAACTTACTAAGCAATGTAAAGAAAACAAAAGATAAAAAATATATTATACCTAACTGCCACGGTCAAATATAATAATTCCTACATATATAATTATCGACAGGTTTTCTTAGTCTTAATGCGCCGAATTGTGAAGGTTTAAAGG
The DNA here is from genome assembly GCA_036379175.1 of Heliconius cydno galanthus. Taxonomy (NCBI): domain Eukaryota; kingdom Metazoa; phylum Arthropoda; class Insecta; order Lepidoptera; family Nymphalidae; genus Heliconius; species Heliconius cydno. The sequence continues at coordinate 1,276,083 of JAKRZM010001340.1, read as the reverse complement.
CATATATATTAACAACATATTTAACCTAATTTCGAGATACGTAATTGATTGATTTATATTAAGAGATACTATGAGTGTCATTTATCATGTCTAACGACGCAATAAATTAAAATATCCGGGTGTAAATAAGTTTTATTAAAACAAATTTTAATATTAATAGTTATAAAGAAATTATGTGTTAAAATGTTTCACGTGTAAAATATAATTAATAGAATTTTTTTTTCAGTTAAGAAACTAACTATTGAGATCAGTACCACTCTGCCTACCCTGCTTTGTGCGGGATACATCGGGAAGCTAAGAAAAGAAACTATTTTTTAGCTTTTCACTTTATTCAGATATTCTATATGATAAAGCGGGATAGCCACATAGAAAGGAGCACCAAAAGCTACGACCTCTTTCACCTCGTCCATTGCTTTGAGCTACGACCTCTTTCACGTCAACCTTTTCATACTATAAATAGTTTTATTAGCCTAAATTATAAATATTATTTTATTATAAAACATTATAAATATGAAAAATTTAAAATGTAGTAGTTAGTCCATCTGTACATTTTTTACATGCACAATGTCACGAAAAATGAACATTAAAACTATAAATAATAAACATAATTTATATTATTAAAATTAATTGAACCTGTATTATTTACAAGGCCATTAAAGACTATATACAATAGATTACTTACAAAAAAAACAAGTTTTTGTGTTATTTACATAGAATAAACCTATGTTTCTACGCAGAAATTTTATAGCAACGAAGTTGAAAATATTATAAAAAAAGTCAGGGCAATTAATTATTTTTAATTTCCCGGTTTGGCAAGACAGAATGCGACCTTGTGCTCCACCACTCAAACGCCGTGGGGAAAGCGGAGAATATTGTCCTAATACTAGGTTTTCTCTATTTATTTTTTTGCAAAAATATATTTTTTTAATTCAATCCATTCAGTGTTACAAGTAAATACCTACTTAAAATTTGTAACTAACATTTTTAACTTATGTATGTGCGAGTTCGCCTCCAGCAATACTCTCTTTGGACAATAAGCAAGGTATACACAAACAAAGCCTTGCACGCACACCGAACCCGCTACCCAATTATTATATAAATAAATTTTCTTTTCTCTACAAAAGAAATCGATTCCTGTGAACCTTGAGAAACGTGTTAGTATAACAATAGTGTGACGAAATATTATAATATAAATTATAAACATTAATATATATTTTAACACGCTACAATGCACTGTTTTTTTGTTGTTAAGTATTATTAAATTAACAATATAACAGTGTGAAATAGGATTTTTATTTTATATATAAGTATACAACAGCGTTATAATAAAAGTTATATGAATTATTTACTTAAAAGGCTCATATATCCGCTTTGCCGTTACCCTGAATTCAGTTTCAAGAGGGTAGGCAACGAGAAGTTAGTGTCGAAACATTCTGTTTATTTTTCTACCCCAATTGTGAGTTATTTGACGGTAATCAACGCCACTCTTTATCTTGAGGGGCCAGAGAATGGAAATAATTCAATGCACCGAAAGGAATTGAACTGAGAACCACCGCGTCTACGGTCAGAGCCCATTTTGCCACGACAGATTCTTCTATTAGCAGAACAAAATTGACATTCCTCTTTATTACAGTAATGTTAGGCTATAACACCTTAGATCAATATTATATAGTCGTGATGAATGTATTAGTATTCGATGAAAATTTTCACTTAATTAATGTTAGCTACTACCTAGTTGAGATTAAATATTAATTTATTTTCAATTTTAAAAACTTTAGTATTTTTACTCACCTCACAAATTCAACGAACCTAGTGTTATATAAATTACTGAAACGAGCTTAAACTTAGTTTTACATTATAGTCAAAGGATATTTTTTTTTTAAATAAAAATATTTTTTAATAAAAAAATATTTTTTAATAAAAAAATATTTTTATTATTTTTTTTATTAAAGAATATCCTGTGTTGTGCTTCTAAGGATATGTGTACAAAGTTTCATGATAATAAGTTAAGTAGTTTTGGCGTGAAATAATAGCCAAACTGGCACGGATCTTTAGGTATGCCAATCAAAATCGACTTAGCTTTTTGTTTATTAATCATTATTGTTGATAAGAAATTATTTTGTTGAAAACGTGACTTAAATGAATAACTGCAATATTAATATTTTACAGTTAAGCAAAAATATATTTTTATTGTGATTCACTTTGATGATTAATTTGTATAATAGGTTGCTGAATAAGATTTAATAACATAATAATTAAATGTCTGACTGTAAACGCGACGGTTGTGGTTCGATTCTCATTTGATATAATTAAATATTATATTTCTTCGTTCTTGTAAAAAGACAAAGCGCGACGTTGAGTTTCGCCACTCAACCCAGTCAGAGCAGTGAGTGTAAAACACTCTGTGCCCCCAATTGGAAATATTCAAAGAAATGTGACAGCAAAAAGTAGGTTAAAATGACACTACAAAATTTTCTTACAAGAGAGATAGTAATATACTGGTAAAGTGACCAATGATATTTTAAAAATGAACATTTTCTACACGTTTTCATTTTTTTCATTTTCATAAGTTTGCATAAAATTTATATATATATCTGGATAACGCGTTTTTAATTTATCTTCTGAATTAATAATACTTATTTTCGGCTCTTTTCTTTTAAACTTTTAGTAATATTTCAAATACTTTTGCTACTGGACTATTATAGTTATCATTATTTATTAAAATATTTTCTATCTAATAAGGCCCTTACAAGGGTTTTTGAATCGTTAAAAAAATTGTCAGTAGAGTCAGTCATAATGGAAACCACCAAACATCTTATATCATAGCACGATTATTGTTTTTAATCTATTATAAAGATTTGCTATAATCATTATTTATTAAAATATTTTCTATCTAATAAGGTCCTTACAAGGATTTTGGAATCGTTAAAAAAAATTGTCAGTAGAGTCAGTCATAATGGAAACCATCAACATATCACGATTATTTTTTTTAATCTATTATAAAGATTTGGACCTGATATTTAATAAAATTATATAATAAACATTGTATCAGCATAAATATGTGAGTCAGACATTGCAAAAGTACTGAATACACAAATATATCGGACACAAGTTTAGATAGTGTCAATGACTCAGTTTACAACATAAATCTAATATATATAAAATAGCAAAACCTTGCAGTTTGTATGTCGACAAATTTTTTAGTTTAATTTTATTTTTCAGTCGTGGGGAAATTAGTGTGAAGGCGCTTTGTTCCCTGTTTTAGTCTCATTTTTCGAAACATTGCTTGTTGAGTGGCGGAACTTAACGCCGCTCTTTGTATGTGTTACCGGAGCGAGGAAATGAAAATAATTTGTACCTCCAAATTTGAATCGAACTCACAAACGTCACTAACTCTTTACAGATTTTCATAATTTCATAATTTCTTTGTCGAGTGACCAATTGCTCTATTCTTTTCATTCCATCTAATATATAGATAGTTGACATTAATAATATTAGGAAAAACACATAGTTTATTATTTCATACAGATATCGGGATGATAGAAATATTTCAAAAAAACTTTATCTATACCGTTGAAATAAGATTATTTGTTGCAGCGCACATAATAGGGATATCTTATCATATATGTTAAAAGCTTTGATGCTGTAGACAAGCCGAATTGAACTTTTTTTTTAGTCAAACAAAATTGGTGCAAAAACATTGATCTAAAACTTGAACTTGGTCCATAAACATTATTAAAAAAATAAAAGTCCTTAAACGCGATAAATGTAGTAAATCAAAAAATAAGAAAGATAAGGGGCCATTGTGGCTCAGTGGAACAACATTTCATTATAATGCGATGGTTTTAGGTTCAATCCCTAAGCAGAGAATTTATTATCATACCTCCACTCTGGTAACAAACGACCTTAAGGTGTAATTGGACATATTTAAACAACATTTGTCTATATGTTCGAGTTAGCCATAGTTCATAGGTATTTACGAGAAACACAAATGTGTAAATAAAATAATCCATATTTCTTTAAATAAGTATAAGAAATACAATATACAAAAACCCAGATGTTATTTATAAAATATATACACATAAATAATATTTGGGTTTTTGTATATATGTATGTATATTCAACCATATCTCAATACCGTCATATCTCTATTGGAACGTTTACACTGCAGTTAGGGTATATATGGCCTTCAGTACAGGTGCTAAACAAGTGTTAAAATACCATTAGCGTACCAAATTTCCGAGCACATACAAAAATGTAAATTTATAATAGCATTTAATTTACAAATTAATTGTTTTCTAAGAATATTATGCCACATGTGGTGTGTGTACTACCACGCCTTATTATAAGTAAATTGATAATGTTTTGGTATTGAATATTCATATTTATTATATATAATTATAAATAGCATATGTCAACCTCTCTAAATGGTATAAAAAAATATAAAAATTATTTTCATATTTGTAAATTATAGATTTCGAAGGCGTAGTAGGTACTAGTTGATACGTACTACTAGTTGAATCAAATATACTTTAATTGGTAAAATGTATGATTAGAGAGAGCTAGTGGAGGCGAGCGTTAATATTCCATTTCAAAGGGGCATCTTAAACTTTTCCTTAGACGGCGAATCCATAAAAAGCTAAGAATTTCAACATTTTAAGTACTAGCTTTTTAGTTTTTAGCTTTTAAGTACTACTACCTAGGAACCTGGTACTAATACAACCCCTTCCCTCTCCTTCCCACTTTCCGTCAAATTGTGAAGGCATTGCGTATCTCATCTCATTACCAGACAGGGAATGAAAATATTAAATACTAGCGGACCCGGACGCGGCTACGCCTGCTTGAAATATAAGAATATAATTTCTATGGAAATATAATTTCAATCTAGATGAAATGCTAAAAGTGACTATTATATTTATTTTCATAAGGATGAATATTAAAATGACGCGGTAACGAACGCGGTCGCGTAGCGACGACGGTTGTTATTAACATGGCAGAATAAATTGCATGTCAAATTAGAAAGTATTTTAATTTATTAGTACATATGTGTAATGTAATATTATATAGCCTATAGCACTTCTGAAGAATGCAGCTTTCGTACAAAACAAAAACAAAGTAAATCGATCCAGTAGATCCAGAGATCTTAGCGTTCAAACAAACAAACAAACAAACAAACAAACAAACAAACAAACAAACAAACAAACAAACAAACAAACAAACTCTTCCGCTTTATTATATTAGTATAGATTTCATAATATTACCTAAATTATTTACATGTATATTTATATCGGTACTTAAGTAATATCAATTAAAAGATAATAGATAACCCTGAGTACGATTGTAAATTATTAAAAAAAACTGTAATTTAATTTAAATATTTTATAAAACTGAGCCTTTAATTTAAGTCAATTTTGGTAGTTCTTATAACACATTTGAAGGCAATCAGCAATCATTCTTGATTAATTGTTGGTGAAGTAAATATTTACTATGGATATAACTATAACTTCTTACTACAATGTTATATTAACTTTACGTTATATTTACTCACGAAATAATCAATTTATTAACGATTAAACATTTTTATTTGGAAATAGTATATTTATAGACCCGTTTCGGCCGTTAACTCGTGGCGCCGTGGCATAAGCGTGTGACTATAATGAATTATTATTTATTAATATTTTGATTTCTTCGCTCTGGTAACAACTAAACAAGGCAAAGCGGAACTTTGACGAAAATTAGACGATAAGTAGGGGCGGAGTGTCATAACACTAGGTTATCTACTTTTCACGGTAACTTTATAGTAACTTAGCTCACTTAGAAGTAAGGACAGTACAAAAACTTTTATTAAGAAATTATGTCATATTTCTTTTGTATTCCTTAGACATGGCCGACCTCGTGAATCGAGTATGAGTGTTTATTTGTTTTATATGTTCCATGTAACTGTAGTGGCACTGACATTTAGAAACGATTTAAAATTAACATATTATGATACATACCTACTTTTAAAATTTATGTTGTTAATTAACTAATTCTAATAGTTAAAACAAATACGTTAAATTTCTATATTAAAATGTTCTTTGTTGTTAGTTAGGATTGTCTAGTTAAGCTATACACTATAACTATAGTTACGGGTTCGATTCTCATTCGAGGTTTTTTCAATTAAATATTTTTTTATATTCGCTGGTATTTGTAAACCAAATGAAATGTTTACAATGTGACTCGCAATGTTTCTATTTTCATTTCGATTTCATTCATATCAGTATTATGAGGCTAAAGAGTTTGTATTCAATACAAAAAACTCTTTTTGTATTGGATAGACCATTTATCGAAGAATGCTGTAGGCTATCTTACTTTAAGGTTCCGTTCTTCAGGTTCCAATGTAATCCACTGTATCTACTGGTCATAGTTTCTTCAGGCACTTAGAATAGCAACGGGGGCAAAGCAACGGGTAAAAGCTAGTAACTATATAAAGGCATATACACATATTATTTCATGGTCTCTATATAACAAAATAAGCAGAGTCAGATTCATAAACTAGTATAAAATGAGTCCACCACTACCACTCTTTGGTCACGTACAGTATATGACAGATCATTAACACTAAACTTTTCCCAGCATTTGGAATTCTAGCGTAGGCGTTTGTACAACGACCGAACGAGCGGATCGTGTGTTGAATTAATAATTGTATTATAAATAAATATAGACTCATTCAATACGTTTAAAGATTCTGCCTCTAGCTCCAGGCAAACAGGTGTTTGGACTTAATTTTATTTCATAAGATTTAGAGACAGTGGAGTGTATCTTAATACATAGTGGTAGGACACTCCTCTTTCGTTTCGTTAAGTAGTGGATTATGTCGCGCACGTGCTGGAAAATGGAAATTATTAATTCCTTGAATGGGACACACCTCCAACAATAGCGTCAATTGGCATCGAAAAACTATTATTTATTAGTAAGAGATATATAATAAACTAGCGGCCCGGTCGCGGTTTCACCCGCGTGAACTATGTTATTATTAATTTCTGTCTCCATGGCTACGTCCTAGTGACGTCTATGCAAAATTTGAGACTCCTAGCATTTGTAGTAACGAAGTTTCATACATACTTTTGACCCCAAAAACAACTCCTAAGAAGTCGAATATTGCAAATTCCCGTCTTAGCGAGCACCTACGTCCTATAAATAACTCCTATGCAAAATTTGAGATTGCTAGCACATGTAGTTTCTGAGATTTCGTGATGAGTGAGTGACCTTTCGATTTTATATATAATTATGGAATTAACTATATTAGCTTTATAGTTTTAAAAGTAAAAAATAAATTAAAAGATACCTGTCACTTCTCAAAGAATAATTACATAAAAATGTCATAGTCATGTAGAAAAATGATGTTACGAAACGGTCATATACTATTTTATTTGACGAAATTCCTAAGCTCGTATGTAAATTGGTAATATTCCGTGCCCAGAATAATAAATGTATGTATTAAATGAGTGAAAGTAGCTGGTAGGGACGACTTTAGAATCCTTTTAATTATTGCTATGAGGTTAATTCGTTATATTCTTCTCCTCCACCAAGTCAAAACACGGGGTTGAATTCCACCATTCAAGCACAATGTCTTGAAAATTGGACGTAAAATGGGAATCGAACAACTGAACCTCGCGTTGACCTCGGCCATCAAGGGACTATTGAACACACGGGACTCGCTTTTCCTCCTCCGTTCTCGGAAAACGAGGTACTAAAAATCTTTGCTAAACCGATCAAATGAGAATTTAGCTGCAAGGCCGTTGATGATGATGCAATCTTTTCACCAGACTATCCTTTTACACAAGTTCACCAATTATGAAGCACTTGGTAGTCGACCTATGATACATAGTTGTGGTCAATTAAACAGTTTATAGTTAGAAACAGCAATAATAAATTATATAGTGGTGTCAACTGAAAGGTGGACACGTGCATGAAATGCGTTAATAAATTGTAGGTAGGTACTTTTTTTTTTTTTTTTATTTATTGATTATAAAATTTTCTATTAAATCCTCTAGTAACGAAATATTTCACTATCTTAGTTGCAATGGTTTTAATTTGGAAACTGTATGTTATATGCGTATATATTTTTACAGCTTTTAGTGTCCAGACACTCTTATGTATCAAGTAGTGGAACTCAACACCGCGATCAGCCTTGGCAGAGCAGAGAAGCTAGACACTGATCCAGTGGCTTTTTACTCAGAATGTAGAAAAAACTACAGTTAATGACTTTTTTAATATATTTTTTTATTAATATTTTTAAAAACCTCAATTTTTCAGCCCAAAATATGAGTTAAAAAAAGCTTACAAGTTACTTATACACTAAAAAAATATAAACTGCATCTCACAAAAATGGCAAACCAAGCCTTCACTACCTAATAAATATATTGTAACGAGCCTCAATAACGTTACATGTCTTAGTTACTGCGTTACATACATTTACATTTTTATTACTACAATAAATGTAAAATTGCACTAACTGTGAAGTTAGCTTTTATGAAACCCATGATGTTTAAATAATTATTTCAAGACTCATTTTCATTAATTATATTTTTTTGGTAAATCTTCTCTACATATATTATACGTAGAACATTATCTACTAAACATTGTGGCGTTTTTGGTATATTTTCTACCCAGGATAGATAGAGGATAAAGAGAATAATTTTACTATATTTTTTTAATTATTTTGTTTATTTTAAGCCTATAACCAAGAGCACTATGTATTTTATACAGTTTGGGTAATTTTTTTTAAGAAATAATTATACATGAATTTTTAAGAAATAATAAAAAAAATAAAAATTAACATACCTACAAACCCATACCTTACGTAGTATCTAATTTGAGGTCAAATAAAATAAAATTATTTCCTAATTCCAATGTAAATATATCAATATTTATTATTGCATAACGCTATAATAAGTAGTTATGTAAAATATTGTTTAACGCAATAACCAGTTAGTGACAAATGACAATCAATTCACAGATTAAATTCTTCTGTTCTAAATTATATTTCGTTAAGTGTTAAAATGAAATTTCGTAGATTTTGACTTTTTTTACATAATATATTTAATTATTTTACTAACCGGCCAGAAAAATAGGCTTCAATTTGAATTACTATGTTGTAGATGTAATTGCGAGAGATATAACAGTGAAACCTCATTATAGTCTATTAAAAGATCTCGGTTGATTTAGAACTATCATCGATTCATATCCGGAATATATTTTAAAGACGGCGTTACTCATCATTTTAATATTTAAGATTGTAAGAGGAGCTTGGGCCCCTCAAACCTTCACTTGGATGCTCCCAGCCACTGCTCTTAGCTCCTCACTCTGCAGCACGATGAGAACCTGCACTGAATGAATACTGGAAATACTAAGTAAGTCTTTTCTGTGAAAGATTATATATGGTATACATAAAAAAATAACTAGGTAGTTTATAGACGTATCAGCACTGTATTGTTACATCATTGGGTAGAATTTTTTTTTATAATAGTCACGATTCATAAATATAGTTCGTGTTACCAAAGTTTTATTATGTTTTGTAATATGCGTATTATAAAATCGCAATGTTTGTATATAGATATGAATACAAATCGCCATTTATATTTGTACCTTAAATTTAGGTTAAAGACTAAAACTTTTTTATTCATGTTTTTTAATAAATAAGTCCCTAGGTAATATAAATGTGCCAATAAAAATATGAAAAATTAAATAAAACGATGCGTTGTTGACTGTCGTCGTCTGTAATTTTATTTGAACGAGCAACACTTAAACTTATGGGAATCCATTTACGTACAAGCATGTGACAGAAAATAATATTGGCAAAAAAAATATTTTGCAAACTTTCAAAATATAAAAATTTCAGAACAGAACATTTATAGCGCCTACTTCGATTACAAAAAGCGCTTTTTACTTACAAAAAATATTATTTTTTAAATTTTTAATATAAATATTGAGTTGTCTTTGCCTTTAATGTTCACTTCGACGAGATCACGTACATTTTTAATAAGCATTATATAAGTTGGACATTTAGAATTTGTAGAAGTAAAATATCTTGTATTTCAAAATATTCTAAAATATCATTTTTTTGCAAGAAGATGAAAACAAACATAATGTACATATTTATAGTTCACAATTTTATGTATTTTTTAAATTATAACATTATTATGTTCATTTTTATTCTATTTGACAGTCGGGCAGTCGGGGCGCAGGGGCACAACGTGTGACTGGAAACGCGACAGTTTGTGGGTTCGATTTCCACTTGAGGAAATGAAATAATGAATATTTTAATTTCTTCGCTCTGGTGACGAGCCAAAGTTCGACGTTGAGTTCCACCACTCAACAGGCAATACCTAGAGAATTCGGCAGGAAACTTTCAGTCAATCTAATAAAACAGTTAGTTTGCAGCTATTTTACAACAGACTTTTAATTTAACGTATAGAAATTCTCACATATCTTTCATGTTCAAACAGCGACCAGTTACAATTTTATTATAAATATAAAAATAATAAAGATAATATTACAAAAACAAATTTCACATTCACACATACTATTATTAGTATTAATTATATTATATTAATAAGATATTTAAATAAAACATCTTTGAAACACGACTATCGTAAAGTAAAATGTATTTACAAATCATTATTTGTCCGCAAACAAGCCGCTATCGTCGCCAGGCGTGATCTATCTTGCACTTGTTGCAACTCCCGCAAATATTTACTTTTGTAACTACACTTAAGTTATATAAAGATAGAAGTGTATTGTGTTTGTATAAATGAAATAAAATAAATCATAATCCTTCAGCTTCGCGGTGCACCCCGCACACAGCAGAGTAGGCAGAGGGAACCTAGTGTTAAGGTACCGTTCCCAACTTTCTGCAGAGTTCTGGAGGGATTGCGTGTTAAATGGTGAAAGTCAACGCCGCGCTTTGCCTTGACACCAGAGCGAATAAATGAAAAAATATTGAACTAAATATCTTTGTATGTAATTAAAATTATGTATTTAAAAAGTATAACATTATGATTTATGTGTCAATCAGAATCTTGTGTGGCTGTTTTTTTTTTTAAATTATAAAATTTCATAGTGATATTAGTATTATAAGCATATTAGTATACATTTTGGTAATGCCATATTAATGACTGTCGACATCTTTAGTTGCATCATTAGCGACGATTAATGCACATCGTAATTACTGAGCACGTTTATTTATAAGAAGGTAAAAATATAATTTTCTGTTATTTTTATCATTTTTCCTTATGCTATTATAAACATATAAAATAAAAACAAATATGTATATTTTACTATAAAAGTATTTACGTAAGTGTCGTCTACACGTTTAACTATTAAAAAGGATTATAATAGGTTTATTACAATACAGTTATATTTCATTATAATATAAAATAAAAAAGTATCAAATTATACTTTTATTATTTTATATTGACAATTATTAAAATATTCTTTTTTTTAGTTTGTGTTATTATATCAACAGACGAAACTTGATTTAGCATTGGTGTTATTGTTAAGATATTTTTTTTAATAATATAATTTTTAAAGTAAGAATTAATATTTAAATTAAATAGGTATAAACAATTCATTAATGTTTAATCTTTAAAAATATTCTCGTCGTTTTATTAAAAAATTATGGTTTTTTTTTTGTTTGAGTAGACAAAAAATTTTTGAATTACAAACGGCCTATGCTTCCAAATTCAAATTTGTACGTTTGTTCCATGTAAGTCTCACGTTCTTATATTGACGCTTTTTAAATATTTTCTTATAATGCAAATTTAAAACAATTCATAACACGTATGTTTAATATTTTTATTTAAAATTTACATACATGAACTGAATTTAATACAATGCACGGTAAATTAGTTAATTATTAACTTATACTGTAATTAGTAATCATCAGTTTGTGTAATCTTGAGAAATACGATTTACACTATTGTTTCCTTAAGACCTTTCTGACCTTCACTTACCGAACGCCTATTTATACTAGAATCTTGAACGCTAAGAATATCTTTTTAACTATGTACACTAGAGAGGGCTTATAAATTTAAATAGAACTTATAATAAATATTCAAAAATATCTAATTGAACTAAGCAGTAGGTACGTACTATACTAGTAGATATGGATATGAAGAGAAAAAATACAAAAAGAGAAATACAAGCACAAAAGCACTGACTGATGATTAAACAGAATGTTTTAACACTTGGTTCTCTCTAAAGTAAATATAAAAATAAACTTGTAACACTATAACGACATGAGTTTGGTACGATTGTAGATCGACCCTCTGTTGTCCCCTTCAACGATATCCGACGACAAAATATACTAATACAATAACAAAATTGATATTTTCTATTCTTTCGAACAGAGTGTCTCCACTTTCCGCCCAATTTCCGAATTCAATGCCGCTCTATCTTTTTAGCATTTCATAGATTCACCATCCTCATGGCGTTGCAGGGGTGGAGCCCTAAACAGTGCCTGAAACTTACGATAAAAGCGTAGATGACTACACCTACAGTACGGCCACAAGTCATTGTTCACTCAGGAAGAAAAAATTAAAAGTAAGAACAATCTTAAAATCAAATCTGCGGCTTCTAATTTACAGCTAACTTCAGGCCACGACTTGTTGACCGCACTGTACAACATGATCGTGTATCGAATGGCACATGCTTCCACTGCTTCGTCTATCCAGGCTGGAAACTCATCAATAATAAAAAAAACTTATTCTGAATAAAATTAAAATTCATAACCGTCTTATACTCATATAAAATTGTAGGCCAATTCTAAGAAATTAAAGGTAAATTAACTTTACTGAAGATTTGGTAATTTTATAAGCTCATTACTTACTTAGGTGTGAAATAAATTGTTCACATTATATTATAGTATCTGTGATTTCAAAATACATAATACCTGCTAGCTAGAAGTCTTATGATAATTTTGTCTAATGATTAACTCATAAACTGCCGAAATGGTAAATTAACTTTAATTGTTTGTCTTCATGTATTTATTAGCTTAATATTAGAGTAAAACTTCAAAATTCGTTGGTTCGATTCCCATACACGAAAAAAATGGTGTGATAAAAAAAATATAAGAAAAAAAAATTGTTGCTTTATGGTTTAGGTCGTTATCTAGTATTGTTATTACGGTATTAAAATTGAAGGATAGTTATAAAATTATTTATTTGTCATAAAATTCAAATAATTCCAGTTTTATTTAAAAAAAAAAAAATAGAAACGTCGCGTTTTATCTCGACACCAGAGAGAAGAAATGAAAATATTAAATATTTCATTTCCTCGAGTGGAATTCGAACTTACAATCCGTCGCGTCTACAGTTACACTTAGTGCCCTTGCGCCACTTGGCTCTCTATAAATGATATTGTATTATTTGATTTTATTTTTGCTTCTGAATTTTGCGCAGTACGTTACGCAGCTAAGCAGATCTCTCATTTTTTTTGTAGATATACCACAGATTAAAAATTACTACGTCTGAAGACAGGTACACGGTATAACATAGATAAAATTCTACACTTATTATTACACTAAACGAATATTTAAAAGTAGAAGATGAAAATAATATTTTCTTACTGAAAGTCCATATTATAACCCCTCTTACGAACTTAATTTAATAAATTTCCTTCCTATAATGTTAATACTCACAGGGATACCCAACTATTATAGTTAGCATAATCAAAAAACGTGCACAGAAATCAGAAATTGTTCATATCTTTACAGTCAATGATTTTGGTGTATTATTTAGAATTTTAAATTATCATTTAATTTCATATTCACTTATCATATCTTTAATAAGATACTAGCTACTGGGTCTGAATAGATACTGCCTTCGACTTTGTTAGAGAAAAAAATGTTTTTATATACCTAGATAAAAATATATTATAAATTTCTGAAATTAATATAGATTAAAAAATTTATATTAATTTCTTACATAGGCATAAAATTGAAATTGACACATATTAAAATCTTACAAATATTTAAAAAATCCTCGTACCTTTTAACATTTTTTATTATTATAATAGATTTATAATAAAAAAAAATATTATATAATAAAAATTTTAACATTATTTTTCACACTTTGTGACTGCTAATAATATTACTAAAAAAAATAAAAAATAAAAAAAGGTGTGTATTCGAGCTTTTTGAAATATTAGTAACCTGTGCGAACAAAATTTAATAATTTTAATGAACAGACGGCCATACTTCAACATGACGTCATAGAAACAAGAAAAGAAACTATAATAAAATTTGCCTCATGAATTTCATATGGGCAAAAGTAAATGTTAAATATAACATAAGTATGCCACTTTTTCATCGCATTTAAAGATGTATCGCTAACGTTTAACACATTATGCAAATCACTTTTGAAATCCGAGATAGCTACTTAACATTTTATTGCGTTTCCATAATAACAATCAACAGTAAAAACTTACTAAAGTCAACACTAAATATACAATAACATGTTAACCCGTTCAAACTACACAAGAGTTAACCTACAAAAGAATACCACATCAGTTAACAGGCGTATTTGTGGTAGAACTGCCGAATAAGGTTAGTATTTAACAATTAATAATGTACAGGAATAAATATTTATGTTACCTGGTTGGTGAGCACATCGATGATCACATAAGCGAGGTAGACGATCTCCTCCTCGTCGGAGCCGAGCGCGGAGCCCCCGAGCCCCGCGGTCCGGACATGCAGCGCGCATACCCACCCCCCGCTAATCATGGCGCCATGCACTCTTCACTGCACTGTACTGTTAACACCAAGCTAACCAACACTAACGGTGCCCAAGTCCTGGTTCGAGAAGCAGTCAGCGAGTGTCCAAGACTAAAGTAGACAGTGGCGCGGGCGGCGTTTTACCGCTATATTGCTATACAGTCTACGTAAGCGGTTTCCGCAAGCGAAAATCTGGATTTACATTACACGGTTCAACGTTCTATTCGCGAATTTTCAAATGTTAGCTTCAGACGGTTATAAAGATGGATGTTCTATCAGTGTCACTAGTAAATACAATAAAAATTAGAAGTAAATATTGTTATATGAACGTGCCTACGGAAAACACGTACGCGCCCGCCGGATCGGTGGATCGACTGCCGTGCTTGCCGTTGCCCCTCGTTGACACTGCGCAGGTAAGCGCCGCCAGGTGAGCGCGGCGTTGCCACACCGCATTATCATTAATAAGTGAGACGGACGTCACGACGAGCTGTACGTTCTGTCTATCATTCACTGCTCGTACAAAAGGGGATTTATAATACAAGATTCATACATATAAAGTAATGTATACTGTAATATCACGGTTCGTGAACACATCGCGGCGTTGTCATAGATTATTTTGTTTGCGAAGGTTTTTATCTAGACAGCCGATTTTGTTATAAACGTGTTAATACATTGCGTTTGTTGTTCCGCGGCCTTGTTAAGGTTATGGAGGGAAAGTGGTATTTAAGTTGCACGCTGTCTTATTGTCGCCATTGGGCTAATACAACAATAAAATTGTGGGTAGTTGTAAAATTCAAATAATAAAAATTATTATTATTATACTTTTTTTAATGTAGGAACTGTAAAATTATATAAAGGTCGTCAAAGGTACAACGGGCATTGTTAAAAATTTAAATTTTATACAGATTTTATTTTTTTTAAAACAATACAATACCAACGCACTGAAGGTAAGTAGAAGGTCGAGCGCAACTCAACAATATTTGTAAATTAATTATTATGTACGTAATTATTTTAATTCTAGACCCTAGTGACCCTTGGATAATGGCATCACTATTTTCTTGTAGTTTTAAATTGTTGTTTCTATTACAATATTATTATATTGTACTATTAGTATTATCTACATTAACAGTAAAAGCAAAGTAAAAACACTTAAAAACGATAACTTAATAATACAATATAAATTTAAAGTAACAAGAGAAATAATTAGTTAAATCTGGCATTTAGCCATGCGCACGCGCCGCCCTGCGCGCTCTCGCCTCTTATTGGCTGATCCGACCGTAAATCCAAGATGGACGCCCACAAAACATTCCCGTTGACCCATTTGTTGCCTAACAATGCATTGCACTTTATTCTACTCTGAATTAGTTTTAGATAGGGTGTAAAATTGATTGTATTTGTTAATAAAAGTTACGTAATCAGTGTGTGTAAGATTACAAGACTAATATAGGAAGAAATTGCCATGCCTAGTTAACGTTTTAACTCTTATAAATTATATAACTCAGGTTTTCTTTTTATATATTGTATTATATTAATAATTGTTGTATATTGCATTGTACTAGATCTCAGATTATTTTAAAAACTAAACTTTTATATAATACATAGCCTTTTTACTAAATATATATCTAATAGAAGTTGTGACGTATGTTATACTAGATATACGCTCGTGGCTTCGCTTGAACTACATAGTTTATTAATTATTCATTTACTTAATTTAATTAATATCATTTTTAAAACAATATCTTTCTTGCACAGTAAAGTTTCACCTAATTAAATAAAACAGTTATTTATAGCAATTTTGTTGCACAGCGTTCTTTAAAATGGTATATTTTTTTATTTATGAACCGATTGAAATAAATGTTAAGGGAACGTTGCCAAAAAATAATAATGAAATTTGCATTAAATCGATTAAACTGTTTCAGAGATTAGCGTGAACAAACGCGCGGACAAACAGATCAAAATTTTAAAAATTATTGTTTTTTCTTCTGTTACGTTTTTCTCATATATCTTACATGTACAGACACCAATTTGGTACGATTTTATTATAAGTATAGATTGATGAGAATATTCATTACATATAGGAAATAATTAATTTACATAATAATTTATTATAATACTTACAGTGAGAAATTTATTATATTTATTAAGTTTTTATTTACACGGTAGTCTTAGTACAGATGGTAATTATTTTAATATTTTTTTAGCTTGAAAGATTATGTTTTTTTATTAATATTTGCTTAATTACAGCTGAAAAATAGTATAATTTTAATTATAATTTATATAACTTATTTTTTTCAGATTTTAGCTTCATGTATACAGGTGGTGTGTAGTTAGTCTAGTGACTAGGCACTTACTTCTCCGCTTTCTGAAATTCGAGACAGTACGACAGAGGTACGTGTTGAATGGGCGAATTCAACATTGCATATTATGGTCTTGCTCTTGCCATAGCAGGAAAAAGAAAATAATTCATTCTACCGAATGTTGATCGAACCCAAATCCAATGCGTTTATAGTTTGATGCTCATATCAGTCCACTGCGCCACGATGGCCACAAATATTGTTACACTATTTAAATTTAGTAAAAAATAGGTCAATATAGTCTTTTTCACAGTAGGTACCAACTACCAAGGGACAAAGTACCGGAAAGGGGGTCTATTACAATCAGAGTAGGACATATAATCAATATGCAAAACTTTTGATGCCATTTAATACTGACATTATAGTTATTATATTAGTTGTTTCATACTAAGATAGTATGTTGTGGGTTCGATTCCCACCCCAATTCGTTTCATGTACTCTGTTTAACTTAATTTTGCCAAATAACTTATACTAATTAGTATAAATTGATCATTTGAAAAGTTGACATACCAATAATTTTAGTTTTTTAACCTGTACCTAAATATATAGCTTATTGCTTTTTATTTCTTAATTAATTAATCATGAATCTGTCATAATATTAATTAATTATAATGTAACGGTAAAAGAAAGTAAAGTGAATTTGAATACAAAGAAAAATGTATTTTTTTATTATGCGTTGTATGCAAGCGCAAGGCTATTAGCGCCAGTTCAATGCGTAACGGATACACATTTACGAAGGGTTCTATAGATATTTTGTTTATATTTTTGTATCTCCTGCGTATGCCAGGATAGGCAGAGGATACTTAGTGTTTAGACTGTCCGTTTTCTACTTTTCGTTTTTTCCAAGTATTTATACCCAGAATTTTGCCTGCTGAAATTCAAAAGAAAAATCAAAACAATTCGATAGTTAATTTTAAATGTTTCTATTAATTATTCATAATATTATTATTGTATTTTTTATGTATTTAATTTTTTGATGGGAGTAAATTCCTTGATATAATTTTTTTATACCAAGGAATTTACTCCCATCAAAAAATACCTACAAATGAGAGGATATTAAAATAAGTTTTTTTTATATGACTGACGTATGTGAAACACAAACGTCACACAATGTAATATTAAATATAATATTTTAAGAATAATATTATATTTTATAAATATTTTTAAGCTTAAATAATTATTACCTTTAATATTTTGAGTTAAGAATAAGAAAAGATAAATCAAAATTTACAAACGTATCAACGAAACCCCAAAGTTTTGCAACCTGTTAAAATTTCAAACACCTGTTTGTTTGACTAACTTGACAGATAGAGATAAAAAATACACATACACAAATGTGTGACAGAGACAAATATACACATATCCCGTTGTAACTACACAACTTTATTGTCACTTTTGTAAATATCTTTAGATATGTTTCACTAAACTTCAATAAGAAAGAGATAGATCATACATTTCAGTTGTGTTGAAAAGAGATGGATATATAATATATCTAAGTGGAAACCATGGCCTAAAATCTTAAGTGTTCTAAGTTATTGTTCTTAAAATGAATAGGCTTTGTTAATGGAAAATAAAATGTCTTTTGGTGTAGGGTTTTAAGTAAAATGTTTGTCTGTTCGTCTGTGTGTTTGTGCACGCTAACCTAAGAAACCGCTTAACCGATTGAAATGCAGTTTTCACTATTCTATTATAGCGAACTTTCTTTAACATTTAGTGATTGTTTTATTTCAATAGGTTCATAAATAAAAAAGCTATTTCCAATATAAAATATTTAGTTTGACTAAATTTCTATAACAATTTTACTGAATTAGCTGCAATTTTAGTATTTAATGTCATTATCTATAGATATGGTCTTTAATTATTAATAATACGATAGAATACGAAAATAATTAATTCAACGAAAGTAAATAAATAATTGTATATTTTAAGCGGGCGAAGCCGTAAGAGGGTCGCTAATGTACTTACAAAATATGTATAAAATGATATTTTTTTTGGTACGATCGTACAAAAGTGATTTTCCCAGGAGTAAGTTTTGAACCCACAATTAAAAAGAACAGACAGACATCAATCTCTAATCTATAGAGATAGCATTGGTGTAAAGATTAAACATGTAATGTAGGACTGTACACAGTGTATATCACTATCTCAAGCGGTATAAATTTAACTATTATTGAAATTATACAAATATGAATTTCAACTCTCTAGAAATCAATATTTTACATATTTCCTGGTAAAAATATAAGGTAAAAAAATATTAAACATTTATAGAATAAAAAATATGTAATAAAATCACGAAAAAAATGACACTTATATTTCAAGTTATTTGAGCTTAATTTTTTTCATACAGTTTCCTAAAATCAATATTTATTTACATATTTTAAGTATGCGACTTTCATATTTATACAAGTACGAGAAGTGTCTTGGCTTTTTAACTGAATGTAAACCGGATTTTTAACTGTCTTCAAAATGTAAGGTTCTTGAGCGAGTTGTAACCGAAATATTTGCGCTTTAACAAACATTTTGCAATTGTAGCGACCTGATTAAGTTAATTATT
This sequence comes from Heliconius cydno galanthus, assembly GCA_036379175.1. NCBI lineage: Eukaryota > Metazoa > Arthropoda > Insecta > Lepidoptera > Nymphalidae > Heliconius > Heliconius cydno. Next base: position 1,256,420 of record JAKRZM010001340.1, on the reverse strand, counting down.
AAATCGTTGTCGTACGCAATAAATATGAAAAAAATATTCTTTTTTATCCTCATGCATTTCTTCAGCAAAATAAAAATAATTATAGAGGCTCTACGTACATAAGCTTCACGCTGTACCTATCCCTCACACAGCATGTAGGTAAAGGGTATCTAGTGTTAAGACACTCCGTTCCCCATTTTCCGGTGTATTTTTCAAGACATTGCGTGGAACTCAACGCCGAGTTTTGCCTTGGTGAAGAAATGAAAATAATAATAAATAATTTAGAAAATTCTTTTCTCTTATACTAGTCACTACTGCGAGTATCTGCTACATTTTTTCCATCAATTTTGCAATCTATTTTTAACGGACTTCTGTAAGAAAGGAAGGCGACAATTCGACTGCGTATGTTTGTTACTTTAGAACTTTTAACTGAGTGAACCGATTTTAAAAACATTTTTTATTAGGATTCCACAATAAAGAATATCAAATTCAGGCGAAATGCAGAGAACGAAGTTTTCTGACACTGGGTTCTCTCCGCCTACTTTGGTATACGGTAGCTAAAAACAAATCTTAATAACCATTTCATGAAATAAAGACTATTTATTGAGGCGAGATGTATCAAACATAACATAAATTACGAAATCAACAATTAAGATAGCATTTGTTCTTGAGTGGGCCATAAATATTATCTCAACGTTGCCTTTGCTCAGATTTGTATATCATATACCTACAGTAATAAAATTATACTGCCGTTTAAATATTCAATAGAAGTATACCTACCTACTTCTAATCTGGTTTACGTTACATTGTTGTAGCTTCAGATTTCATAATGTCTTGAAAAGATGAACCTGATGGTGAACCTCTAGGACTGTGGGGAAAGTCAGAATAGAGATATAGCGTTTTTTTGTCAATTGTTGCTTTATAAAAGCAAAATTTCTTATTATTTCTTTATTTTCCACAAAAGAAAGTAACTACATAAACAACAAAGCGTTACATGAGAGAGGCTTGTACAAGTTACACAGTATAAAATGGTTCCCTACCCCCTAAGCTAGGAACAAACCTGTATTTTAGGGGGAAGAGTACCACATTTCACTATATAATGTGTAGTGCTTAACCTACCTACACATACCTAACTACTTCTTATGATTTATACAAAAAAATAATGTAGCCATATTTGCCAATAAACTGTAAACCAAAAGAAAAAAAGAATTTTTGGTTGAACACGATAATTTTAGAAGAGGCTTTATAAAAATAATATTGAGACTGACTAAGACTATAATTTTAAATCACGTTAATCGTTTCGATGTAACTTACTGACTTGTGCACGGGGGCGAAGCCACAGTTGTAATAATTATAAGTTAACTAGCGACCCTATTGCGGCTTCGCCCGCTTTTACTACTGGATTATTCATATAATGTATGTTTGCAAAGCACTTAAGATAATGTGAAAATTAATTAAACCCTAATGCAACCTGCATTTTCGTATTTTCCAATTGTTTTACACAGCAAGGATTTTTTAGTAGGTACCGTAATTTTAAATCTGTGCTACTAATCTTTTCAAGTACTTATTAAAATATATTTAAATTACTATTTTTAGATAGTTAAATGACATTAAATAATACATTCAACTCCAATTATCCAATACGTGCAAACGCATCTAAATCTTCGTTGTTATAGAGGCAGGCGGGTTTTTTTTTCGAGCTTGTGGTTAATGCTGAAGAGGGTATTCTGTCCCTGATAAAAAGCAAGCACTACGTGGCTGCCTGTGACGAAAATTAAATAGAATGCATCGGCCGGGAATTGAACCCGGGCTGCCCGTGTGGCAGACAAGCATTCTACCACTGAACCACCGATGCGTGTAAGGCAGGCGGGCGCGGCGGACTCGCTTGTATAAGCATAACGTCGCGAGGCGCGTTTCGCAGCAAGGATTTTTTGATATTGTAACAACTTCTAAAGTACTTATTAAAATGAAAAACAGAAAAGACAGTTTTGATCTACATTAAATGGCAAACGTAACTAATATACTTATTTATTTGCTGAGAGTAAGGGATAAGTGAAACTTGACTCGATACAGTTGATGTGTGAACGGCGTGATGTGTCAATAATTAAATGAGTTTTTCTCTAAAATTATTCGCAATTTCGAAATAGTTTAAAAAGCAAATTTTATCTTCGTTTAACGTAGAAATTTAATAAAGTATTTTAAAGGATAAGGATTAATATAATTATGGAAAAATATCCCTCACAATAAAAAATATATTGAAATTATTATTTTTAGACAGAAAAATGATCACTACACGTTATTCTTAAAAGATACGAATATGCTATCGCGGACTTTTTTGTAGATCTTATTAAGAGGAACAATACTCCAGTACATTTTTTTCATGTAGTACTTACCATTAGAGCAGCGCATGCGCGAAAGTGTCTCAACGGGTAAGACTTTATACACATTTATCGTATTTATGTTAATTTACATAAAAATGTACAAATAATAAACTATATATAAACCTTCTACGAAAAACACTCGACTTAATGGTGAAGACCGCATCAAAATCCGTTGGGTGGTTTAGAAGAAGAAGAGTTAGAAACAACAGACAGACACGAAAAGCGACTTTGTTTTATAAGATATAGGATAGGATACAAAAAAATGCAGCATCTTTTTGGATTGAAAAGAATAAATATATTACTAAGATCTTTATGTAATTTCTATCTATTGAAATGTAGGGCAAGTTGACTCTGGTTGACGAAATTCAACGCTACATTTTCCTTACCAGTGTATTTTTTTTTATATATATCTGCTCCAGAATGGAATTTGAACCTACGACTATCGCCGGAGAAATGCAACAACCTACTGTAGTTTTAGTATTATTGATAACATTATAAGCAATTTTACGACTACCTTATTGCTCTGAGCCCTTATGGCCTACTTACATAGTTGCAGTTTATGAGGTTGCATCTCTAAAATGTCTTTCCGTGTGAGGATTTTTCTTTTAAAATTGATTCACTGGTCTGGATTGATAGAATAGATTTAAATAGAAAAAATCCGTGTTTTATTCAATGGAACGTATAATATAGATTTGAAAATCGTGGATAATAAAAATGTTTTTTTTATTTTTTAGGATTTTTAGTTTAGTCTTCAAACCTATAAACCATATTATGAGAGAACATGCACTGTTCTTTTCCAATATTTATTGGGACACGATCGATATAAAAGATATAAAATGAATACATTAAATTATATTTTTGTTATTTAATACAATTTCTTTATTTCAAATGCGTAAAAAACTCCCCCCGGTTTCATTGCAATAATAAGAAATTAACACGTCAGCCCATATAAGAAACTGCTGATATAAATTACAGATCAAGGTTTATTTTGATTTTGAAGAAAATAGTAGTGCATTTCCTTACAAAAATACAAGAAATATCATTTTACATGTTTCTCTACCTATACATATCCTCCACTTTTTTATAACGATATACCTAATAGATTGAAATGCGATGATCATAGCTATATAAGAAATAATAGTAAATTATTATATTTTTTAAGTTTTACTCTGTATCCCGTGAATAGCAGAGTAGGCAGAGGGAACCTGGGAATCTAGTGGTAAGACATTCCATTCCCATAAAGATATTTCCGTTCCCCACTTTAATTTCCTCGAATGGGAATCGAAAACAACTAGGTAAGTAGGTAGGTACAATACACAAGAAAACCCTGCTATTTTTATATTAAAGAAACGAAGCCAGGCGTAGTTGAAATGTCCAAATTCGGTATAATAGTTTGCGTAACACTTTGCTCGTATGTTAGGCAATACCAGCTTCTACTTTCCAAGTTTGATTGGGATATTCCACGCGCTTACTTGCGCCTTGTAGGCTAATATCGCAATATTATCAACAGAATGTTCATTATCTATTTAACGCAGGCATGTTGTTCTAAGAATTCGAAGAAATTTCACGCTTTTTCCCGCATAGCAGTGTAAATTTAGAGCTTTTCCCCGTATTAAACTAAACGCAACACCATTTTATATTGATTTGAAGATCAATATGACTAACATTAAAATATTATACCTGCCATTGATGCCATTATGACGCTCAGACACTCGGACCCTGCGCTGCGCAGTGGGAGACGGTCTGAGTGTCTCCGTAAACACAATGATCATGGCTTCAGTCCCACTTGGAGACATATCTCATTTCAGGAGTTAGCAGCGACATGTTGAATTTCGTTAGTCAACACGCAAGCAGTGTCTTGACAGTATGTTCCACCTTTCTTCTCTGCTCTATACGAGATACAGTTTGGAGTTAAAAAAAAGATTGTGACTATATAATTTATTCACGAAACTTTTATATAATAAGCTCTACGTTAACCCACTTTCATTGTCATTTATAATTTATATTTTTATAGAAAAGCAAAGATATAATCAATATTATGTAAATAAATATATTTAAATACATTAAACGTTTCTTTCATATTCGTTACAATCTTCAAACAACTCAGTTATGTTTGTTGGAATTATTTGTATTCTTCTCAGTAGAGCCCCGTTTATTCTTAGATAGCATCGTATTATATATCTGGAAATATAATTTCATTATGAAATTGTTGTGTGAGGCAGATGGAATAAGCTTTAACCGATGTCAGTGTAGATTCGATTTCGTTATAGAGATTTTTTTTTCAATTGCATCAAATTCAAATTCAAAATTCTGGTTTAAGGTGGCGGAACTCAACGCCGCGCTTTGCGCTCGACAAGATATGAATATTTTAGATAATTTATCTTTCTCGGTTGGGAATCGAACTCACAACTTGTCGCGTTTACAAACCCTGTACCACGAGTCCACGACTGACCTTTTACTTAGAACCAAAATATATATAAGTATATATAAGTAACAACATATATAATATATTTGTTGGTTCTAAATAAAATAAATACTAAAATGATGCAATACAAGCAGAAAATTTCAATCCAGAATATTTTTAAAGGTTATAAGGAACTCAAGTAATTTTTGTTCAAATGTATGTTTTTTATTAATTAACTAATTTATTCAATAAACTTTTCTTGGTGGTATGGTTTTATAAAAACTTAAACCTTTTACCGTACCACTAGGTAATCCTATGAAGTGCATAAACTTTTAAAGGCCGCAAGTTCAAATCTAAAGAAAGACTGACAGAATAGATTTTTCGTAGAACTTATGTTTTAAGTAGGTATCAAATTGAAAATGTGTTTTATAGTCAAAAGTCTATCCACCCTTTAAATAACTACTACCTTTTATTAGGCGTTTTTTCGAGGCATTTCGTGTTGAATTGCAGAATTGAACGCCGTCGTGGCCCAGAGGCACTGTGGCTGTAACGCGACGGTTGTGAGTTCAGTACTCACTCAAGGGATTGAATTATTATTTATTATTATTTTCATTTAAAATTTGGAAAGTGGTGAACGGAGTGTCCTCAAAAAAAACAAAAATATAAATAAATAAATAAATAAATTTATGCATAAAAATAATAAATATTATGAACTTTCTTATCTAGATTTTACATATAAATTACATATATATATATAATTTTCTTTATAAATGTATTCCTTGAAGTCAATTAAGGTGTAAGTATCCACCAAAATAGAATTAACTTCATAAACATTACGTACACACTGCCCCTGACTGCGCCTAAGGAGGACACACAGGGGCAAAATATACGTAAATTTCTTAACTTTCTTAAGTCTTGTCAAAATAATAAATAAAAAAAACTATTTTTAAAATATACCCTTTCATTTTTTATAATTTGAGGAAAGAATAATAAATACAATTATTACTAAAAATTATAAAAATCAAGAACGAAATGTTTTTTTTACTTATTCGCTTAACTATTTGATTTGATCTTTAATCAGGAACATAGTTGTGGGTTCTAATTCCTTCTCAAATTTTTACGGAAAGTTCCTTTTCGTTGCTTATTGAATTCCCTTAGTCTCCGTTTTCAAGAACGGAGTGTCTGATCACTGAGTATCTCAGCTAACTCTGTTTGACTGATATGCGTGTAAATTAAAAAAAATATGTAAATTAGTATGTAGGAATAAGTCACCTCTTGTTCAGACTGCTGTCCACGCATCGATGACACTCGAGAGGAATTCAAAGGTTTTATATCAGTAGAAGCTGAAGCAATTATAATGTAAGAAAATTAAAAATTTATAGCAATTAAAAATGAAATATAACGAAAATAACAGCTAGTTTCATTTACCTTTACTTCATATATCATACGTACCTACTTTATATTATAATACATGGATAAGTTAAGTTCTATCCTCTTCTAGAATGTAAATATTTATTTTTTAGTTTTTTATTGAAGTAATATTTTCGTCAAGTCTATAGAGTCTATTACTTATGCAGTAGTCTTGATATTGTTGGTTCATAGACCATGGTTACAATAGAAAATTACGTATACCTATTTTTCTTTGTGTCCTAATATATTGAAAAATATTAAATAAATATAAACTTACTTTTTGGTCTTGGGTTTTCTTGTTTGTCTCCCTGAAAAGAACGAATTTTAATGAACTTTGGAAATACAAAATATGAAAAACAATATACGATTTTCACACATCACATGTGTGGATATAGGATCTTCTTCTTCTTCTTCTTAAAGTGCCTCTCCAACTAGTGAAGGTTGGCAGTCAAGTTCGCATACTTGGTCCTGTCCCTAGCCAAATGAATTAAATCTACAGCGTTTTTAATTCCAGTCCATTCTTTGATGTTCCTTAGCCATGACTTTCTTCTACCGCCGGTTTTCCTTTTCCCAGAAACTTCCCATTATTATAGTTTGCAGAAGTTTGTATCGATCATGTCTACATACATGCCCTAGATATGCAACTTTACGCTGTTTAACGGTTTGCAAAAGCTTACGTTTTTGGTCAACTTGGCGTAGTACTTCGTCATTAGATATTTTATCTATCCAAGAAATCCTGAGAACCCTGGATATAGGATAACATGTGTGGATGTCACACCACTTCTTGATCAGATTAGGCTAGACATAGTATCTTCTCAATGATTAACTCAATAAAAGCCCCGTTATTTATACTCTTTATTTTAGAAAATGCGTGAATTCATTATCTAACTTTACAACAAAAAAAAACAATATTTAATTGACAAAATTAAACTTGCCATATCACTATAACTCGGTCTGTAGTACTTGGAGTTGAGTTCTTTCTCGCTGTGGCTGCTGCCCACTGTCGCTGAAGCTGGTAAAATAAAATATGCAAAAGAAAAGTAAAATAAATTAATATTAAATTATATTTTTAAGGCAAGAAGGCGCAAGCGTGCGACGAGTGTGGGTTCAATTCCCATCCGAGGAAGTAAAATATTTATTATTTTAATTTTCTAGCTTTGTTTACTAGACATAAGTGCGGCGTTGAGTTTCGTCACCCAATACGCAAGCCTCCAGAATTCGGTACAAATTGGGGAACGGAAGTGTCTTAATTGGAACAGAGTGTCTTAACACTTAAGTTCCTTCGCCTACTGTCCTGTGTGCGGGATACAGCGTGAAGCTGATATTATAGTCAGATAAGTGAAGCTTTAAAACATAACTTACATGCTTTATTTCCCCATACAGAATCTCTATAGTTGACTCGTCTCGCCCCGCGGCGACGCTTGCCCCTCAACCTTATAGCACTCTTCCCACGGGACTCAGAGGAGAGCTTCCGAGCCACTTTGTGGTATAAACATCGGGATGACACGTTTGATACCTAATTGTATGTTATTTTTATAGTATTCTTGAGTAAGATAGGTACCTACTTAAGCTGAGATGCCGTTTTACATAAACTATGAGGCATCTCAAGATTGCACTCAAAATCGATCTCATAATTGAAAGTGATTTATAAATACGGGCCTTTATAATAATAAAAAATGCCGTTTGTAGTTATAATATACGAGTACCTACTTATGTTTTTTTAATATGTTTTTAGGTGTATCCCGTATATAGTTGGGTAGGCAGGGGGAACCTAGTAAAAGCACTCCACCTGGTTTCGACACATTGCCGCCTTGTTACCAAAGCGGGGAAATTCAAAATTAATAAATAAATAAATAATAATAATAATAATATAAAATTAATAATTCATAAATTATTCCTCAGAATTTGAACCGAACCCACAACGCGTTTATAGTCAGACCCTGTAGCCGAGCGCACTTCCGACTTCTTTAAAAAAAATTGTAAGTACATTTTTATATGGGACTCTACATTGTGTTCTAACACATGATTAATGAAATACATAAAAAAGCAAAAAATAACCAATTCACACTGCAAGTCGTCCAGTTCGTCCTCCATAATGTCTAATTCGTCCGTGTCCTTCGCTGGCACTATTAAGAGTTTCGTCTCAGGACAGGAATTACTGACTATTAACTGAGATGACTTCGGAAATAATAGGCGATGTACTGTTCTGTTTTTATGGAATTGGAATTTTGAACGATTACATTACCACTACATCCTTTTAGGAATAGAAGATAATGTACATTGTAACTTATTAGATAGTAAAAATGTGAATTAGATAAAGTATTTTTTGTAGCAGGATAGACAGAGGGAACCTGGTGTCAGAACACTCCGTTAACCGCCTTCTGCCCAAATCAAACTCCCAAAACACGGTCTGTTGAATGAAAACAAAGGCGCACTTGGTTTATTTGGGGATCATACTTACAAATATTATACAAATAATTTTTAAAATATTTACCGTCAGCTATTGTTCTATCGCAACACTACGGTCATTGGATATAAAATTATCAGGGCCCAAGTCTAGGCTAGGCTAGTTCAACGAAATGTTGTTTTTAAGATTTAAGAAAGAACCTGAAGTTAAAATAAGCAGTCCGGTTTGCCGAAAAGCCTAAATAAAGTAAAAGTAACCTTGGTATGTAGCAAGGAGGCTGAAAAACCTCTCGAGTTGCCATATCTTGGCAAATGCCGTCCAATAATATTATATCTTCCATAAGCTCATTCACTACGAACACCTAAAATTCGACATGAAGAAAATAAATATCAAGCTTAAATCGTTTTTAGTAGAACTATTTTTAATCGACTTAAAGAGAAGGTTCCCAATTCAACCGATTGTGACATTTTTATTATGTAGCGGCTGTAGCCGGGTAGTCTTTACCTAATTATTCATTATACATTTTCTAAATATTTATACTTTTAACATTTTTGAAGTGTTATTATAGAATAATTTAAGTTAATTGGAACAGAATAATACTTTTTAGATAACGTGTAAAAATTTTAACTGTGGGTTTAAATCTAGATACGTCTAAATTCTTGCACATGTTCTATAAAAATATTATGGATAAATATTAAGTACATTGCGTATTCCTGTCCCTGTCCCCTGTGTTAATATTAAACTTTACTTTACTTTCCTCACCTTAAAAGCTTTCAAACAAGGCACAAACGCGTGTTCCAAACGCATACTTATCTTCTCCCCCGACCAGCCGTGGTACGCTGGCACTGTAGGTAATATCATTATGGACAGCTTTATACCAATTTCCCTCCACATAACTGCCTCCAAGCTAAAGGTGAAGAACAAAAATAAAATAAAACAATCAGTTCTGCTTTAGCACCGGCGTTGAGTACCGCCACTCAACACGCAATGTATCCAGAATTCGGCGGCAAGCGGGGAACAAAAGTATTTTCGTTCTCCATTTTCTGTCAAAACAAATACTTTGCGTCTTTGACCATGAACAATGCCATATTTTATTTATCTTCTTCGCAGATATATCTATTTTTACAATATTTCATATTTCTACTCTATTATATTTATATCTAACCCCATGATAGGATGTGGTGCGAGATTAAAAGCTTCCTTTACGATGGGCATCGTGATGCAGTACGCTTGCACTGCGGAGTCACAGCGCACCGTGTAACTGTATGGACGATTCGTTAACACCTACAATATTCATTGGGTAATATTATTGGTATGTAATAGGTTGGAATCCTAGCAATTATGTGGCTTCTAAACAACTAATCATTAATTGACTATCAAAAGTAAAAAAAAATCGGTAAAAATTCAATTATTACGAACCCCCAAAACTCCAATAGCATTTCCTGAAACAATATAATCTTTGCTCGGTTCAGAAAATTTAAGATCAGTTCTAAACTCGTAGTTTGGTATCGCCTCATCGATGTCTTCACCCGGAGGAGTGTAGGTCGCCTCGCATAGACCAGACACCAACACGTATAAACCTTTGGGTTGATCACCTAGAAATGTTTTTTATTTGTATATTTTTTTATTAATCTTCAGAAGTTTTTTAATTTCATACTAATTATCTTATAACAGGGTAGACAAACAAAAATGGTGTCAAGCCGCTGCCCACGACGGCCTCGACGAAGAATTTTCAAAATATTTTCTATTTAACACAATTATCTTAACATAATGTAATACTAACAAAACTGTACCTCTTGATATAAGGATATCGTTAATATTATAATTGCGTATTTCAGAATTTTCTATGAAGAAGTCTGCAACCCTCTCATTGCCCTGGAGCCATGACACTGCGCGTAGTTGAGTCTATTTACCACAAACATATGTTAACTTGTAATCTTATAACAACAACAATTATCTTAATTATGATAACATAACATAACATATTATTACAACAAATAATACATTTTTTTTCTAATATCATTTACTTTCTAAAAATAAACAATATAAATTAATTAATTATACATACATATTTTATTGCATAAACCAAGAAAACTTATTGTAATTTTGCTGTATTTTATATGCTTACTTCAGGTGACGACGGAGCAACTAAACTGCCTTTGTGTCGACAAAGTTGAACTTTTTCTTGTATTGCATTGACTAATAACCGATATTCAACTTCATCCAGAAAACCTTTAGAAAGTCATGATAAGTAAATAAAAGAAAGTAAAAATAATACTTTTCTAGTTAATTAATCAAAATTGACATGCCTGGCACGTTATAGTTGTTTATGGGTTCGATTCCTAATTAAGGATGAAGATACGTAGAAGAGGACCAGGTAGAAAAAAATACTTTATGCTTCAGTTTAATAAACAAACATAAGGGAAAATATGAGATTTTCAAGAATTTCATGTTACCTTCTTCTTTCAACTGCATAGTATCGAGTATCATAATATTTAGGGTGGAAGTAGTAGCTTGTCTGGTCTTCACAGTGATGGCGGTCCACGGTCTATCTCGCTGTAATAACCCAAGCTGTCTCGTTACAGCTAATCTACAATAGAAGAGAGAGATTAGATGAAACAATAAATATGTAATAAATATGTTCAAAAAAAGATGTTTTTCGGAACCAGCAGTTGCAAATAAAAATAATAAACTATTATTTCATTATTAGAATAAAATGTTATGTTATTTCATATAATACAACAATATTATGCTTATACACACCTATCAGTTTCTAATTTATTGTACAGGGTCTCTTGAATTTGTTGGTTGTCAACTAATTGGGGAAGAAGACTGCATACTTCTTGTTCTCCAGTCACAAAACCCTATATTGAATTCTGGTCACTTTATTCAATACAAATTTAAGTAGAACGCTAAAGTAAACCTCTTTAGAATGTATTTTTTTTTTAAACTGCATAATGCATAATAAATTTCATATGGAAATTAAAACATGAACTTATTTTGTTTTAATAAAACAAAAATCAATTTAATTCGATATTGACAATTAAGTCTAATGTTTTTTGATAATGAAGACTCTGACTGACTGACTCACTGACTAACTCAGACTGATATTTAGATATTCTAGATAAATTTAAAGTGTAAATAAGATAAATTTAAACTGTATCATTTATTTAAATATGTTTGATTAATTACATGAATAATACCTTTCCAACATCATAACCAAAAGCTAATTGTATATCAATCATCCTGTCGATGTACGCCATAATTTTTGGTACAGATACCCTGTAAAAATAACACAGGTGCCAACAAGAAAATACATATATTTTTTATATCGAGGGACATGAATTGTTATAGGACTAAATCCTCCAAAGAAATCTTTTCAGAATTGCCCAATATAAATCAGCTTCACGCCGTACCCGCATATAGCAGGATAGGCAGAGGGAATCTAATGTTAAGGTTCCGTTCTCCACTTTTCGCCGAATTTTTTGAGACATTGTTAAGTGGGGGAACTCAAAATTAAGCGATATTTATATACTTATGCCCTAATATAACTAAATAGCATTCATTAGATATCATTACAATTATAATAGAGCTAGAGAAGGGGACTAACATAAATGGCCAGAAATATGTAAATGTGTACAATTAAAATCAAAAATTCTCTTTGAGATCCTACATGTTTTAAATGTCTATGCCTACCTAGCCAACTTGCACAGTCGTAAAAAGCGTAGCATCCTCAATAATTTTGTTGCAGTTAGAACACTTGAATTTAAATTATTCCATTTATCCCACGGTGTAAGGGCATCTATTACGTCCAAGAAAAGATCTAAAACAAAAAATATCCAGTTTATTAGAAAAATATTTTAGGAATTGATTTTTATACGAATTAAAGAAAACAAAACCAATTTGAAATATTTTAAGATGAACGTTTATAAATAATAAAATAATATTTTCTAAGATTCAAATTTCTTATTTTTTTTATAAACTTACCACCAGTGGCCATTACAATGATGGCGAAATCTAATTTGTTCCAATGTGACTTGAAATAACCACGAATTGTCAACGCTAACATTTTGACTACCATTTCAAATACGTATATTATGTAGAAAAATCTGTAATTATGGATTATTTAGATGTAAGAATGAAATATAATTCTTATTCCATTTAAAAACCGAGTGAAAAATCCCTCAGTCTTTAGTCCCATAAATACAAAACAAAACAGTTAAAAACTACCAAAGATGTCACAAAATATTTGAATTAACCGTATGGTATGAAATTATGTCTCACTAATTCCATATACCTAGATATATTTAATAACTTCGAAATACTTGTTTCCTGGGTTCAGTTACACATAAAATTATATTGGTAGTAGATGCCTCTGCGTTTTCTCGCTAAAGATATGGCCAAATGGACTGAAAGTTATCAACGTACCATGTTCGCACCTATTTTTTTATAACCCTATCTTTTAACTACTCTTTTTTATAATCCAGGGACGACATTTTTAGCACTTTATTCTAGAATTATGGGTCCAAAAACCCATGATTGATGAAGCTAATTAAATTTCAGCAGAAAATAAACAAAATACACTCACAAATTAAGCGACTTTATAGTAATCATCAATGTTAAAGAAACAGGTGGTTTCATCAAGACTTCGCACAGGATAACCGGTGTGTTACACAATATCATGACATAAATGAAACCGTCGAACCAAACGTTGGAGACCATCCGGTAGCACAACTGTCGCCACTCATGTCGGGGCACTTGGGCGTTTGCTGGATCCGGCATCAGCATGTCCACTAGCTTACGACGAAGCCAAACTGCGTGAGCCTAGCAGGAAATATAAAGATTTTTTTCAGCTACACGTACACAGAAGCGTGGCGTTAAGTTCCGCCATTTAACACACAATGTCTTAAGATTTCGGCCAAAAACATGAGGAACGTAAGTGTCTTAATGGGAAACAGTGTCTTAACACTTGGTTCCCAGGTTTCCTCTACCTACCCTGCTATTGTGGGATACAGTTTGAAGCTAAAAATAAAGAATAATAAAAAATAGTAAGTTAAAAAGTATTTCCTATATGATTTTATAGAAAGAGATAAGTATTATATATTTAAATAATATTCTTTAGTTCATAAATAATCATCATAATATTTACAAAACAATTTTAGTACCTTGGGTCTCCACAAAGCGGCTAACTGGTCCAGATTCACTCTTGCATCATCAGCGTCTGCAGCTACTTCTACAGCTTGCACCAAAGTTCTGACACCATCTTTACTAATTTTCCCGTGTTCGTATTGACGCCAATATGATATCTTCATTGCTTTTAGCACTCTTTGATTTGCTTCTCTAATGTAATAAACCAATATCTTACCTGTCGTTATCATTTTTAGAAAGAGGAAATGAAAATATTACTTACAGCCGAAACTATTTGACGGTTTTGTACATATAAGGTGTATTTGGACTCGTGAGATTACTTGTGGGAATAAGATGGGCTATATAAATCTTCAGAATAATACCCGCAAATGAAAATTACGCATTCAGGTTTATTATTTTTAATCCCCTACGAAAAAAAAAGGATATTAGTAGTTTGACGCGTCTATATACTTATGTGTGTAGGTTTCTGGGTACGTATTTTAGTTTAGTTTTTTTTTCTGTGAAATGTCACTTAGGCGAGAGTGAGTAAACATATTTTCTTCAATCATGTCTAATTGAGATTAACAGCGCCTTTCTAATCGTTTGTTTAGTTTTTAGTTTCTTTTGTCAGGGGTTTTCAATTATCATTATAATACTATTAGTTTTATACCTATAGCAACGGTAAAGTAAAGGCAAAAACCAAAGTGAAAAAACCAATTACTAATAACACCATTTCCTACTTCTCCCACTAATTGTTTAATTACAATTTCAAAGAATATTTTCAAACCTCATCATTTCAGCAAATTCTTTCTTCGTGGGTTCATTGGGTATCTCTCTCTCACAATCAGGACACGTGGTGTACCGGTAGCCCATGTAAGTGTCGTCATCACTGTCCTCGTCACGCATTTGTAATTGATATGGATGTTTTATATTTGTTCCTGCAATTACTTTTATTCTAGGAACTACATAATAATTACTACATTTTTTCTAGGAACGCATTTATTTTAATCAATTAAAATTATATTAATACTAATTTGCACGGGACGCTAATGACATTTTATGTATAGAAATAAAAGTTAGGCGAAGCGCAGTCGAATTATTATTTTTTTCATCTTCTATGCTGAAACCCTCACATAATAGGGTAGGTAGAAAGAACCTGGAAACCTACTCTTAAGACACTCCGTTTCCCAGTTTTTCCTGTGTTCCCCCACTGCGACGCAGTGCGCAAAAGATGGCCTCAATCAAAATGGCCAAAATAAGAGACAGTAAATATCATACCAGCTTGAACCAGTTCCCAATTAGCATCAGCAAGGAATTTATCCATCTTCAGCATAGATATACAACGGTCTCGAGTTAACATTATACGTTTCACACAGTTAGTCATGTTGGCTTTCTTCGCCAGAGATATTTCCGCTAACCCCAAAATTTTCAATATTCGTTGCATTGACGTAGCATTAACTACTAGAGATAGGATGACTAATCCTGCCGTTTGTATTATAAAAATCTGGGAATTATAATAACATTTGATGAAATATATTGACATTATTTCTTATATATTACATAATATTAGATGACGAATTGGAAGCATAATAGATTTAGATATATTCTTCTAAATATACATATTTATATAAAATATTAATATAAAAATAAAAAACTACACAAAATAGTATTTTAAGTAAGGACCGAACCTAAAACATCAGGCTGAGCAACAAACTACTATGGCAAAAGCTAATATGGTACTTTCTAAATTATTTATTACTAACATTCCGCTTACCTCTCCAGCATCCTCTACTGTTGGCGTTTGGAGAACAATCAGAGACAAGCAAAGAGATAGTGGACCTCTTAAGCCGCCCCAGACACAGGATAAAGAATGTTGCCATGATATACCATAGCCTATGTGTCTCAAAATAGGCGTCATCATAGCATAGACCATTAAACGAGAGAAGTATACAGTTGTATAAGTAACAAAGACTAACGCCACAAGTCGAACGCTAATCACGTGACTCAGCTTATCAAATATAACCACTCCAACCATTGTGAAAATCAACGTATTAACAACAAATACCAGAATGTGCCAGAAATGGGCAGCAACCTGCTCGACATCTGCTGCGAGAGTCGATTTACTCTTGCTAACCATGACACCAGCTATGACGGTAGCCAAAAATCCTGATACATAGAAATACTTCTCCCCAATATAAAACGTCAGATACGCTCCACCCAATGTGACCGTTACCACACATAGTAAGTCATAGTATGTCAAAGTCAACATCACAGATATTATTTTCCCTGTAACGAAACCTAGTAAAGCACCACCACCGGCGTATCTGAGAAGAAGTAGGGAAATTTGTGATGCGGACGTCAAAGCTAAGGCTAAATACCCGAAAACAGCTGTAAATTCAATCATGGCTGTTGCATCACCTATCAATCCTTCACCCAACAGAAGCACACTAACGTATTTCCCTTTAGACATTTCTTTTAATTGCTTCACCACCTCCATAGGATATATAGGAGAGCAAATCACACCAAATAAGAAAGCAGTTGGGAAATTCCAAGACGATTCGATTAGGTTATACGCCATGAAAGCTACCATCAAGGCCGTCAGAACTGCCCCAGGTACCCCAACAAGGAAAATTTGTGGAAAACTCTTCCAAAACGAATGGGAATCGACTGAATATGACGTGTAAAATATCAAAATAGGTAAAAACAGAATTAGAAGTAAGTCCACATCTATGTAGCATATTTGGACAATCGGTTTGATTGAAGGGTGTTTGTTAGCTAAAAACCCAGCTATACCTCCGAAACTGAACATTATGACTCTGTATGGAACACACATACTAGTCCAGAGCATTACAGCTCTTATCACAACACCAATAAGAAGAATAGATATTAAAAAGAAAATTGGCAAATATTGTGGATATGCCAATGTAGGACGATATGGATCGTCAAATACAATCTCCTCAGATCCATTTTGTGTTCTGTTTGCTGCTTTCACTTTATTTATAAACACTATTAAAATACTGTAAAATATTATAAATCTCGACATTATATTGTATAATCCATAGCCATGTAGATATTTTATAGATTAATAATACAACATTGTATTGATTGCAATAACATTAAGAATTACTGTAAAGAAAAAAAATCTTTATATTCATGGTATTGTATAATATTTCTTATTTATTGTTAACAATTTAAAAGAACAACAAAAAAATATCCTTCACTATAAATATGAATTTAATTTTTACAAAATGTTTTTTAGCTTCGCGCTGTATTCCGCACATAGCAGGGTTGGCAAAGGGAACCTGCGAACCTAGTGTTAAGCCACTCTTTTCCTCAGGCACACAATTCTCGAGGCACGAGTTGAGTGGCAGAACTCAAAGCATTTTTACTTCAGTAGTAGGGCAAAGAAGTGATAATATGATATAATGGGATGATTTTATTTCATAAAAAATATATATATTTTTGTCAATTTTCTTTATTTAAATAATAAAATTATAATGAACAATATTTAATATCAATTCGAATTTCTATACGTATTGTTAATATTGAATTATATTAAATGTCAATTGTCATTAAAAATCAAAATTATCATGTAGCATGTAAACCACAAATATACATATATAGAAAATTGAAAACATTTATTTCTAAAAGCAAAATAGTAAGTAACGTAATGTATACAATAAATTTATAAATAAAATAATTTTCAAATATTGAATAAATTGAAAGAGAAAAATAATTTTAATTTAAAATAAAATGTCAACACAATTAATGGTAATTATAAATCAAATTTACTTAATTTTTTTAACTGCATATTGTATCCCGCAAATAGCAGAATAGACGGAGAAAACCAAGTTAAGATATTGTTTCCCACGCACTACCCATTTCTAGAGACACTACATGTTGACGTTGAGTGGCGAAACTCAACGCCACACTTAGCAAAACAGTAATAATACAATGTCTTTACAGATCTCTAGGGAATAAAAGTCGAATACTATTATTTGGTTTCCTCGGACTTTTATATGGAGAAAACTTCTGTGGAGTTTTCCTAGGAGACCTTCTGGGAGATGTAAATTCTTTTATCTTATCTTTTTTTTCTTGCATCTCATTATTTAACTTTTTCTTCTTATTTTCTGTATCTTTTAGTTCTTTATAAGCTGTTTCTAACATACGTTTCTTCCAATCTTCGTAAGGTTCTATTTGAGGTTCTGTGTGCTTTTCTTCTATGGCTTTTTGTCTATGAATTTGCATAGCATTTAAATCTGAAATAAAAAAAAAACATTATTTTACCTCGTGCAACACCAGAGGAGCTACAGGTGCGTTACCGGCCGCCAAGGTGGAGAAAGACGCGCTTTATGAAGGTACCCATGTCATATCGCCCTGGAAACACTGCCGCAGGTAGGCCATTCCACAGATCCGTGGCGCGTGGAAGGCAGTTCTTACCAACCACACAGTAGTGGAGTGCCACATATCCAATTGGTGTGGAAGATATTTAAATTTGTGACGTACTGTGCGGTTAGAAAATTCAGCAGCAGGTAACAAGTTCTTCAGAACACTCCCCATGCGGTAGAGAACGCACAGCAAGGAGATGTGGGGAAAGTGGGGAACAGAGTGTCTTATCACGAGGTTCCCTCTACCTATTTTGTTGTGTGCTGTAAAGCTGATTTTGGATATAAATATGTAGTCAATTAAATTGCATATAAACTAAATAAAATATTTCTATATAATTTTCAAAAAGAAAGAAAATAAGCATAAAAAGATGACAATATTTATAATTTTTTTTTTATAAAAGCTTTTATTTAAGTGTATCAAGTAATACTAACATCTTCATCCTTTAGTGAAGTTACTCTATTTTCAGTTTTCTGCCTACTACTTACTACTTGTTGAATAGTACAATTCTAAGCCACACTTACAAGAATAGGGAATTAAAAATATTTATTGCTTTGAGTAAAGAATGGGCGAACCAACAACCATCATGCCCACAGTAAAACATTGTACCACTACACCACAAGGCTCCACAATGTATCTTTGTAAGCTTACCATTTTTTTCAGCTTTGGGTGGTCTCCCTCTTTTCTTGACAGCAGTAAATTTCTCATCAACAACTTTGGTCCAATCTGCATCCAGTTTTGCCCATTGCGCTTGTTTCAGTCGTGACTTTTCAATAACTTTACTTTTTGATATCTTTACTTTGTTTACTCTGAAAATATAAATTTCAATATATAATTGTATATCATATTCCGCACACACTGACCAATATGTGGAACTCAACACTGCCCTTTGGCTACTTACTAAAGTGAGGAAATAAAATATATACTTAGCTGTAATGACTTTAAATAAATAAGCAAAAAATATTTTTAACAAAATCATCACTACAACGGAAAGGAAATGAATAAAGCAATTACATAATAGATCATAAAATATATATACCTGCAAGCTTGAAACACAGCCATACACACATATTGTGGTAAATTAAGATCTATTTCCTGAAATATCATACAAGTAATAAAAATAGCAAAAACAAAATAAAACAAACAAAAAATTACCTAAATTGGGAAAGGAAGAGTACAAAATATTTATGAAATTATTGTTCTCATTGTTTCTAAACACAAATAAAATGAAATTCTGTCAAAACACTTCATTTACAGTATAAACTAGTATGTATAATAAGAAAAAGCAACTATTTGGGGCCAGTTGTGGTGCAGGGGCACAAGTGTGACCATAAAACCGGTTGATTGTGGGTTTGATCCCCACTCGAGGAGATGAAATATTTATTTAAGTTTATATTTCCATTTCTTCCCTCTGGTGTAAAAGCAAAGCGCGGCATTGAGTTCTGCCACTCAACACACAATGCCTCTAGAATTCGGCAGAAAGTGGGGAACAGAATGTCTGTGTGCGGGATACAATATGAGTACATAAGTAAAATATTTAATATATTACCGTTTTAGATACCCTTTGGTACTCTTCAAGTATTTTTTCAGCTAATGATTGTACACCAGAACATTGTAGTGAAGCACAGAGAAGTGATAGTGATAGCTGATCACTATTGAGTTCTAGAAGATTTTCAATCACTTTGCGACAGTTCGCATATGAAGGACCTTTCAAACCAGAGTATTTTATTGCTGTTTTCTGTAAATGAAATAGTCAAAGTAATAAGATTCACTTTTATTTAAAAGAAGGATTAAGAAAATCAATGTAGTTATTTTATGGAATTATTAATATATTAATTTATAACGTACATTATCTAGATCAACGCCATAAACAGCTGAAGCTAAATCTAAACAAATAACAGTTTTGCTGGTGTCCGTCATAACGTTGCCCGCAACTGACTTGGCTTGTAATAATCGTTCAAACTCGGCAGCTTTACTGAAATATAAACAGTCGTTCGTTTTATACATTTAAAAAATTATAAAAATTAAACCGAGAATGCGCTATATACTTTATAACTTTATCTTCGTTGCCGAGACCTAACTTAGATGCTATTAATTTTAAAGTTTTGTTGTATGTAGCCATTATGTATAAGTATTTATAAAGTATTGGAAATCATGTAATTTAGCTTTTCCTTGTTATTAAAATTTCATTGTATTATTTATTGGACATTTGGAATCAAATGTTATGGCGCCTTCAGACAATTTCAAGTCAATTTGACAGTTACAAATCTGAAAATGAACAGCTGACCATTTTTTTACATTCTTTATTGTCTTTGGTAAAAGATAAACACAGATGTTAGCGTTTTAGGACATTTTCTGTACAATAAAAATTTTAAAATAAAAACAGGTTTAGGTTTTTTTATTAGAATTTAGTTTTATTTTATCAATATCTACAATGAGATTAAAAAATATCTGCAATACATATTTTTTGGTATCTACTTTTAATTACCGTATTTTGTCAATATTTAATATTTAATGTTTCAAATTTTACTAATTAAAATAGATATAATAAATATATTAACATAAACATATATAATTTATTGAATTAGCTAATTTTTCTATATTTACTACGTAGCGAAAATAAATACTTATAAATAGTACAAAAGTACTATGATTCAAAAGTACGAAAAAAGTATAAGCTACGAAATAACAAAATTCCCTCACAAATGCACATTTTCGTATTTAAACAATGATAAAAAATCATAATTAGTACGAATCTCATTTGCATCATCATAAATTATAGTTGACCACGCCCCTTTATCTCTATTCAACAGAACATGCCATGATAAAACACCTCGCAATATCAGTAGGCGACATGTTGATTTTTTCTGTAGGTTCTGTGAAGCCGATACGGATCGCTGTCATTGCTACGAAAATGTCTTTGTAGTTATCAGGGTGTAGGTCATTTAATTGTAGTCTTAAACACTAATCCGTGCTAAATTTTATACACTAAAAACTATTTGAGGAAAGAAGAGGATCCACTCCACCCGAATCAGGGGTGTGTATGCGGTGATGTTCGACCGATATAGATTTGTATCAAAATAATCCGAATCTATTTATAAATATTATTTTCACATCTTTTTCTTATGTTCAAACGTTAATAGTAACGTCTGCTCTATAATTATCTTGTGAAAGTTTATAAATATTACAGTATACCATGGTGGACTCGCGAGATGAGTCGGGTCATTATTTTTGAAGGTTGCCATTTTTAGGGGATATATTTGTGATTTTTGGGCGTGATCGTCAAGAGCTTCTGTTCGCGGGCCCGCCGTGTGTTAATCGCGAGTGTCGATCAAGTGAATAAACAAAGATAGAGTGCATACATATTGGAAGTGCAAGATAGTGTGGTGTTTTCAGGTAGAGATGCAATTGGTGTCATTTAGTTGGAGATAATAAGAGTGTGGTGAACGATGTGGGCGCAGTGAACGGGCACAGCGGCACCACGGCTTCCTCAGTGGCGGGAGGCGCGCGGGGAGCCGAGTCTCCTTCGCAGGCCAACCAGGACACCGTGGATAACGCCACTCCCACCTGCTGGTGAGTATTTACATTTACTTAGATTGACTTAAAGTGCAGGAAAAATATAATGATAATCTTTTTAGAGCAAATTTTAGTTCTATATTTTATCCTGCTTCAAGTGTGTCACTTTTGTAACATATAATATATAAACATATTATTCTTTATACATATACAAAAAAATAGAAAAAAATAACTAAAAAATACCAATGGGTCCATTATCTTAAACACTCTTACCAATTCTATACCCAATTATAATTTTATAAAAACTATTTAACAATTTGAATTTCTTTAAATTAAGTTGAACTTTAATAAAAAATGTATGAAGCAATGTATGAATTTATTAGTTTCTCACATTATTAAAAACAAGTTATCAAATTATATTAGAACTGATAAGGTTTATCTCAAAACATTCAATCTTAAAATTTTGTTTCAAAATTTTGTTGAAATATTTATATTAGCTGCTGCCCTTGACATCACTTACCTGCAATTTGTAATAAAACTGTAATTTGACAATATTTTAAATACTTTTAAATTGAAATTGATTCGAAAATAATAATATGAATGCCTTTAATTTGTATTGATAAAAGAATAAAAATCTAATTTAAGGACCTGTAATCTTCTTTACTAACTAAATTATTGATTGATGATTTAGTAACAAGTATGTGAATCATCACTGTACTTTGTATTTAAAAGCTATTCTCACTAAAGTGAAACACTGACTGTAAATATGATGGTTATGAGTTCAATTCCCACTTGTGGAAGATTCAATTTAATTTCATTTACCTGCTGTGGTAGTTAAAGTGTGGCATTAAGTTTCAGAACCTGATGCGAATACTCCACATGTAATGTATCTAAAATTAGTGAATGGAATGTTTTAATGGTAGATACCCCTACCTACCCTGTTATGTGCAGGAAAATAGTGTGACAATGAAAACATGATTTAATATAATATGAAAATCACTGTTTACATTATATACTTAATATGTGTGTATGTTTGTATATAAATAGTTATAAACCTTAAATAACTTTGACAGTCATTTTCCTGGTCTTACTATGTAACATGAACTAGAAACAAAACAAAAAACCTGACTTTTTAAACTAAATTAATATATACAGTAGTGCTTGTGCCATCCCTTCAGTGGATTAATAAGTGAGCAAAGGAACTGACTTACATACATACATATATATATATATATATATGCTAAAAACTCTTGCTGCTTGCTCTTTTTAGGGTTCTCCTCATTTCCATAAAAACATTAAAAAAATAAAATGTAATGTATGGTTTGAAATACCCCACTCAACACTAAATGTCTTATAAGGTATGGAACAGAGTATTTCAGCACTAGATTTTGCATTTTTATCCTTCTAATTAAATAGTATGAAGCTGCAAATTATGTGATAATATAGTGTCTTTAAATAAACTGCTGCTGTCCAAGTATATATAAATATGTCAAGGCTTAATACAGAAAAACTGTCATATGGTATTTGTTTATGTTAATTATAGTTAATAGATAAATATCATTATATTATATATGTCAAAAATGTCAATATCTATATTAAAATTAATAATGAATGAATGTTTGAAACAACCATTACTACAAAACTAATTATTTAAAAATAAAGTAATGGCATTCTTTTAATTTCATTGATTTCCATACTAGGACTGTGCCACAGCACAGTCTTTGAATGTGAATAGGTGTAGGTTTGATTCCCACACAGATAATTTAATTATTTTCACTGCCTTGCTCTGGTGGCTTTTTTTTTTCATCTACCTCCCTATAATATGATAAAGCATTAAGTTTGCTATATTTATCCAAGTGCTTTTGAGTTTGGCGAACAAAAATGACAAACTATGTTGTATTTTGTGAGCACTTGCAGCAGATTTTTCCAGTGTCTAATAACATATGCTCAATTTTCTTCCTCAACAAACGATACTTGCTTAACACTTTCCTTATATAATGTTTAACAAAATAGAATAGATATTTAGTGATAAGAAAACTACATGTTTTATTCATAAATGTTCTAAAAATATCTTTAATCTCAGACAACTGCAATGTCAGTGTGTAATGAATCACTCGCTATTTTTACAACTTTCCTATTTGTATTGATATTATCCTACTTCTATGTTGGAAGTATTCATGATTTGTGTACAGGATGCTTTTTTGAAAAATATTCATGTTAATACTGAGTAGTTTTAGTGCTGGTCTGGTGGTGGTCATATGGAAAAAATTGTAATTTGGCAAAATTGCAGTAATATTATTTTGTAATGTTCACTATTCTCACCAAAAATAAAGATTTTTTTTTTGCATTTTATTTGTTAAAGCAGGAAAATTGATATAATTCAATCCCTCAAGTGGGGTGGGTGGTGGCCAGAGATATTGAGTTGGTAATCACTTGAAAGTTTTTTATTATTGTTAAATGTAAAATATTTCAAATATCCAGTACTTTTCCATTATTATATGAAAAGAAAAATATAATCCATATAAATAAAACTCTTCTGTTACTGAGTTACTGACTCACAATGCACAGACAAAACTACTGAACTAAGAATGTAGAATGTAGGAGGAGAATACTGAAAGAATATTACTACTTGTGTACCCAAAATTACTACTTGGAGAGGAAAAAACGAGATTTTCCATATTACGTTATAAAATCCACTCAAAGTTGCGGGCGTCGACTAGTATTTATATAAAATACCTACATGTTTTTACATTTTATTTATAAAAAATATACATTTAAACATGCAAGAACCATTTTTTTATAAATGTCGTGTCAGTCGTGGTGCAGGAGCACAAGTCTACGACTGAAAATACGCCAGGTTATGGGTTCGATTCCCACGCGAAAAAATGAAATATTTAAAATTTTCATTTCTTCGCTCTGGTGTTAAAGGAAAGCGTTGATTTCCGCTACACAATGCCTTCGAAATTCAGTGGTAAGTTTGGAGCGGAGTGTCTTAACACTAGGTTTCCATGTTCAATCTGCCTACCATGCTACATGCGGGACAGTGTGAAGCTAAAGACGGGGAAATTTTTATATGCATAGTCCATAATTGTAGCAATATATGGACCGTTTATTTTGAGAGTGGTGTAACTCCATTTTCTTTTGTTTCGAGAAAATTAAAGGTTAGTATGTCGATGATTATGCAATTTCATTTACCGACTGATTTTAAGTTGTTCAAAACATGAGTTTTTTTTGAGAAATTAAACACAGACTAGTTATATATAAAAAAAATACATTAAATTAAGCATGAATTACGTGATAGCTCATTTTTGGAAAAAATGGACTTACACCACTTTCAAAATAAACGGTCCATATAACATCTGTAACGGCAAGGTAGGATGCCTTTGTCGTTTAGGATTATTCCTATGTCCCCGCCGTGACACCATTGAAGTATTGTTCCTCTGTTATTTATCACTATCACATGTGCTAATGATGATGCTATACATATTTTACTGCCTTACTTTAATGAATACTATTTTTAATAAGTAATCGCTTATCGAGGATCTTGTGTAATCAGAGTTAGGTTAATTATTATTAATATATATTTAATTTTACCCGCCTATAGCAGGGTAGGCAGAGGAAACCTAGTGTTAAGACACTCCGTTCTTGATTTTCCGTCGAATTTTTGAGGCTTTGCGTGTGTTGAATGGGGAAACTAGCACTGCGCTTTGTCTTGTTAAATGAAAAAGCGAGAATAATAATAAATTATAATTAATTCTCCCGAGTGAGAATCGAACCCACAAATGGCGCGTTTACTCTTGTGTAAAAAAAACGAAATCGTACCAATAATCGTAATTTTATGATACTGTTCACGTAAGACAATAAAACTCGAATATACATTTATGTGCAGCAATTTTTGGCTTGACATAATTATTTTTAATCGGCGGAAAATGGAGAAACGGAGTTTCTTAACACTAAGTTCCCTCTGTTCTCCCTGCGTGTGCGAGATACGGCGTAAATCTAAAATATATATATTCTTATTAATGAAAGTGCGAAAGGTAAAAGGAACAGGAAAAATATTCCCCAATCGAAATCAGGACGAGTCAACAGTTGTATACAAATTTGTCGTTTATTAAGAGATTTCAAAGGATATTATTTCTGTCACCAACATAATTTACTCCAGTGTATAGGTCTTTCAAATGTTTCTGGTAATACTCTCTCGATGAACGTTTCTCCCGCTTTCAGCGAAAGAAAGGCAGTTACAAAAGATAACAAATATCTGAAACTTTATTTTTGTAATCACGGGTTTTTTTATATATATTTCATGTAGTTAGTGCCAATTTGATGGAATTGCAGGGTTGTAATAATAAATTTATTCATTTGCTGTTGATATTGGTTTACTTTTATTTTTTCATGCATTTTTATTTCTTTTCTTTTCTTTCTTTTGCTTTTTTGAGTTAGAAATTAATGTAGTAGTGTCGAATATCTCCCCCTTCTTCTTATGGAAGATAGGTTCTTGGCCCTATACTATATTACACATTTCTTGTAATAAACACGACAAGATAAAGAAAGACCCTCGTTACCCTAATACATAAGTTGCCAATTCTGACATGTAATATACACAGTAATTTAATTGACTACATAAATGTCTAAACTGCATCAAAATACTGAGTCAACATTGTTACCTCGTGGCGCCAGATCCAGGGAATGGACATTTATATCTGCGTAAAATCATATATTTTACCCTTTTAATTAGTCGAAAATTTCAAAATTTGGCATATTATATTTGGACATATCCTCTTTACCCTAAAGCTACTTTGAACACACGATCAAATGTAGGTCAGACAGCACGTAATACTCTAGAAACTACATATTTGCCTTGTAAATTATTTGGTAATATCTAGACATTAAATTGTTGAATGACATGAAATTTGCACTAGCGTTAATTTTGTTTACAACTAAGAAACGCGGTGAATCACGTCGGACCTGATTTCAACTAGTCTCACGTCTACAAATGCCGATTCCACTATAAAATGCAAGCTCATTTGCATTTAAAATGGTTTTTTTTATTATAGTTAAAAATGTTTTTCGAAATAAATACTTGACAGTCTGTCCACTTTTTAGGCGCTCTAACTTACCTTGCGAAGCGAAAATCCAGCTTGTCGAAACTCGAAATCCACTTGCTTGTTCTGCAGAAATATTTATATTTTATCTTGCACATAAATCTGTTCCAAAGATTTATAACAGAAATTAATTTATGAGGTAAAATACATAATATAATATTCAACGTCGAAACTGCGATGACGATAAAGTTCCATCAAAGTCTGACCCTTATAGAAATGATTAAAATTTTACAGCCAACGCCAACCTTGGTAGAGCCTCGGCCTTAAAACATTAAGGGTAACTAACTGTCTGAAGATATCCTTATTTACGCATTAATAGGGTAACTTGAGGCTATTTTTTTACTTATTGAAACAATTTTTAAAATCCCTTTGTACCTCCTAGTTTAGGTCTTTCTTATTATTTTCTCATCTAAATTGGATCTGATCTGGTCTTCTAGTTAAATGATTAACTTACTTAACCTAAAAATGAGAAATTTCTCGTTTATAGTTCAGCCCTACCTCTCTTCTGTGTTTGTAGTACCTTGCGGTGTCCATTCCATTGATATATTAATTGTTGGCACTTTGCAACAAATATAATATATCGTGCTAAGCAAATTTCACAAATTTGGACCAGGTGCTTTTGTACGGGCTTAATGAATACTCTCATATTTTTGGGTTGTTATGTAAACGTCTTAGTGTTTTGGGTAAGTCGTTTGTACACACAATTTATATGCCAGCTTCTATACCTGTGCTCGTAATCTTTTAGAGTGATGTTCTTCCAGATTGTTATTGTTTTAATATTACCATCAATAGTGCTGCTTTTTGCTCAATCCTTATAGCTAACTGTTACAAGTATTATAGGTTATGGGCCACCGAAAAGTATAATTTCTTTTGTTATTAATTAGCCAAAAGGTATAATTGAATATTTTATTATTTACCAATCTGTCACGGATTTTGAGAAAACCTCTCTCAGTGCTCTCCAAATTTCAATTTCGTAAGTCAAATAGTTTTGTCTGTGCATTGTCCGTTTCTTAATCAGTAACGGACGAGTTTAATTACTAGATATTTTTTTTCTTAATATAATTATTATATATTTTTCTGTGTTTTTACACAATTGATTTTATTTAGTTCTACTGTATCTATTTTTAACATTAGATCGCCTTTCCCACGATACAACACGCATTGTTTAATTCTTAATAAATCTCTTAGTACTTGCTTACAAAAAATAATAGATTGAATTTTTCTGTATATTCTTACAATGACAATATACAATTTGTTTGTCTGTTTGTATTTATGAGACTGGAGGTATATGTATTCAATTGACAATCGTTTGATATATTGAATGCTCATTATTAAACTCGATAAAGATGTTTGACGTTATTGGGTTCAGATCCAACAGGAGGAATTAGTTATATTAATGATAAATATCTTTGTATAAGTGAACAAAATGCGGCGTTGAATTCCGCCATCCAGCTTTTTCCAGCAGATTAAACGAATAGGAAACTAAACTCTGAATATGTTAATAAAATTAAGGTTGTTTATCAAGTTCTTAAAGATTTTGGTACAAAATATGTCCAAAAAATACAATTAAATAATTTTGAACGATAGGACTTTCTAATCTTTCGACTATCGCTAAAAATATCATACTGTAAAAGTATTAATCATCAATGTATAAAAAAATCAATAATAATAAATCAATTAAATAATAAAACACCACAAAAAATATTTTAAAAGTCGAACGTGTCAAATCGTAAGAGGTCACTAGTGTGACAGTTAATTGACACTAATTGTATGGGACATCCAATATAGTGCAAGTTGTGCGCAGTCTAGCCAGCTAAATGCATAGTAACTCATTATCATACTTTAAATTTAAATAGTGTATATTGTATGGAATGTGGCCTGTGTAGCTGCCAGTAAATTCTGTGGTTGTGGGTTCAATCCATTCGAGGGGAGTGTTTTCTTCTCTTTTTACCGCAATATTTTTAAAATTGGACGGAAAGAAGACTACGGAGTTTCTTAATACTAATTATCCACTGCAATTTTCTTTTCTATATGCGGGAAAAGCTTGAAGGTAAATATGAAAATATAGCGTCCACTAATATTATAGTCTTTTCCCTAATTTCCTGTAAAATTAAAGAAAATGCAAGACTGATGATAAACTTGAACTAAATAAAGTAACCAGAGCCAATACTATGGTGATTATAATATTTTATAACGGTAAATTATGAAACTAGGGAGTTACGACAGTCAACGATAGGAGAATAAAAACTTAAATATTACAGGACGTACCTAATTATAGTAAGATGCAATCCCACTTCGCCACGATAGCTTAAAATATCAGCTTCTAGCTGTGTCCCACATGCAGCAGGGTAGGCAGAGGAAGGAGAGTGCTAAGACACTCCGCTCCCCACTTTCCGCAGAATTTTGTTGGCGTTAAGTGGCGGAATTTAACACGAGCGAGGATTATACTAAGCTTTGTAAGAAATATTACATATTTAATTTTCTCGAGTGGGAATCGAACCCAAAACCTGTCGATAGCCTAAAATATCGAATTCACTATTTTACTATTTAATCCTAATGTTACTTACGTTACGATTTAAATGTTGCTGAAGTAATCTATCATGTCCAAAGCGCATCAGCTTATCCTCGCCTAAGCGTCGCGTCGTCGGAAATGGTCTTAATTTTAGCTAAGATAATAAATACCTAATATATAAATCGGAAGAACTAGATACTTATCTTTGTGCATAGTAATTATTTATTATTTAACTTTAACATAAGATTGGTATTATTTGTATGAAAATATTAATTTAACAGCATTTGAAATTTTATTTTTATCTGTGGTTTCAATTCTATGCAAAAACTATAAAAAAAAATTAAAAAATATATATATATTTTTGTCTCTTAATAAACACATTTCATAAAGAATAAGTAATAAATGAAAAGTATGTCAATTGTACGTTTTACATGTACTTGTATGTACTTATTTAGATTTTAGATAAGTCAATTGCTTACCTAATTTAATTACTAGTATACTGTTGAGGATTTTTCGCGTGCGGATTGCCAGTAATTCACTAATTCGCTATGCCAATTAGTTTGCCCACAAAAAGTAGTTAAAATATAATTGTCTATATTTTTATTTTATTATTTTAATATTATTTCATACTTTTTATCATTTTTATGGTAATATTTTCAAAATGGACTGGCTAAATAAAATTCATGAACCGCACCTCTGGCACTGCCCAATTTTAGAGACTGTTTAGTGGCGAATTCAACTTTGCGCTTTATCTTGTTACTAGAACGAGGAAATGAAAATAATTACCTCGAATGGAAATCGAACCCACAATCATGCGTTTACAGTCCAATGCTCTGCCGCTGCGTCACAATGTCTTTTTCCTATAGCAGATAAACTTTACTCATAGTCGTACACATTTGTGTAACGAAAATTGACAAATTGAAAACATTTCGTTAGAATTTATGAATAGTTTAACTATACAAAATGATTGTTAAAACCGTTACGGTTTACCCAATTAACATAAAAAGTAAAGTTT
The DNA here is from genome assembly GCA_036379175.1 of Heliconius cydno galanthus. Lineage (NCBI taxonomy): Eukaryota > Metazoa > Arthropoda > Insecta > Lepidoptera > Nymphalidae > Heliconius > Heliconius cydno. The sequence continues at coordinate 1,226,181 of JAKRZM010001340.1, read as the reverse complement.
TTGTGAGGCCATCAACTAATTTGACATGCTTCTGGTTTCCGAACTTGACCCTCGCTTTTTTAACCTGCATTATGTATTTCTGGATCTATTTTAGGAGATTTATTTGTGAAAACACATAAATTACAGATCAAAGCGGAAGGGGCATGACTAGTTTTTTTCTACGTACAGACGACACCGATGTTTATCTATTATTATATTTGTATTGGTAATAGGACTATTTTTGTCTATATTAAAAGTCAAATATTTTAGAATATAATATAATAAAAATTTATTATGTTATTTATTTATCTGTTCTTGCACACTTTATAGCAAATTGTTTTATGGCTGTCAATAAATGGTTGTCTGCTGATAGCGATTTCAAACTCTATATATTTTAATAATATTGTTTACTTTTTCTGTAAATTTGAAAGGAATTTAGTTGCTTGTAAACGTGCAAGATAATTAAATATTAAAATTGATTATGTATTCCAAATTACTGCTATCATTACGAGAATTGCATAAGGAAAGATATATTCCTAAATGTCGTATCTATGTGTTAACGACGCAACTTAAGTAATGAATGAAATTTTATCATTTAGGTTCCCTTATCAACACGAAATGTCTTGTAATTGTAATGTAACATGCAATAATTGGAAGGATAGTGTTTTAAACACTAGGTTCTGTTGTCTTTGAACCGCTGAACTAAGATATTTCTTTTGAAAATATACGCTATCGATTTACTTTTCTAACCTGTAATAGACGTTATAACTTCAATCTCAAAGAAAATGTTTACCATAAATACTGATGGGATTTGTTTCATATAAAACCACAAATATTATCCTAAGACAAATATTGCTTTTCTAATTCTGTTTTTATTCGGTATGATAGCTGTAATAAGTAAAAAAACACAACAAAAAATTGAAAATTATTTTGAATACTTTTCATTTGCACAATAAAGACCTGGAAAAGTGAACGGGAAAAGTTCATTTTAAAATTGAATTTTTCATTTTTAAATCGCGCCCGAGTTACAAGTACGACGAGTATGTATTGCATTAAAAGTTTGAACGTGACAGTTTCATTCAAAATGAGTTATGTATTTGCCCCCTGAGCAAATACATAACTTTGCACGTGTTCCCGGCTCGCGGAGGACAGATTGGTTTTGGCTTTTTTAAATCGTAGCTCCTTCCATTATTTAAATTGTTTTAATGTCTAATTGTGAGGCCAGTCGTGGCGCGGGGGCAGAAATGTGCGACAGTAAAAGCGACAAGTTGTGGGTTCGATTCCCATTGAGGAAATGAAATATTTGATATTTTGATTTCCTCGCTCTAGTGACGAGGTCTGGTCAGATATGCAGAATTAGCGAAAAGTGGGGAACGGAGTGTCATAACGCTATGTCCCCAGGTTTCCTCTGTCTTGCTTGCTATGTAATAACGTCTCCTGTAATATCTCAAAGGGTGCAAATTCGTCACTGTTGCACCCAACAAGAAATATGTAATGTTGAATATCCTACATGTTCTTTTTAACTGTAATTAAAATCTCGAATAATAAAAATTTACAATCGCGTCAAATTTCCGAGAACAAGTTTAACTGTCAGCCAGCCCATGTTTCATTCAAGCACACCGTAAAAGAAGCCATGACTTTCCCATACATGGTGATAAGTAATTCAATACGTTTCATCACTTTCGTCGTACAACGCGTGCGACGGAATTTCAATATCCATATACGTTTTGTATAGAGGACAGGTTACGTACGAGTATGTATATAAGATGTCAGCTTGTCTTTAAGCATTATTTACTCATAAACTACTTGTTTTGTATTGTTTATAAAATCAAATTAAATCATTAGTTAGTCAATAACCAATGCCACAGCTTTCTCTATAAAATTAGTAAGATTTGTCAATAGGTTTATGCTTGGCAAGACACTGGGAGTTAAAAGGCAGACCTTAACATCGAACTTTGGTTGCTCTCAAGCAGCCACGTAGTGTAGTCACTTTCTCAGGGACCGAGTATACTCTCCCTACTTTACTGGTGTCGCTGTAAAGTCCAGAACACCAAACAGCGTTAAGTTTGATGAATAACTGATTTTTTTATACCGAATAATTTATCTCTTCGAATGAGAATCGTACACAGATTCAGTCTTTACAGTCAGACTATGCACCACTGGGACACTAAGTATGCCTTTAAATATTTACAAAGTTTTAATGGAACCGAATAAACAAAAATGTCCATGTCCATTATTTTAAATAATATTATTGTTTGTTCGTCCTTCCACTAATATGATCGGTATTTAAGCGTTAAATAAGAAGAATATCGATATCGGAACACGGCTTAAACTCATATTAAACTTATCATATCTATCACTGGTGATAAAGATAGAATTTCGCAGGTGACATACAAATAAATCATGATTAAATCTGCGAAGCTATTTTGCTTCTTACCAACATATGCTTTAGATCTAAATTTGATTGTGTCTACGTGTAATATGGTTAAAATATTACCGCATATTTTTTTGATGGAAATGGTAAAATAATAGGATCTTGTTATGGAATAACACAGATATTTTTCCTGCTAGGTGCGCGAGTATGGGAGTTTTGACTTTTGAAATTTGGGTAACGTCAGCAGCGTAAGTGACTTTTGACAATAAATAAAGTCTAAGGAAAGATTAATCCAGGATATTATGTTGGTTCATAGTTTTTATGATTCGCGGGTTTAATTTTAACCCCCGCTATGTTTAAATTTTCATAGATTTTAAATAATGTTTCATTTTTTAAAACAATAATAGACATTTGTTCGCTACCGTTGTGCTTGGTGGTGTAAGTAATCGATTAATATTTACACACATTAAATTTTGATATAAATACTAGTTCAGGTTATCTTACAAAATACATTTTTAAATTAGTAAAATTTCTCACTTTTGTGGAAATTTGTGGAAATCAATTATTTTCATTTCCCCAAGGATTCAGTGTTTTTACGCTAGACCTAGTCTGCCTATCCTACTATACTCGGGACAAGATAAAGCATAAAACAAAAAAAAATGTGTTTTTTACATGGATAACGACTTGTACTTCCTGAATATTATCCGTCGTGAGATCGTACCCGTGTCTACCGTTATTCCATTACGAGGTGGTGCTAATCAGACACAAGTCACTGGTGACACCTTGTCGACGACAGTCTCGTACCAGAAAGTAAAGTAGTTGGCTATACAGTTATACATATATCGTCGTGCTAGCTAATTGAATGGTAGATTTATTTACAAGATTTTTTTTATTAGGAATATTTTTTTACGTTATATTTTTATATCTTTAGGTAAGTATATCTAGAGGGCAGAGGCCAACCGTGGTGCAGAAGCACAAATGTGTTAATTGTGGTTGTGGGCTCGAGTCCCCAATGTCTGGAAAAAATGAAATATTTATTTAAAGGTCGAAGATGGGGAACGGAACATCTTAACAATAGGTTCCCTCTGCCTATCCTGCTGTGTGCGGGACACAGCGTAAAGCTGACATTTTTATTTATTTTTAAGTATATCATAAACTATTGGATTAAATTAAAAAAAATTTTGTGTTACATTTACGGATGAAGGTTAAAAATTTTCGTTTTCCGCAACTGACTATAGACTTGAATCCATAATATAATGTTAGTTAATAAAACGAAAATGATAAAGTGATGTGCCATGACTTTTCCTGTATCGAATGATAACAATACATGAAAAATAAAAAAAAATATCCAATCATTACAAGTAATTGTAAAAAAAACGATGTAAAAGAAGAAAAGACACCGCAAATATGCAATCGCCACCAGTTAATGCTATAACGTTATACGTAACCCATAATTATACTGATTCACCTCCATCAGACCTATTTCAGTCTCGAAGGGTGGGATTATGTGGAAAATGCGTGTTATTATTTATAGCGGCGTGTATCAATTTTATCTTGCTCAGTAATTATGTACACTAGCGTGGGTGGGTGGGTTTGTTCGTGTTTTTTTTATGTGAAAGGTTGGATTTTTTGAAAAAAAATGGTGATTTTTTTACAGTTTTAAAGTTTTGAATGTCGTAATTGTTGGCAATTTTAAAGAATATTAAAACTAATAATGTTAAAAAAAGGGATTAGAGTATTTAAAAATAAAATAATTTCTGCACTGTAGTTGCAGAAAAGAGTAATTCCTGCTTTGGTAGCGATGATTGTGGGTTCGAATCACAATATCAAAATTTCATCTTCAATTTCAGTTCATTAGTTTTGCTGTATTTTTTTAACAAAATTAATATACTTTTGTTATTTTTTTTGATTAAACTTCCTTTTTTATTTATTTTCGTTACAGCCATTAAATAGTAACTAGTACTAAGTATCCAGTGAAGCAATTAAAAAGTACGTTTTAATTAGTTTTAAGTCAGTTTGGTATTTTACTTTCTTAGATAAAAGTATTTACGAACGACTCGAGCAGCTATCAAGAGGTTACGATTGCGATAGATTCTAGTTGGTGCTTACTACACACACTAACCTATTTATTAGGTTAAGATGTGGTAAACTTTGAAAGTGAAAAACAAGTCAATCAATTACTTAAATAATATATTTTTTTTAATAAAAAAAATTGTTATTGATATAAAAAATATCCATTAGTTGCAACTTCTTTGAAAGTCCAAATATATCGATTATCAGGACAGTAACACTTATTGTGAACTTAAATTGTAAATAACACACTATTTAACGAAAAATATGATATATTTTTTTTTTAGAGTTTTGGTGCGTATCGAATATTATCTATACCTATTTTAAGAGTTAAGTCGCTAATATCTAGAACTATAATGAATTAAGAACTATATAAATTAAATAGGCATCTTTAGATTACTATAATTATTTCTATCTAACCCACTATCTAAGCCAAAGTAACTTCAGATATTAAAAATATGTCATTTTACCCCAACTTTCAGTCGCGAAGCCATACTACCGATGTATAGAGGAGAACTGTGCTAACTTAACCATTGGGCAATATTTTACACGATAAGAAATCCCTAACATTTACTTCTATTGTTACTTACTATAGAATTACAACTTTAGTTCAGATCTGTATCAGTCGTTTAACTGGAGGCTAACTCGTCAGCGAAATTGTAGCTTTGTTAGAAGCGGCTTGCAGTTTTGTCGGAAACTAACTTCGACAATGTCAAATAAAGCTAATTGAGCTCTTGTGGCTGTTTTATCTATATACTATGTTATTTATAGCTTAAAGGAAGGATAAAGATATATTTTAACAGATGTTATTTTTAGTACATTATCAATATTAGTAATTAAATTACTATACTAAATTTATGCATATAAGAGTGTATTGATAAATACATGTTCACATAGTAAAATATGTCTCGCTAAGAAAGATTTTAAAAAAAAAATCTATAATCTATAATTTAGAAAGAGTATTATTTGTCTTTTCGTTTTAGAGACGTTGGATAATAATTCTAAAATTACATTATAAATAAAAATAGGAACTATTTAATTTACCGTTTTTGTTTGTTGTTTTCCACCGTACTCTGGGGATATTACGTGGCGGAATTCAACGCCGCGCTTTGTCTCGTTACCAGAGCGAAGAAATGATACTGCTCGGGTGGGGATAGAACCAAAAACCTGTCGCGTTTACAGACGCAATCTTATGCCACTGCGCCACTACAGCCTCAATTTTTGTTTTTCATACATTCTATTGCATTCTATTGGTAAATGTCCAGTAAAGGCTGTACAGTACAGCACACAAGCCATACGCCAAAATCCAATTAGCTACCAAAAGTCGCCAGACACGCGCACAACAAAAGTCGTTCATAATAAACCCATTAGCATATTTGCAGCTACGTCGCGCGTGAACAATCGCCTGAATTGCCCCATTACACCAGGAGCTGGACGCCTTGGCTTTCCTCATGACGTACATAGGGCCCATAATCCCAAGATGTTAAGGCGACTCCATCATTATTAAATGTTGGGCATCACTTTCGAATTTTATTACTGTTTAGTAGTTAGCTGGTATATGGTCGGCTTGAGTTGGAACACGTAGAGGTGCTTAATTGAGACTGATGGCGGCACTCAGAGATATTTACTAGCGCTTAGTTGACGTTAAAGTGAAACAAATACTTGTATTAGTAGTCACTAGTTTTAGTTAAACGCCAATTGGCGTTTCTAAGTGCAATGAGATGTTTGGATCACTGAAAGGAATATAAGTTATAACTTGTCAGTTAAAGTGCCTATATACATAAGTCAAGTGCTATGCCATTAGTGAGTTGGTTTGTAGCTTATCTGACTTTAGATCTCTTAACGTCTTAATTCGTCGTTCTAAGCTCAATCATATTTAACTCTTGAGAACCTTTACAAGTTACAATTCTGTATATTTTTAAATATAAATTATTATATTTAAAAAAAAAAAGAAAACGATAGTCTGAATTTAATTTAAATAAGCCTAGTTAAACAATCATATTTTTCGCCATCTTGGAATATTGACAGATTCTTTGACTACACATAACTTGAGCACAATGGCGCGGACGGACGGATGAGGTCGCACTCGGATCTTTATAACCTCCTTGGTATGCCTGAGCTGAGCCTGACGACGTATTTATCGTGTTGAAACGAAAGTTAATTTCCATGGCTTTATTGTATGTGGTAATGTTAAACGTTAAATAATGGTAATACAATATAATTTAGAGTAGGGTATATAGTTTTATTTTAGTTATTGAAAAAGGCAGTCGTGATGAAGCGGCATAGCGACTGATTGTAAATACGACGGTTGTAGGTTCGATTCCCTGACCCGGGTAATTGAAGTGTTTTCTCGTTCTGATAACAAGACAAAGGCGGCGTTGAATTGGCCACTCATGACTCGAAAAGTGGGGAACGAAATGTCCTAACATTGTGATACATAAAAAATATAATCTTTATATTTAGAATAATATTTATGGACTTTCTCCATCGTAAAGTTGCTTTAAAAATTGAAATTACTTGCTATTCTTGTACAAAATGTTTTCCATTTATCAGTTAAATACATATTAAGACAACATTGTCGTTTAACGTCACGACTATTGGTTTATCCGAAACTATTAGTAGCTAAATTACGAAAAAAAAACAATTTTAAAGATTTATTTCATACTAGCCAACCTGGGCGTTTTAAACAGGTCTTTTGATATTAAAATACATCATATGCGTTTCTCACGAGATTTAGTATCTTGACTGGCAGAATGCAACGGTGCACTTTAGATTAGTCAGGAGGAGGAGGAGGAATGTTACAATTATACGTGTATTGGGTGTAATATTAATAATCTATTGGGTATTATTAAAAAACTAAAAATAAATAAATCAGTTCCACACAGTATCTCGCAAACAGCAGGGTAGGCAGAGGGAACCTAGTGTTAAGACACTCCTTTCCCCACTTATCGCCAAGTTTTGGAGTTTTTCCTTGACACCAGAGGGAAGAAATGAAAATATAAATGTAAATAAATATTTCATTTCCTCGAGTGGGGATCGAACCCACAACCAGTCGATTTTACAGTCACACTTTGTGCCCTGCGCTACGACCGACCGGATGTATAGATAATATTATTAAATGCTTTTTATTAATTTCCGTATAAATCTTATAATTTTCCGTTTAATAATTATTTTTTGTATAAAACATAGATATTTAATTGTTTCCAGGTGGGCGGCGTGGTCTGCCATGGGGTGCTTCGGGTCGCCGGGCGCCAAGAGCGGCGAGGATGACGCTAAGTCGCAAAAACGCCGCAGCGATGCCATTACCCGCCAACTGCAGAAAGATAAGCAGGTGGGTGACATTTTACCTGCCACGTTTGTTATAATGAATATAATAAAGCAATTTAGTAACACGAATTAATTTAACGATTCTGAAATTTGAATTTTCCCAAAAAATATGTCTAAAATTGGACTGTTGCTAAATATCTGATGTACGATCACGAGATAGTGGTAATAAAACTTAACGCGGCGTTGACTTTTGCAACCCGCTACGTAATATCTCTAAAATATACGAAAAATTTAAAACGGAGTGTCTTAACACTCGGTTCTCTCTGCCTACAATGCTAAATATAGAAAATGCATGAAACTTAAAAAAAATTACATTAAATTATGTATGCCTATTTCGTATACTCATATTATGTTATTTTTTTACGAATCACATTAATTATTCAGTATAAGGTCTTGGGTGAATATAAATTCGATTCGTGACATATTTTGTTGCTCGTGAAATTTAAAGTACATACATATATTCTAATTTCTTGGAGATCTGGACTATTTATGAAATCAGGTTACACAGTTAAAAGTACCGTACCAAATACATTAGTTGACTCCGCAATGTTGCCATTTAAAAGTCATTTGTTACCGTTTTTTTTTTGCTTTGTTTATTTATATTGGATTTAAATTAGTTTTAACAAAACATTTTTTTTTAAACTTTTCGCTGTATTCCTCATGTGCTACATGCGCTGCTAAGACACTCGGCTCTCCACTTTTTGCCGAGTTCTGCAGGTACTGTGTGTTGGCGGAACTCATTGCCGCGGTTTGCCTCGACGACGACGAATTATATTAAATTTTTCATCTCCTTGAGTAAGAATCGAACCCACAATCTGTCGCGTTTACAGTCTCACACTTGTGCTACTGCGCCATGACTGGCCTCGTAACATTTTATTATAATTATAATAAACTAGCGGACGCGCGCAGCTTCACTTGCTTATTTAGGGGTGAATTCTAATAAACCATGAAACACGTGTTCAATGAAATAGTTTTAAGAGTCTAAATTTCAAATTTTATAAAAATCGGTGGCTATTCAAAGATTTTTCCATACAAACTTTCAACCCCTTATTTGCACCCTTAGGGGGAGAATTCTTGAAAACCATGAAATATGTGTTCAATTAAATACTTTTAAGAGTCCAAGTTTAAAATTTTATAAAAATCGGTGGCCATTTAAAGATTTTTCCATACAAACTTTCAACCCCTTATTTGTACCCTTAGGGGGAGAATTCTAGAAAACGATGAAACACGTATTCAATTAAATACTATTATAAATCTAAATTTCAAATTTTATAAAAATCGGTGCCAATTTGAATTTATTTCCATACAAACTTTGAACCCCTATTTCACCCCTTTAGGATTAAAATTTTTCAAAATCCCTTCTTAGTGGATGTCCAGGTTACGAAAGTAAACATCTGTCCAAATTTCACGTTTCTACGCACAGCGGTTACGGCTGTGCGCGCGTCTTACCTCAGTCAGTGAGGACAAGTCCTTTTATATATATAGATTAACAATGGTGTATGTATCATCAAACTATAAATACAATATATACATAATATGTAATTTCCTCATCTCATTTATAATATACCACAGTAAACCACAACTATTGTAATATTTTATGGATTTAATTTATAATATAATAGAAAATATAAAATAAATTTGTCATCGCGTTAAAGATTTATGACATCTTTGTGTACCTATGTATGTGTTATTAGATATAATGGGGCTATTTAAAGTTAATATTAAAAATATATATATAAACAAAAAAGAGGTCGTTGTGGCGCAGTGGGACAGCGTTTGACTGTATACACGACAGTTTTTTATTTGATTCCCACTCGTGGGAATAAAGTGTTTCCTCGCTCTGGTAACAAGACGTAGTGCGGCGTTGAATTCCGCCACCTAACACTCAGGGTCTTGAAAATTGTGTGGACCACCTAATATGTCTTAACATTAGGTTATTATATATTCTGCCTATAGCAGGGTTGCTATATGCGGGAGAAAGCGATTCTGTGTTTTTTTAGATTAACCGTTTTCATTTAAAAAATATTTTATCGTTATACTTATCTTCTTGGGAAGGATATGTGTTTCTTGTATTAGAGGTACTGTGCAGCGCTAAGTTCAAGCAATTTCTCGATAGTTGGGCGGAAAAAGGAGCAATGTTGAGAGTATGAAACAAAGCATTGGGTTTGCTGCCAACTCTGAATAGAGAACATAGTGTTTTAACACTGTAAGAGCGTAACATCAACTATTATATTCTGTACACATGATAGTTATAGGGCCGATCCTTACATGGTAGTAAGTCAAAGATGAGAATTGAGTTGGGCCAACCAACACGCAATGTCTACGCTGTTTGACGGAGAACAGAGTATCTTAACACTAAGTTCTCTTTGCCAAAAAGAGAGAAAACAAATAATAATAAATTTAATTATTGTATTTTCAGTTGTATCGCGCAACGCATCGTCTTCTCCTACTCGGCGCCGGCGAGTCCGGCAAGTCGACGATTGTCAAACAGATGCGCATACTACACGTGAACGGCTTCTCCGACAAGGAGAGACGGGAGAAGATCGAGGATATTAAGAAAAATATACGTGATGCTATACTTGTGAGTGGCGTTCGTTGAATGTTTTAGGTTTTATATTTTATTGTCAAGTCGTCAAGCCTCAAAAAGTAAAAATAATATTAAGATTTAAATCGTTTGGTTCAGTTAGGTTTCGAGATATGTAAATCCACACATATCTGGATAGAACACAGTGTACAGTGGTCCATGGTCATTTTTCTTTCAGTTGACAGACATGTGAAGTTAGTATATTTTTTTTAATTATTACTTTCTACACTATTACAGAAATTACAATAAATCTTAGATAACTATGGTACTCTAGTATAAAACTATTTTAGGTAAGATTAGAGAGCAGATTTGAGTCGTTTCTTGGACCTTGTCAATTACACTACTTCTTTGACGGTTATTACAACGTTTGTTGTAACCATCACCATATAAAAAAAATATTATTTAACTGTCTAGAGCATTTAGTAGCTTAAAGTGTACTAACATAATAAAACGTACTTTAAAATTTTATATATTTTTTATTTGAGACATCTATTTTGCATTATTTCAGACAATCACGGGCGCGATGAGCACCCTGACACCGCCCATTCCGCTCGAAAAGCCGGAGAATAAGGCGCGCGTGGACTACATTCAGGTATATATTTTTATTCACTAAGAATGAATACATGCCAGTCGTGGCGCAAGGGCCAAAAGCATGCGACTGTAAACACGACAGATTGTGGGTTTGATTCCTACTCGAGGATATGAAATTCAATCAAATCATCTGACTATAAACATAATAATAATAATGATTCCATTTCTGGGAATGATTGCGTCTTCAATATTTACGTTTCTTCGCGTTATAGACGTTTATAGACGTTTATTGTTTTGTTAATTGGGCGGATAGGAAACTTGGTATTAAGTCCAAGTTAGATTCACTCTGGGTATCTTATATGGAGCAAAGCGTCAGCCGCTTTTTTTTACTAAAACTACAATACACATATTTTTAATTTTATTTATCTTTCTTAGGACGTAGCGTCGCAACCCGACTTTGACTACCCAGCGGAGTTCTACGAGCACACGGAGGAGCTGTGGAAGGACCAGGGCGTCCAGCGCACGTACGAGCGCAGCAACGAGTACCAGCTCATAGACTGTGCTAAGTAGTGAGTGCCCCACGTCTTGTGTCTCTTTGTGCCTATTGTGGGAACATGTCATTTGTCTTAAGTGAATTTTAAAACCACATGATATTTATAATTTTCTGAACTGATCAAACAAACCCAGAATCCGGCGGACATTGGAGAACGAGAGTGTTTTAATGGAAACGGAGTGTTTTAACACTAGGTTCCCGCTGCCTGCCCTGCTATGTCAGGATACAGCGTGAAGCTAAAAAAGGAAGATGATTTAATATCTTTATTTTTCTGCAGTTTCCTAGACCAGGTGCACATAATAAAGCGCGCGGACTACACACCCACGGAGCAGGATATCCTGCGGTGCCGCGTGCTCACTTCTGGTATATTTGAAACGCAGTTCGTCGTCGATAAAGTCAATTTTCAGTGAGTATTGGTCGAGATTCTTGTTTATTACTTGTGTTACTATATAATTGCGTTTTTATGTTAATTCTGATCTAAGATATATATTTCCGTGTTGAGAGCAGTGTGCTGTTTGGTAGTTCAGAAAAATAATGTTTATGAGGTGATATTAACGAAAAATAGGAAAGAAAAATTTAATTTATCCATATATTTTAATGTATTCAGAGTAATAAATAAGAATATAATTTTATGACAGTCAATTATTTATTTTCAAAATGAGGATTTATTTTAAATTAGCAAGGCAACTTAAATAATGAAGATATAATAATCGTCTCTCTGAGTGCAATTAATACAATTATAGAATTGAAACGAAATGCTGTTATATTGTACCACAATAACTTCAGAACTTAGTTAAAGATAACGATAGATATGCATAGATATTCATATAATCTATTTTTTTCCCCTTTTAGCATGTTCGACGTGGGCGGCCAACGCGATGAGAGACGCAAATGGATCCAGTGTTTCAACGACGTGACCGCCATTATATTTGTGACCGCCTGCTCCTCCTACAACATGGTGTTGAGAGAGGACCCCACACAGAACAGGCTGAGAGAGTCGCTCGATCTGTTCAAGAGTATATGGAATAATAGGTGAGTGTAACTAGACTAGCGGCGTTGTACACTCAACATACAATGTATCCAAGATTAGGTGGAAAGTGAGGACGGAATTTCTAACACTAAGTTTAGAGGTTTCCTCTGTCTACTGTCTAGGGTCCAGCCAGTGCATTAAAATGTTGAGCTACCACATATTTTTAATATAATTATTTTAATAATAAGGTTATTGTTAGTAAAATATTTTAAATTATTTTTTATCTTTATATTTTTTTTGTACATTTGTCACAGGCAGATCAAACCAAATTGATTTGACTGATGTCCATGATATTATTTTATTACAAATATTAATTTAAAAAAATCATTGGCATAAAATTCAAAAAATATACTAACTTTATAGTTATTAATAACTCTATATAAATAATTTTTGTATAATATTCCAGATGGCTTCGCACGATATCAGTGATCCTATTCCTCAACAAGCAGGATTTGCTCGCGGAGAAAGTACTGCTGGGTAAATCCCGTCTCGAGGAGTACTTTGCGGAGTTCTCACGGTACCAAACGCCGCCGGACGCGAGCCCCGACGCGCGGGACCACCCTGAGGTTGCGCGCGCTAAATACTTTATACGGGACGAGTTTTTGGTAATTATCTTTTTTATACATTTCTTTGTGAGGTTTTTTAAACTGGATAATTATTGAAGAATTGAGTGTTTTAATATATATAATATTCTTTATTGCACTAAAAAAAATACATAATAAACAATATATAGACATTTTGTGTACAAAGGTGGACTTATCTCTATAAGAGATCTCTTCCAGTCAACCAGTGGAAGTGGATGAGTGAGTAGCGAGCAAAACAAAGTACAATTTAAGAAGATTATATAGTTTGTTCTAGATGAGTCATTGACGAGAAGGATCTAATCTTATCTAATCAATCTGATTCTACCTTTTATTATATTGCTTTTTAGGATATAAGGCATAGTCAAGATAGAAGTAACTGTATATTTTTATAGCACCACTTTAAATGAAACCACAGTTTTAACTACTCTATAAAAGCCTAATACAATTTTAAAAAAAATCCCAATAACGAAAAAGTTCTTTTTTTCAAACAAAATAAATAATAAAATTATAGTTGTAAAATAAAACGCCATTTGTTAAGGACGACGCACGCACACATAAACCTATCAAAGGGACACCGCCGCACACGCCTCATTCCGAAATCGAGTCGTAGGTAGTGGCGATAAAGTTCAAAGTTGTTTAACCTTTACTAGTAGTAGTAAGTGTTTACGTTATTGTTATCTATGCGTAACTGAGTCACATGAAATACAGTATGGATAAACATCTTGAAATGAAAAAAATCCTATGTCTAAACTGTTGAGGTATCTTGGTAAATTTCTTTAGGTATGGGTTTGAAATGATTTACCATATATGCTGTTCCCGTAAAAGGAGCGTTGACGCTTCATCCTGTATATAGTAATAATGTTTCCTTTTACAATTACAGCGTATAAGCACCGCAAGCGGGGACGGCAAACACTACTGCTACCCGCATTTCACGTGCGCCGTCGACACCGAGAACATCAAGCGCGTGTTCAACGACTGCCGTGACATTATACAGCGCATGCACCTGCGCCAGTACGAGCTGCTCTAACGGGCGATAACACACGGTCAGTGTTCAGTGGGTGACTGACTGAGTGAGTAGATGAAAGGGTGAGTGAATGAAGAGTGCGAATTAATGAATGAGTGAACGAATGAATGAGAGTAAAAAAGTATATGAAAGACTGGAGACCTGGAGTATCTCTGCTGACTGCATATGTACGTTGACGGCAGTATGAGCTGCTCTTACGTGGGGTGTGACACGGTTAGTGCTTAGTTTGTAGCGACCTTATCTGGAATTTAATCGCCGGCTGAGTGATAATATTTTGTATATTTTTCAGTTTAACTTAACTTCACGCTTTATCCCTAGCGGGGTAGTCAGAGAGAACGGAGCGCCAAATGCTACGGTGTCTACATACCTCTTGCGTCTGTCCACTGTCATCAACTCTGCTGTCAATTTTTCAGTTTAGATAAATATTTTACAATATGTAGCACAAGAGTGAGTGAATGAATTAATCAATTATAAGGAATATTTTTTACGATAAAACTACACAATGTATGAATTAATCTATTTTCGCTAAGTACATACTTATATTTAAATTTTATTCACAATTTTTATTCTTTTTCCAGAAACAAAAAAAGAAGAGCGAACCGCGCCGACACTGGCTTGACAGTTGACATTCACCAAGCCACGCGACCGTCGCCCGCACCGCCACTGCGATACTAACATTATTATAAGTTTGTCTTTTAGTTATAACGAGTCGTTCTTCGCACAAATACCGTAAACTTTAATATTAGGACCGTGTCCTTTGTAATGTGATTGTATAAAAAAGTTTTTTCTTAATAGGAAAAGTATTACTTTATGGTAAAAAGAAAATCAATATGTTTTTTAATATAAGATTTTATTTAGACAAGCACTTTGTGACTCGTTTCTAAACGACAAATAGTAATAATGCAATTTTGTTATTTTTAATTCATGTCCTCTATTGGACGCATAAATCTTTTTTTTTAAATAATTTAGTGGCGTTATAGTCGCGGTTGTATAAAGACATCCATTGTATAGCAATAGCTAATCAACCAAAATAAACATTTTGTCGCACAATACCGTAAGTGAATACGTATATTTATTAAAATATTCTATGTGTACAATATATCGTGTTAATTAAATAAATTATATAAGTCGCGTGGCTCAAAAAAGTTATATATAGTTCGTTTTGTGGCCAGTGTCACTGTGATTTCCTTTCCATGGTGTTTCCGAACGGTCAGCGCGCTGTTAATATCTACTGGGCTCTTTAAAAAAAAACAATTGTCTATGATCAATGTCGTACTGACAGTTAATTTTTATATTTCAATGTCGGGAATTTTTTGCGTATTTAGCATTGCACAATATTAGTTAACACTACAAAGTCTAAGCACTATATTATGTATTTTGTATACATTTCTTTTTGAGTTTAAAATGAGCCTTTGAATGTATTTTACAGTCCGGAGTAATGTTTTCTATGATCAATTTTTTTAATTTACTCGATTTATTATAAAAAAGCGGCTGACGTACGAATACTAGTTTATATTAAGGATCATCGGTGAAAGATTTAACAGGAGGCTAAAGTCATAGTATTCATAAAACATTATATTTTGTCTAATTTCTTTCGTTTTTTTATATTTCTGGTTGTCTATGTTTTGTTGGCATATTGATACGATAATGTGTATTGCAATTGTGATTCTTTTTAAAATCACGCTATTTTTTTTTATTATGAACAAATTTTCGAGACGTTGCGTGTTAAGTGGCCGAACTCATCGTCGTTTTGTCTTCTGACTAGAGGGAGTTATTGAAAATAATTCACTTCCCCGAGTGGGAGTCGAACCCAGAATAGTCGCGTTTGCAGTCAGACTGTATCACACTGCGCCACCACGGCCCCTATGTTATAATTTTTTTAATTATACAAATAAATATTTAATTTAATACGATTATAACGTCCGGTACACATGCTTAGGCCAAAATTTTATTTTACATTTACATTAATTTATAGTGAAATATACAACCTATTTTATTTTGAGCATTGTTTCGATATTGAACATTGTTTTAATTTATTATTTCTGTCTGTATATTATGTTTGTTCACAGAGATTGCTATTATATTATATTTTTGTGGTTAGTTTTTACGAACGTCTTCCATTATATAATTTTTTTTAATTAACTTTTGTTTCTTTTTTTAATTTACGGGATTAATTTTTAAGATGTTAACATTATTTTGACTAAACTGTGTAACATAAAGCGTGAGCTTTTCATTACTTACATGTAATATTATGGTATATTATTTTTTATTATATTATTATTAAGATCCAAAGATGGTCGACGCATGCGATGCGCGACTGACAATGTCGAGAGTAGCAGTATTCGATTTTGATTTGTTTATTTTTTTTTAAATAATATTAATAATAATAATAATATATTTTCCCAATTTAATTACGTCTAGTTCTAAGTACAAATGTTTCTAACGTTATTCCTAACATAACATAATAATTATGAAATTTATTATTTATACAATTGGTTAATGTACTTACAGAACGTGTTGGTGAATATTATTAAAGATCTATAAGTGTATAATAATTTGTTAGGCTTAGTTATTTTTTTTTGTTCACATTACCTAACACGCTTTGTGAAATATTTATAAGTTTTATGGTCCTTAATATAATAGTCGGTTAGTTCTTGTGCCATATATAAGTGACGGAAACACCATTTAAAATAAAATATGTTACCACATCAAGGCATGTCTAATGTAAACAATTAAGCCAATCCTTCCTAGTAACTTGTAATATAACGCTATTTTTTGCTTTCTAATTATTATTATTATTAATAATGTCGTTATTTTTTATTTTAAGAAAATATATATTATTATATTTAAAGAAAAATCTATTTTGAAATTATTGTATTTCTTATTTTCTTATTGTGTTACACTTATTTGATTGTAAGTAGGGAATTATAATGTACGTTTCTATGTTAATACGTGAGTTCGGGGGTCGCTCATTTTCTTTTATATTCTGTATGGAATGATATATTAATGAATAATATATTGTGTAGGTATTATTTTTTTTTGTGTTGGTAGCCCTGTCATATTTGACACGAAATGCCATATTTATATTTGTAGTTAATGCTATTTTTTGAAGCTCTTAAGATTTGAAGTTAGTCGAACTTATAGTTTGTACGGGCTTTACATCTTTGTATTGTAACTTTTCTAATATATATTATATATTTATAATTGTACGTGCAATAAGAGCGGCCCCGCTCTGTTTAGTATCATTGTGAAAATAACATGGCGTCTTATATACTTATTGTAACTTAAAAAATATTTGGTAGCTATTTAATTAAGTTTTAGATTATCGCGATATTGAAATGAATGCAAAAGTAACAAAAAAAGTAATAATAATAATAATATACTATAAAAGTAGACTGCTAAATTCGTGAAGGTATCCTTTTCTGCAGATCTACTGTCCAGTAATAGTCGGATGCAAATTATTATTTACCTATATATTCATTTTTAACTGGATTTATTAATATTATTTAAAAGATCGATATGACTTTTTTTATATTTACAAACTAGATTTTTGTTTTTGGTTGTTTTTTTTTTAAATTACTCCACCAGTTAATAATGAAGGTAGGCAGGAACATACTGTGAGCGAGTCGTATAGTTATGCTTGTTAATTGACTTGGTATACAAATTCGTGAATCTCACTCGATGGTACCGCGGTCGAGGCTTGCACTGCTCCGCTGGGGTCCACAGCCACCGTTTGTATGAGAATAGAGTAAACCTGTCCACTGTCCCTTTTGACTGTACGGTTAATGAAGCGCAATAAGAAGTGAGTCATGTAATATATATATATTGTAGTTTAGAGCATATTTTCTATGTTTTTTCGATATGTAGTCAGATACTGCCAATGTCGATGTCGATTTGGAATGTATAACAAACTTTCTAGGTTTCGGTGATTGAATAAAAAAATAATTGTTTGACGTTTTTTCGGAGGCAGGTTTGTAGCGTTTTGTAGCGTTTAGTTCGCGTAATGTGACGTCCGATGCCAATAACCAAATAGTATTGAACGATTCCTCCTTTTTTAATATATCTTTATCTTTCATAGTAGTTAGATAAGTGAATGTACTGCGCACAATCGTGTATGTGAGGACGGTGCGTGGTGTTGCCAGGTGGGTCTTGTGTACTATATACATGGTATTGTTCGACTTACTTTATTATTTTTCTTGACAAAATAAAGCCAAAACTTATAATATAAATTAAGAGTTTCGCGTTTTTTTGTTTCGGCAATATATTAATTAGCACCTGGCAACACTGATGTTGTAAGTTTAATTTGAACTTTCAAAGTGCAGCTGTCGCCGCAAATATTTTTGGTAATGTTTTACTCGTAGACAGAAGTCGCTGTCCGCACGCCCCCCCTCTCTCCTCCCCCCACTAATGTACCACGCCTGTCTCGCTCTAGATAATAAAACGACGGCATTTACATTAGAGCTCATAGGTTTTTTCCATCGTAGCACGAACGTTTTTCTATCGACTCGGTAGTTTTGTTTTGTAAATTATCGATAAATTTGGGTAGCATAGCTCGATGACGCGCGCCCCTTCAATCGTACTACGAACGTGGCGTATCTTATCTTTTAATACCTACGTCTAAATATATACTGAAAAAAAATCTATATTTTTAACAAATTTAATTTTAAAAAAATATACCTAATTAATGAAATTCCTAAAGATTAAAAATGAAATTTTTAATATTTATGTGTATAGTAGTGTTTACCGCGAGGTGGTTATATCAATAACGAACGCTTATAATTTTATTATTGTTTTCAAAAGAATCGCAAAGAGAATATATTATTTACTGTCCATGAAATTAATAATCTATAACTGATGTGTACACAGATATCAGTATGTTTCAGGCATTTTGAATCCGACTTAATGTATGTAAAAATAAATGTTGTTTTAAATTGTGATTTTTTATTTATGCCTTGTTTGTTCTGTCCTCGGTTTTATAAATTATGAATATAAAAGAAAAATAAGAAAGCTTAATATTTGATTTTGTAGCTTATTTTTGTAGGTACATTTAAATAATTATGTCCTCAAGTGAGGATTCAATCCACAACCCACCGCCTTTACTCTCGCACTACGCCACGAAGGTGTGAATTTCAAAAATAATTCATTCTCGTTTTATCACTATATCACCCTTGCTCTTAACATGTTAATAAGTTTATTTTCCAAGTTTCAAATAAACCGCATGAAATTAAACTCTAAATTATCTTCAAATACTCATGTAATCTACCCTCAAATTGAAATTTAGAAAAATCACGATTTTATCCTCCTTTTCCACCAAGTTGAATGGCGGAAAATATTAAGGAATTCGAACTTACAACTGCGGCATTTCGTCACACGCTGTGATACGACGGCCTCACTTTAAACTTCTAGATGGGATCTCTTCCGAGTAAAATTTTGTAAGTTTAAGCACGTTTAAATCAATTAATTACAAAGGTAACCGCTAAAATACAACTCATAATAATACTATACAGGGTGGAATTGTCAGCACCACTTTAAGTGAACCCACAGTTTTAACTACTCTATAAAAGCCTAATATAATTCAGAAAATAAATAATTCCCAAAAATGAAAAAGTATTTTTTTCAAAGAAAATAAATAATAAAATTATCGTTTTAAAATAAAACGCTATTTGTAAAGTAAAACATAAGAACGCACACACCTGTCAAAGCGGCAATGTCGCACACCTATGTGTGGGTTACACGAAATACAGGTATGGATTAAAATCGTGAAATGAAAAAAGAATCCTACGTCTAAACTATTCAAACGGTTTGAAATATTTTACCCTAGCTGCGGTTCCAATAAAAGGAGCGCTGCCTATGAAACCACCTTCACCTTCCACTCTGTATATGAAATTAATATGTGTTCATTGCAAACGGAAATAATTTGGCAAGGTTCATTACAGGGCTCCGTAACGGATGATGATTATTTGGTATATTATGTTTAATTCCAAAATTATTCATATTTAATCACAAAAGATTGAAAATAAACCATCATTACATATACATTTAATCAAGAAAACAAGAAAAAACTAAACAAAATTAAAAAAATGTTTATTAAAACCAAATTGACACATAAGCACTTCTTAAAAAATAAAAGAACAATAATGTCATCATTCCGTATGAAACAGGTCCTAAGTTCAAAACAAACAAGTTATAAATTAATATTATATACAATATGGCATGTAGGTACGACTCTTTGGACTCGCCTCTTATTTCATTACAGTTAATCTGATAAGGCAATCAGTTTTAATGGTCTAACTAACAAATTAAATAATTTTCAGAATTTACTTTAAATTTATAAAATAATTGTTTGTAATGGCTGGTAGATAGTAGCTTTTTAGCGTCTTTTGTGTATATTTTTTTTTCTTAAAATGACATATATTAAAGAATAAATAAATATATTTATAATTTCAAACAATTTTATCTAAAAGATAGTTAGACCACTTTCAATTTGAAAGCCTTCAATGGATTCGACTGTTATCTATAACAATAAATTAGTTAAATTATATTAAAAGTACTGTAAGGTGCTGAAATTAATCTGTTGGCACAAATAAAAAAATAGAAATTAAATAATCAATCAAAATTGCCACAATATAAGAAAAATAAAAAAATATATATTTTAATTTAAAACGTGTGAACCAAAGACCAAAACAAAAAAGATCAACATTTAAAAGCATAATTACGGTAAAAATTATTCTATGTCAACTTGTACCTAAATATAGAACTAATGAAAAAAACGTACAAATAAGCGTATTTCAAAAAAGACACTACCTGATCTTCACTTTTTTAGAACAAAAAATATTTTTTTTAGCAAAATTGCAAAAGATCTTCATGGAAAATTGTTTTCAAAAAGTTCAAACACAAATATAAGTTTTATAAATATAAAAAAGTAAATTCTTACAAATTCAATAAAAATACATGCAGCACGATCAGATAGTTCAAAACTGACATTACTTAGAGAGCTTAACAGAAATTCTAAAACTTTATTTAAAGCCTGTAAATCTTAGAATATAAAAAGTATATATCAAAATTAATTTTAGGCTAAGCGCGGCGTTTAGTTTCACCATTCAACACGCAATGCTTCGAAAATGGGTAACGGAAATGTCTTAATGGCTCCTTCTGTCTATCACGTGAAGCAAAAAAAAAAAAGCAATTAAAATGGGCTATTTCTAAAAATTAAATATGGCTGCTTCTTATGAAATAATGTGTCATCCAATGAAGAAAAACTTATTTTTATGTATAAAAGAATATCTAAAGTGGTTGTGGGTTCGATTGCCACTTGTGAAACAAAACTGTGATGACTAGTACAGTGCTGACACTTTGAAAAGCCTATTTTATTAATATGCCTTAAATCTATAGTTTTCATATAACCAACTTCAATGAGAATTTCAGAGATTTGTTTGAAGGCACATTATTGCAGTATAATTTGCAGAACTAATCCTAGATTCCATTCAATGAAATATTCGAGGTAAAGAATGATATTTAACTGTATTTCTTAACTCTATAATTAAAATAAATGTAAAAAAAAAATGTTCTTCCATATCTTTCCTTTTTAACCTAAAATTTTAAAATTAATTTAAATAATTACAGTTTTTTTTGTTTCTAATATTGGTCCCGTATCAATCACTATAATAATTAAGTATTTTAAAACATTAAAATCTACGAATAATTGTCTTAATTAAAATGACTCAAGAAACAACTTACATAATGTACAATTTAACATTTTTTTGCTATGATAAAAAATAAAAGGTAATATAGATACTAAAAAGAAGTAAAAAAAGGAATTAAAATGAGTAGTTTTGTTATAATACAACTAAAAGTGTCATATCAAAAAAAAAAGTAAAATTCATCACATACTATAGACACACAATATAAAAAATATATTATATAAGTTAAAAATATGGAAAAATTACCTGCACAAAAACCTTAGTAAAAATTAAATAAAATTTTAAGTCATATGAATCTTTTGTGTTTAAATATAACATTCAAATCTCAATGAAGCAGTTGAGTATACTTACATAATTCATTTACACAGTAAGAAATCTTAAATTATAGTTATATTTCTACAGTTCCTAAAAATTATAGAACTTTTTTACAAAATAATAATAAAGTAAAAAGAAGAAATAAAGAATATAAAATAATAAATAAAATAAGGTAGAAGTTATATAATAAAATATTTTGAGACATAGGCATTTGTCTTTTGACATGAGAACTACCTTCCCAGATGATACTAAAAAAATTGAATTGTGCTCAACTGGCACGCTCGAAACGCCATATATCAAGAAATCAATCAATCACTAAAACCTTTATATGACGATGAACTTTACAGGAATGTAATTAGGTCATTAAGAAATCGAAAAGCAAGTCTGCGTAGCTATCTACAGCTGACTTCAGGGCGGCCACGACTCTTCGACCATGCTCTACTATATACATTCTATTACTAAATAAATGCTTATTTCATGACACACAAATCTCAATGTAAATAAAAACTGCTCATAACACATTAAATTTATAGGGCTTTGCCCCAATGTCTCTACTATAAAAACTTTTAAAAAATAGAGGTATGTTTACAAATTCCATATTTATGGAATTAAGTTCTTGGACATTCATATAGTTCTAAGTAATAGAAATATATCCCTTTTTAAATTTTTTTAGAGTATAATCTCTCTAGACAATCATAAACACATTCATCACATCATAAACAAATTCACTTATAAACACTAATTTCAGTCCAAATACACAAAGAAGTTGGGCGTTCCACAGTATTTAGTGGCCAGGGCTTTGCCCCCTGGAGTGGGGGCGCTAAAAGCCACTTCTGACCTAAGTACACCACAACCATAGAGTAGGGAAGCTCTAGCACATTCTAAAAGGCGTGTGGCGATGCCATGTCGACGGTGACCGGCGTGTGTCCATATTCTTGATACACCGCATCTGGGAATACAATGGTTAATCAATGGAAAGTTAATAAAATAAAGAAATAAATAACGACAAAGCGTCAGCTGACTGTCAAGGGGACGATTGTGGGATCGATCAGGGATGATTTTTTAGTATTTCCTAAATCTCTTAAGACAAAGCGCAATATTGACTTCCGCCATTCAAATACGCATACGCATATTTAGAAAATCGGTCAGTGTAGTTTTTGGAGTATCTTAGTACTAGATTCCCTGTGCCTAACCTACTATACCACCGGTTAAGAGTGTAAATCTGTTAAGAAGCTATAAAGAAAATTGGAAGGAGACAAAAATTTCTTTAAAAAACTATGACTATAAATATATATATTATCAGAAGGCTTTTACAATTTCGGAAATTGATTTGTGTTCTCTACTATATGAAATAAAATAAAGGTTCATTTACAGCGCGAAGTAAAAGGTAAATACAAAGAAAATTATTTATTACTTACTTGACAGGATAATCTTCAACGCTGCAACAGTCAGGCTCGCCAGGTAACAGCTTGTACGCTTTGGCTTTAGGCTCCATTATCAAACAGCCAACTATTTGTCTTTTTTCAATACATAAGTAACCCTGTAGTATGGAATAATAATATATTTTTTTAACCAGTTTACTAAATTAATTAATGAATATATATAAAATAGCATAGTCCAATCATCATTCAGACGAATATTTTATAAATTATGTCCATTTCTGCAAGCATAAAGATTAGTGTTGGTAGTAGTTGCACTGCTGTACATAGGGATAGTGTGAAGTTGCTTTTCTTTCTGAATGAATACTTTCAGAGCAAAATAAATTACAATAAAGCGAAATATACTTTTAAATTATTTTTTTAAAAAAAAATTAAGCATCATTCTTATTTGAATAAACCTAATGTAATATTGATGGAAATTGTGTATTGTAGATAATGCTTTTTAGCATTAAGCCCGCCTATTGTATTTTTTTTATGTATAAAATTTTGTTTTTTTATTTATTGCAATAAATAAAAAAATAAAATAAAAAACACTCCAAGAAATAATCATCTACTTACAGTATAAGTATGAACCTCCCTCGGCAACTCTGTAGCGTAACCCAGCTGAGGATGAACCACCCTAGACAGTACTGCCTCTACTTTCTTCCAATTGGCTTCACCACCCCTTATCTTGATACAGCGGGTAGATTCACTTTTGTCCACTATGTATTCTTCTTTAAACCCCTGAAGGACAATTATTTAAGATTTAAAGTAGTACACTATTAATCCAAAAAAGGTCAGTTGATTTAAGGATAAACTCAATTAATTGTTGAAATCACTTCCAATTTTGGTTCATTTAGTTTATATTCAATACTGACAATGGCGCAGGGGGACAAGCGTGCGACTCTAAACGAGACAGGTTGTATCATTCTCACTTGAGGAAATGAAAACTTAATATTTTCAGTTCCTCGCTCTAGTAACAAAGTAAAACGCGGCGTTGAGTTCCGCCACTGAACGCCTCCACTATTCGGGGGAAAATGGGGAATGGTTATTTTGAAGTGTCTTAGCATTGTCGTTAAGTGTTCAGAATTATTTAAAACGAAGTTCAAAGGATCCTTTTGCCTACTCTGCTGAGTGCGGGATACAGCGTGACGCCACAAAAAAATCTATATAAGTTTACCTTCAGCCCCTCAGTCTTAATAACGACTGAAATACGTGATTTTTTTGTACTATGTTCTATAAAAACCAAACTCCATAAATAACTTTTTTACATATACAGATTTTAGCCAACTTTTTAAGCATTATATGAACATATTATAGAATATTTTCATTTATAACTTAACTTACATTAAATCTCAATACATCTGTAGCGTTGTGATGAACTAGATGGTCATGCTCATCTTGAGGATCACCAATCTACAAAAAAAAAGCAAAAATTATAATCTGTGCTACTAAAACTGCAATTCTCAACTCATATACTTTGACATAATATGAATATTATGTAAATAAACATATAAAAACGGCCGAAAAAACTGATTAGAAAATAGCTGAGGTTCAGCGAACAGATCACATAATTTCTTGAATCATGAAATCTTTGAAACAAAACACACAACAGATTTTTAAATAAATGAAGAGTAAATAAATATATTATGACATATATATATTTACCTAGAATGCTATATAGTAGGTCAACGAAGTACTAAAAATAGATAACACCTATATAAAGATAATATTAGATGAAGTCAGTTATGGCGCAGGGGCGCAAGCGTGCGAGTGTAAACGCCAGGTTTATGGGTTCGATTTTCACTTGAGGAAAACGAAATACACTTAATATTTCCATTTCTTCGCTCTGGTAGCGAGACAAAGTGCGGCGTTGAAACGTCACGTCACTCAACACGCAATGCTTTCAAAATTCGCCGGAAAGTTGGGAACGGAGTGTATTAACACTAGGATCGCAGGTTCCTTCTGCCTACCCTGCTATGTACGAAAAGTTAAAAAAAAAAAGATTACTAAAGCCCAAGACAAACAAACATGAAGATGGGTTTCTACCATAGAACGACTTCACAGTGTGTATAAGAAAATTATAATAATAAACACAAGAAAACATGCATCATAATATAACTACTTTCTATACATACTAAAAAAGACAACACACTGTAAAGTACAGACTGTAAAGACAAATAAAGCTAAATAAATAATCTATTCCCTTACGATTTTTTTATAGAGAAATAAAAAAAAACATATTTACATACCTCATATATAACGCCACATTCAGTGCACTGTGTCGCACCAAACTTCTTTTGTCCGGCGTCTATCACATATTGATTACTTCCACTTTTAAGTAATGATTTCTTGACTTTTTCTACTATAAAAAACATATTTTATTTTAGTTAATATACACCGCGCGTTATGTGGCAGAACAAAGCAAGGTGTTTACCTTGCTTTGTCTGAATGAATTAAATATAGTTTTTCCCCATAACCTATTTGAACCTACATGCATACATCTTGTTTACAGTAGATGATGTCCCAATGCATCACTTACATACATATATACCATTTCACATATACTATATAACTAAATAAATGGCTTTACCTTTAGAGTTACTTGTAGCATTAATTCCAGGATTTGGTTTACTAAATATTGAGAATAATTTTTCTGGTTTGTCATTTTTTTCACCTGAATCAGCTGGTGTATCTGAAATTAAACAGTGGTTTTTACAGTAATTATGTATTTTTATAACTGAAACATTATAACTAGTGCTCTCTTTAGAAAAAATATAAAAACTTAGAATGTTTCAAGCATTTGAACACATGCTTCTTGGAAACTGTCTATACATTCTCCCTCCCGCACTTCCAACTTATTATGTTGTCAATAGAAAAATATACTTAATTGTATATCTGTAATTATTTATAACTATTAATATTAAAAAATATACTTAGTGCAATTTTACCCGTCGCAATAGTTTCTGTTGAAGCTAGTACTGCATTTGCATCAATATTATTAGACTGAGCCATTTGTAGTATTTGTTCATCCAACATTTTTAATTCTCGCTCAATTTCATCTAAATCAGGAATTTCTTTTTGACCTGAAATGTATATGTATATATATGTTAAGATATTTTGAAATTTTAAATAATTTTTGGCATAAAGCTGTCTTGCATTTTTAATTATGTTGCTTAGAAGATTATTAGGTTTCCCTCTGTATCCCTTACATAGCTGAGTAGGCTGAGGGAACCTGAGACACATCCTGACAATCCATTGAGACACATCCTTTCCTCACTTTCCACCAAATACTGGAGAAATTGCATTTTGATTGGCAGAACTCAATGCCAGAGCAAAGAGACGCAAGAAACTAAGTGCAAGAAAAATAAGCTTAAAAAAATTAAACATACCTGGTGCTTCTTCTCCCCCTACAAATATATAACCACCTTCAACTGGCAAAAAATCACCATTTTTCATGACACCATGACTCGATGTGTGACCTTCGTCCATTATAATATCATTTTGTACATTTATATTATCAATTTGTACTACATTTTCATTTAAATGAGCCATATTTTCATTTAAAACTAACTGCCCATCATTTTTATTAGTCACTTGTATCTTAATTTCGTTCCCCAGTTCAACTAAAACACTTTCTTCTTGAGGTTTAACACTGTCGTCGATCACTGGAACGGCGGTAACAGGTTCAAATATCTGACTTGTGGCTTCTATGACGTTTGTATTGAAACATGGCACTTCATGACGTGACTTGCTGTATATTAGCTCTGATTCGGGTATTTCTTCCTCATCCCATTGACTTAGTAAATTTTCAATTGTCTGTTTCTCTTTATCGAATGGATCTGCTTTATCTGAGAATTTTTTTATATGTTTTAGTAGAAATTTTGTGTTATTGTTGTTTAATCTATAATATAGAGGCGATGTACGGCATAGCGTCTAGCTATAAATAACTTTTGGGCATTTGATGTTGAGTGGGCCTCGGAGGAAATTATTATTTTCATTTCCTTGCTCTGATAATGAGATAAAGTCAACACTGTACTTTAGTTAGTTAGTTTGGTACCACTTAACAAATAATGTTTTGTTAACAACTCTCAACTCAACTCAACACTCTGCCTATGCTAAAGCTAATTGACATATTTATTTAGTTGCATATTAAAGTTTCACTTCAAATTTACAGAAAATGTAGAAATAAAAAAATTAAATGTAATAATCATAATCACTGACAATAAATAAAATGACTCTACTTCATTATTAATTTGTATTAAAAATTCCTTTAAAATCATATCTGCAAAAGCATAAAGTGTAAAGAATCATTTACATACCATCAACAGAAGATTGACTCAAAATAGAAGCATCCTTATCATCTGACTTTTCAGACATCATACTCCCATTTAAGACGCTAGGTGCAGAACTATTAAGACTCTTCATTATTATTTTCTTATTCATTTTGGGTTTACGTATCCTATGTTTTACCCCCATATTGATTTGACCTGGTTTCCTTTTACGTCTATGAGAATATGGTAATGATTTCCTACGATTATTATTTGATGTTTCTATTGCATTAGATATTTTAGTAGATATTGTAATGTTAAGTTCTGGATTAGTTTTGCCATAAAATGATTTGGTTGACAAAATTTCTTTCAATCTATCACTATTGAATAATGAAAGACGGGCTTTAGGTGCTGTATTAGTTTCCAATCGTGGATGTTTTGAAATTGGACCATAATCAGTCATTGCTTCGTAGTGTAGCCTTTTGTGACTCTTTTCACTGTCACATACAGAATCGGGACTTTCACCAATTTCAATTACTGAACGACGGTTATGGCCCAATTTGGGCGGAGATTTATTTTCAGACGTATTATGTGGAGTTTTTTGCATTTGAGTAGGCGATATGTAACTACTCATATCCATTTTAGTGAGACAAATTACTGCATGTTTCATTGGAGAAATATTTTTCTTTTGTTCAACCAGAATACCTTTAAAACTCTGAAATTTTGGTGTCATTTTCTGTTTTCTATTAGATCTCCTCAAAAATTTGGTTGGTGTGTTTTCCTTGGAGTCCGAACCTGAATCAGTATCAAAATTGAGGTCTTTTAGAGAACTGCTGCAGCTTTCCGTATCAGCTATGAGACTAGCGAGGCTTTTCCGAGCTTTGCTAGATGTTGAAGATGTGGTTTGGACACTTGCACAGGAATGTGTAGATGATGGAGTTGCAGGATGGTTTTGTAGATGAGGGGTTGCTGGTGTTGATAAAGAACACCTAGTTTCAGGGCATGAGTATCTTGTTTGATACTTTTTCAATGTGAATGGTGATTTCATAAAATTTTTCAAGTCCTGCGTTTCTCTTAGGTTTTTAGTATGGCTTCTTGTTTCATCTATAATAAAATATATATAACATAATTGGTTAAAAATTTAAATATATACTTTAACACCCTAGGACAATGTCATGAAGAATATTCAGTAATTAAAAGGAAAGTGGAATAAGAATAGTTATCTTGTAAAATTCATCGAAAGAAAACAGTGAATCATTCATTAGAAAGTAAAGATTAAGAGTAAAATTGATAAAAATTGAATATGATAAAACAAACAACTGCCCAAAAGACAAGGTTATATGACATTTTGCAATTGCAACAGACAACATTAAATTTAAGTTAAAACATATTATTTTCTATAATATTATTACATAAAGAACATTTTATTTGCAACTTACGCCAAAGCGTTCTTTCTGGAGTCTTAGGAAAGTTTGGATCAGTTTCGTCTCCAGAACTTGAGTCCAGGGTGCTGATGATGCCCAAATCGCAGTCATCGCTGTCACTCTCGCTGTCAACTACAGGTAACCTCCTGTGTTGAGTTAAAGAATCTCGAGATGCTTCGTTTTCCGCCAAAAATAACCCCTTTTTGCGTTCTGACATTTTCGGTGTATGGGTATGTGGAGTTCGAAAAGAACGCCGCGGCGTCGTCGCAGCCATGTCCATTGCTTATTTTATTTAAAAGTAATCTCAATCGGTAAAAAACATTGAAGCTCAACAATCAAGTTATGTAGCACCTGCCGAGGACACTTACTCATTAAGTCGTAAATGAAAATCTTTTGAAGTATAACATAGCATTATAAAATGAACTCCTAAATTAAACGTTTTAAATCACAATTACTTCAAAAAATTGTGATATATCATAAAAGAATGTATCAAAAACTAATGGTAAAAACTTTTATCCAACGTTTGCCAGCAACCATTGTCCATATTGTTTGGCGCGTAAACATCTGTCATCAGTGTTGCTAGCGTAAAAAGGTGGGATTGCTTATAAGTTTGAAAAATGGCAACATGTGGATAAATATTTTATGTTATATAAGATAAGGTACCGTATCAAATCCTGAATATAAATTAAATGCATTTAGAAAAGGATATGGTATAAATGATACAACGTAGTGCATAAGTTATTGTCATAAATAAATAATATTTGTTATTAATAAATATAAGAAAAAATATGTTCTGGTTTACAGTAATAAGGACAGTATTTTTTTATGGAAAAGACTATACAAACGTGTGTACGTTGCAGAATTTACTTTCAAGCTATATCCCGCACATAGCAGTGTAGACAGAGGGAACCCAGTGTTCGCTCCATACTTTCTATCAAATCTGGAGGCATTGTGTCAAATGGCGGACCTCAACGCGCTTTGACTTGTTACCAGAGCCAAGAAATGTAAATGTTAATTTTTTCTCGAATGGGAATCGAACCTGTCTCAATAAATTTAAGTTCATTTTAATATCTTTTTTTTTATCACTTATTAAGAAACTTAATTTTTAATTCTATTTTATTTTATAAAATACATAAATAGCATATCATAACATGTATATTTAACATGCATTTCATTTTATCATTTAATATGAAACTTACACAGGAAAAAGAAAATAACACACAAATTTTTTGTTAAAAATTTTATTTAAAACTAAGAAGAAAACTAAAAAAAAACATACAATATATGGTCCCAAATGACGGTACATTTTGACCAATAATAAAATTTTGAAATTAAAAAAAATCACATACTTTAATTAATTTAACCCTGTAGGAGTGTTAGTAATGCAACCAATATAAAAATTAGCACCAATTTTATAAAAATAATATTAAGTATTAATTAAGACAAAATTTTCAAATTTTTTATACAATTTAATTCTTTTTGAAAATAAGAAGAGGAGCACATGTATATTTAAATGCCTTGGGAATGTTTTTCAATGTAAATATTTCTACAAATAAAAAAAATACACAAAGATTATATTTTATATACCAACAATGATTATATATTTATTATTTTTAACTTATAATAATTTATAAGTCTTGTTTGTAAAATACCACATAATCACAATATTATTACTTATGTTTATTCATTGCTTAAAAACTCTTAGCATGTAAAAGAATAAAATGCAAAAAATAAATCCTAAAGACACACTTATAAATGTTTAACATATAAAAAAAGTTTTTTTTATTTTTTTTTCTATATTACAATAAAGTCATGAATAATGTATTGATTGATATTTTTTTGTTTTTTAAATTGATATAACGAGATATTTAATCAACTTTCAACATTGTTATTTTAAAATTAACCACATTTCGTAAGTAGTTATCAGTAGGCCTAAATGTAAGTTGCTGCTAGGTATTTCCACTTTAGTAAATTTTTATTTAAACAATTGGAAGCACACTTAACTAAATAATAATTAAAATGATTGTTGCTTATTGTTTATTCTATTTTGTTGTATCAATAGATTACAGACCTCTGGTTTCAAAGTTTTCAACATATAATTATTTCTGTTCAGTTTTTTGTAATGTAGTTAAGAATTAGAAATAATCAACATATTTGTTTAAATTATGCATGTGAATAATAAAAATATTCTAATATCAATTAAATGTCATAAAACACCTAGCAAAACATACAAGATGTTGATATGCCTATCACAACCTATTATTTCAGTCTACTTTCTGGGCTGTTGGATATTTGGACTAGGTTTAACATTAATATGTGCAGGCGGCTTAGGGCTATGAGCAATTTGGGCAGCCTGAGGCGTGAAATCCGCATTACCTCTATTGGGGGCTCCTGAAATTGATACCGGGTTCGACGGAACAGGAGACGGTCCAGCAAGACCAGTGAGATCTTCATTAGGTACCTCCTTTGCATCTTTTGCATGTGGAACTTTGTGTTGGGTAATTCTCATGCCGCCAGCCTTGACTGTAAACATATGCCTTTTTTTATAGACATTTGTATAGTACGTTTAATTATCTTGTATCAGAGATACATTAAATGCAGTACTATAATTGTATTTCACATTCTTGAGACAAAGGAAAATTCGTAAATTATTATTTTCTACATGTAGCTCCATAATTCAGCGTTTGACCTTGAAGCTATACATATTGTGTTTAACAACATAATAATATTACCTAAGCTAACAAATAAAAAACAAATTGATCAATTTCAAGGTTGTTCAAGAATGTTTTTTCGTATTGTGAGTTTCGAAATATTTTTTCTGCAACCCTATACTTTATAGGTATCAAATATGTATTTATTGGGGGATTATAATAAAATAATAAATATTTTGTAAAAAGCACAAATACGTAAACAAAGCAAGACTTTATAATTGTACTCACCCGCGGGGGGATGGCCGGCTTTGAGTTGAGAGCTTTCCTCGGGAGAAGACATTATTGTAAACTAATAAGAATTATAACTGAATTAAAAAGTAAATGAGGAGGTTAAATCTGATAAGATTAAAGTAAATATAATCGAAATTGACAACGTGTAACTCGTAAGTACGCGACAGTGACACGGGCGCAAGGAGTGTAGATTGTAGATAAAACAAAAAAATATATAAACAGCAAAGTCACTTAAAATAATTTAAAATTGGATACACGTACCAAATAAAATATTTGAATTTACTTTACATTATATTAGAGCATTTATTAAATGTTTAATAACATTCTAAAAGTCATTCAGAAGTCTAAAAAAAATCAGCTTCACGCTATATCCCGCACATAGCAGGGTAGGCAGAGAGAACTTCGTGTTAAAACACTCCGATCCCCACTTAATAAAACGGTTAAACGGTACGGTTTCTGTTTATTAATATTACAATAATTTGCCAATATTTATGTCTTTATTCAACAAGTGTCTTTTATTATTCTAATAAGAGTATAATATTATCTAATAAGTCATGTGGAATATTAAGAACTCATATTCTACACTAAAACTTAGTTAAGAACGATAAGTGATAAACTTCTACAATTGACAGTTCTAATAAGGTGCCGGCATTTTGTCGTCGAATTACTCTGAACTATAATTTTAAACCTGTCTAACTGGAATCGCATTAATGTAAACATCTTTAAATGATACAAAAACCTTGGTCCCTTCAAACGCTTACAATTAACAGGTTTCAATGTATTAATAAACATGTAAATATGTTGGCTTCGGTGAAAGGGTTCTTAATACAATAAGTACTTACTTAGTTATAAAAAGCTTACTAATGTAATTTATTTATAGTAGCGACCTAGACGCGGCTTCGCCTGCTTAAACTTGTTACAGAATAATTCTTTACATAAATTGTAGCCTATGTGTTATTCTGATGTATAAGCTATATTACTGTAAAATTTTATCTAAATTAGACGTCGGCTATCGTTTATCGTTTACTCATCTAATGTTTGCTTATTTTTCTATTAAAAAAAGTGAATGTTTATAAATTGTGACTTATTAAAATGCAAAAAAAATTGTACATTAAGTGCAACATATTTGTTAGTAGACTGGAAGTAGAAGGCCATAAATCTTAAAAGTGATGTATTTAAAAGTAATAAAAAACAGTGTTATTTCCAAGCTTTTATTCTTAATCTTCTTGGTGGAATAATTACATCAGAATCATCTTGTCCTGGTTTCATAACGTCTTTCTCTATCTCTATGACCATTCTAAGCATAAAATTCACCAATTGGTTTCGAGTGCCATCTCTGAGTTTGGGGAAATTTTTATTTGGAAGATTTTGTCCATTTATTGCGACAGATTGCTGCGTTAAAGATGCTATTAAGCGTTTTATTACATCGATTTTCTTTTGCGCTGCTAAAGGTCTCAATCGTATAACGAAACGCAAGAGATATTCTACCAACATCACGTCTTCCTATAAAAAAGAAAATAGAGTAAAACTTTTCGAAATAAATACTTTACTACCACAGATACTTTTTAATTATGTTTTAAAGTTTTTTGAATTAAACATATTTCCTATAAGTTAAAACAATCAAAGTTCAGGCGCTTGAATTTCATGGAGACACATCAAAGATGTTTGATATTCTGGTCGTTTATAATTTGAAATATCAAATGTAATATTTGTATGTTAATAAAATTATTGAATAATTGAACATATACCATATTTAAAGCATTGATACACGACTCTACATGTTTACTTCTTCCAACAATGGCAGTAAGGTCTTCTCGGTTTAGTACTGGTTGTTTTAGTCCTTCTAACCACTCAAACAATAGGCCTGTTAATATTATAGGATCCTCCTAAAATAGAAAATGAGAGAAAATAAGCTTTATTTTATTTTTTTTACACAGAAGTATGTTGTGAACATTAAATTTAGTAAAAATGTATTATTTACTTAATAAAATTATTTAGGTTTTAAAATATTTCTGATGCATTAGAAAATATAAAATTAGAAATATAACTTCCATACAGTTACCTCATCATCTATTTTTGTAATGGCCTCTCTTTGTTGATTGATTTCAGTGCGTAGTTCTTTGAGGTACTTGAGTTTATCATCTGGAAGACTTTGGTGATCTGTTATAAAAGCCTGAAATAATTTATTTTATTATAAATGCATATTAATGACAATAAGGTTTTTTTGTTTACATTTAAATAAAAAAAATATGTAAAATAATATAAAATCCGACATTTTTATATAGGTAGGTAGAAAAACCAAACAGCGGTTGGTTTTTAAATAGTCTTATAATATAGAAGTATCTTGGGTGTTGACTTTATCATTGTTCTTCCTTTAATAATGTTAATAAAAATATGGTATCTACATAAGTAACTTGTTTTAGCTTGACGTCTTATCGCGTATATTTATATGCAGATAAGTACTTTCCCATTGCGCTATAATCGCAATGTTAAAAAATTTTGATGGTTTCAAGAAGCGTGGGTTCAAAGACCGCTAATCTATAAATATTTCTTGTATTTGAATGCCATTATGTTTTAAGCATAACTTTAAATTTTTTATTATATCTTAAGTATGCTTGTTGAAATATTTAAATTGCAAAATTTCTCTTTCTGGTTCTATAAGCAGTAGAAAAATAAGATTAAACGCTTTTAACTTTGTTATCAAATGAGATTCACAATATAATTAGAGACCTCGTATATGTGTACAGCAGGTATACTCCCACCATTGCTGCTGCCAGTGATTCTACTCACTGATTCTAAATTGCGTTCTATATCTTCTTCGACTGGATCTCTCCATTCTACCATCGGTAGAGTTGATACTTGACCTAAAATGGAAAATAGAAAATTAATAATAATGATTTAATGTCATTTCAGATATGCAAAAACTAAGCATCTTAATTATTATTTTAAAGAATCGTTTATTAAAAAGTGATCTTATTATTCTTTTTCATCCTACGCTAGTGGGTTAGTGTCTGACTGTAAACACGACGGATATGGATTCGGTTTCCACTCGGAGAATTGAATTATTTCCATTTTCTCCGGTAAAGTCCAAGCACGACAATGAGTTCCCTCACTCAATAATCAGTATCTTGAAAATTGGGTAAAGAATTGAGAAAAAAAAAATCAAAGCACTTGGTTCCATCTGCCTAAAAAATAAAAAAGATGTGAGTGTACTTATTTAGTGTACTTTAATGTATTTTGTATATAAGATCAAAAATAACTTACTAACAACGATTTCTTCTGGGCTATGAGGATCAGGAGGACGACCTTGTTTCAATTTGTACGCTAGGAAGGATTTATAGAATGGTCTATTCCGTACTTTCATGTCTAACCCACCGCTTTGGTGACATCCGCACAGCTTTAGCAGACGTTCACACAAACAATATACTATCTGAAAATAAAATCATATTGAAAATTTATCACTAGCGTGAAACGTGAATTTTGGTAGCAAGATATAATTTCAAATCCCAAAAAGGTATCGTTTCTGAAATCTGAAATAATATTTTTTAATTATTATTTTATAAAAAACCACTTTGCACTTTATTTTTAAAGAGTAGTCTAAATAAAGAAATAAATCCATATAGCGGTTGAGGTTGAGTTCCACCACTCAACAAGCAAAGAAAGTGGGCAACAAGTGTCTCAATGGGAACGCAGTGTCAGCACTAGGTTTCCAGGTTCCTTTTGCTTCCCTTACTATCTGCGGATACAGTGTGAAGCTAAAAATAAATAAATCAATAATTACATTTGAGGGTCAAAATATAATATGACGATTTTAGGTCATTCGTTTGCACTGTATAATATACGAGGTATAATAATGAATATGTATTTGTAAATGTCTTGTCCAGAGGATGTCCTGACTAATATCTGTCCGATATTTGTTTGTGGGCATACGGGTACGCGACCCCGGATCCTCGAGCCGCCACTCTTACATCCTCATCCAGTCCATAAGAATGGTGTCCTCCCCTCCCCCCTTCCCCTCCTCCTTTCCNAGTTCCTGGGGCGCGACCTCCCGGACGCCCAAGGAAGCGCTGGTTGGATGTCGTGATGCAGGACATGAGAGCCAATGGTCTAACCACCGAGGACGCAAAAGATCGTGCAAAGTGGAGTAGTTTGACTAGGAAGGCAGACCCTGGCAATAGCCGGGATTAATGCCAGGAAGAAGAAGATGTATTTGTAAATGTATCAGCTACTTACAATTGTAAAGTATAATATTTTTGAATTCTAGACTTATTTTTAATTCTATAAAAAGATTAACATTATTTGGAATTTAAATTTCAAATGACTTAGTAACAAGTAAAGTTAAATTAAGACAATAATTTCTAAAAGTAATTGTAATATTGCCATTCCGTCGATTCCGACACGAGCAAATTAAATGTTTAATATTTTCATTTCTTCTTTCATTTCTGCTTTCATGCAATGCCTCCAGAACTCGGCGGAAAATTGGGAAATTCCCTGGAACTTTCAAAAAAATATATGATAATAAATAATTACTTTAGGCAGCTCTCTGAATGCTCTTTCTTCGATGCCGTGCAATGTTGCCCTTTGCCTATAAAGAAATTGTCTTAGAGTAAATTCTGATGTTTTACGATCTTTTGTCAGCATTAACGGATCTCTGGAAATAAAAAAAAAAATTTCTTTGTAATAAATATTTATCATAAATAAAAGGTAGATAGATTATAATATTATTATTTATTTCTCTGTCTTATTTCTTCACTTTGCTGTCGTGGCAAAGTGCGTTGCTTTCCACCACTCAATACGTAATGCCTCCAGAATCCAGCGAAAAGTGGGGAACGGAGTGTCATAACACTAGGTTCCCTCTACCTACCCTGCTGTCTACGGGAGACAGCGTAAAGGTGATTTATTAACTAAAAAAAGCAAACTCACTTAGAGCTAAACACAATAGTTTGTGGTAGTATATAATGTTCGAACTGCTGCACGCACAGGATCTGCCCGCTCATTTGTACCGACTTAGGTCGTTTCTTCCTTACTAAACGAATCGCGTCGTTCGCCCGAATACGGAGAGAGTAGACCAAGTAACAAGCTATCAGGACTCCAGTACGGCCGAGACCTGAAAAAAATAAATAAAAGAGCTCTTTATTTGTTTATTTTGCACGCTTTATCCCGCAAATACTAGGACAGGCGGGTTGCCTGCTTGTCTATTATATAGTGGTAAGACACTCCGTTACCATGATATCACGTGGTGAGTGGCATGAAGCTTTAAAAATTAATTAAAATAATTGTAAGTACAGCGGTTGATTAATTGTTAGTGATGTTGAAATTATGCATTTCCCCGTATAGCTTTTAAAAGTGAGCAGAGGAAGCCTAGTTTCAAGACACTCTTCTGTTTCAGAACTAGCGCCAAAATGTGCAATTTTCCAGGTATTGCGTGTTGCTTTGTTAGGTTTGTTATACATAATAAAACAATCTGTTTCCAGTATCTGCCTACATGAAGATATTTTATATTAAGATTATAATTTTTGCCTTCATGGGACGCTGTGGCAGCGTGTGACTTAATATTCGATGGTTGTAGGTGTGATCCACACTTTATTACATATATAAAGGCACTAGCGGCCCGTCCGCGGCTTCGCCTGCGTGAACAATTTATTATTAATTTCTGTCTCCATGAGTACCTACGTCCTATAAGTGATGTCCATGCAAAATTTGATACTTCTAGAATTTATAGTAACAAAGTTTCATACAAACATTCAACCCCAAAAACAACCCCTTAGAAGTCGAATATTGCAAATTCCCGTATTAGCGAGCACCTACGTCCTATAAGTAACTCCTATGCAAAATTTGAGATTCCACATAGCACATGTAGTTTCTGAGATTACGTGATGAGTGAGTGACCTTTCGATTTTATATATATAGAAGAAAATTACGCGAACGGAAGGACTTGGAATGTCTTGTCGCTACTGCCTCCTCCTTCTCTATGTTTAAAAAGAAAGTAGCTAAAAAGTAAAATTATATACAAAGTATAACAGATAGGTAATACAAGGTTAAGTTTATTTACCAAGCCAATGACTTTGGACTCGATAGTAGCATGTAATATTAATGAATTGAATTAATTAATTAATTATACATTAATAAATTATACAATCTACACGAACGTTCTGTTATATTTATCCATTTATTTAATATATTTCATTAGCTTTAGGTATAAACTGGGATCCGACCGTTGAATCCTGCATAAACGAGTTTTCTTAATTAAACCTATATTAATGAATAATACATGATTAGTAGAACAGATTACACCTGGGTTGCCTGGAAGAATCCTGCCGCAATCACCTTTAATTACATTTTTTCGTAACTCGTTTTTGGAGAAAATTGCACCCATACGTTTTTTATATGAATCGCACATCATTTGAAAGATAATCGCATAAGGAATTGGAAAATTAAGGGTTGCCAGCTCTCAGTCTGCCGCAAGTCTAGGGTTGCCTGGTTTAAACATGTCACTAAATGTTAATAATTTGCACTCATGTGTTTTTTTAATGAATTATATATCAAATTAAAGCTTATTTTTTTCTGAACACTATAAAACAGGGTTGCCTGGAAAATTCCTGCCGCAAACAGGGGTTGCCAGCGTTTGAAATATTTTATTCCGGTTCCGTTTGACTATGAGAATAGACGATGAAATGCGCGGTCTGCCTTATGTTTTAAAGTAAAATATTATATAATAGAAGGTCAATCTTAAAATCAATGTTTATTCTAATTGTTCACCTGTTAAATGATGATTTTAATCATATTAAGTACACGCAGAAAACTATTTAAAGATCATAGGGCAGAAGAAATCATCCTTATTTTTCAAGTAAAATAATGAATCTATAATATTGAGTCTTTGCAAAATCTATTTTCTAAATACTAATATTTATTTATTAATTTAAATAACCCTTTTAAAACAACTAAATTATCTAATTAAGTAAATGTTTACAAATATCGATCTACTATAAGGTATTAATTACAACATGTTTCCTTAATATAATGAGAGGTGACAATTATTGCGGATATTTTTTTATTAATTAAGAAAATATGGAAAATTACATTTCAATAAACAATCTCTCTCTCTCTTCGCCCTCTGCTTGTTTGATTTGACAACGCCGTCCGTATCCGTAGAAAGAACTATGGCGCCCATCTTTTTGGTACGAATATTTACGTTTTTGCAAAGTAAATGAAAACTATTCAACTAATAAAAACTATTAAAAAATATAGATAAAAAAATGTCGCTAGCAAGAACTTGTCCGTCTATGCTGATAGTTTTTAAGGCATTTAGGTCTGAAAGAATTGTCCTTATAATTATAATAAAGCGTAATCACTCACTCACGTCCCTAACTTAGTGTAATCAAAACTGAGGCAATTCCCACGGCCACAATTGTCACATTTTATTAAACTATATAATATTAAACATTAAAGTATACTTACGTTTTGCATTAGAAAATAATTAAAAAATACTTCTTTATATTTTTGTTTTAAAACAATGAACTTTTTGTAACACTGTAAATGATAACCGTGCATTGTGTCACTATTTAAAAAAATGTCACTGTATTTAAAATTCATTTTTTGGCGAAACAATAACATAATTTTACACTTTTGGAAAGATTCCTTGTTAAATTCTATCACATTTTCACATCTTCATTTTTGTCAAGTAAAAACGTCTTTACTCCAAAACGAAAGGTAAGTAACTAAGTAATATGCTCAAAAACAACTCATTTGGCCATCTGCACTTTTATTGCATTTAGAAACAATACATCTTCGAAAATAATTTTATTGCATTTGGTTTGCTTTGTATCGCGCCGCAAAATGTTTATCTATAGTAAAAAATAGCCAACTAATTGATATTTGCCGACTCTTGGTCATAAACCGTAAATAGCGTTTATTAGTCGGCATTACTGTCGGATTTTCTTCGAATTTATTTTGCTAACTTAGTTTTGTTTATTATAATTCTATTATATATATTTCTTTCCTATGCAAATTATTAAAAATTGCGTGAGAAAAAATCAAATCAAATCAAATCAAACAAGTAGAGGACAAAGAGAGAGAGAGAGAGAGAGAGTTCATTGAAATGTATTTTTCAATATAATTAATAAAAAAAATATCCGCAATAATGGTCACCCTTCATTATATTAAGGGAACATGATGTATATGTATGTATATTAATAGTTTATAGAAGATCGATATTTGTAAACATTTATTTAATTAGATAATTTAATTGTTTCAAAATGGTAATTTAAATTAATAAATAAATATTAGTATTTAGAAAATAGATTTTGCAAAGACTCAATATTATAGATTCATTATTTTACTTGAAAAATAAGGATGATTTCTTCTGCCCTATGATCTTTAAATAGTTTTCTGCGTGTACTTAATATGATTAAAATCATCATTTAACAGGTGAACAATTAGAATAAACATTGATTTTAAGATTGACCTTCTATTATATAATATTTTACTTTAAAACATAAGGCAGACCGCGCATTTCATCGTCTATTCTCATAGTCAAACGGAACCGGAATAAAATATTTCAAACGCTGGCAACCCCTGTTTGCGGCAGGAATTTTCCAGGCAACCCTGTTTTATAGTGTTCAGAAAAAAATAAGCTTTAATTTGATATATAATTCATTAAAAAAACACATGAGTGCAAATTATTAACATTTAGTGACATGTTTAAACCAGGCAACCCTAGACTTGCGGCAGACTGAGAGCTGGCAACCCTTAATTTTCCAATTCCTTATGCGATTATCTTTCAAATGATGTGCGATTCATATAAAAAACGTATGGGTGCAATTTTCTCCAAAAACGAGTTACGAAAAAATGTAATTAAAGGTGATTGCGGCAGGATTCTTCCAGGCAACCCAGGTGTAATCTGTTCTACTAATCATGTATTATTCATTAATATAGGTTTAATTAAGAAAACTCGTTTATGCAGGATTCAACGGCCGGATCTCAGGGTAGTATAGGTATCCTGTTCCAAAGATCTGTTCACCGCATGAAATTCAATGCCGCGCTTTGTCTCGTAACCAGAGCGAAGGAATGATATAATTATTTTTTCTGATATATTCTGATAAAGTATGAACGAGACAATAATGAACTTAATGTGAACTAACTACAATACTTCGTTTTTTTTTCCAGCTTTACGCTGTAAGCCGTACCTATCTATGTAGTAGGGTTTTCTTCGCTTTCTACTTTCCGCCGAATACTGGAGGCATTGCGTGTTAAGTGGCGAAACTCAACACCGCACTTTACCTCGATACCAGAGCGAAGAAATGAAAATATTTCATATTTCATTTCCTCGAATCACACACTTGTAAAAATGTTTATAAAACAATTAATCAACTTACCTACCTACCTTACCTTAACTTTTATGTACTTAATAGGATTTTATACCGGGTAGTAACGAGAATTACCTAATATTTACACAAGTAGCTGTAAGGCAAAAGTAGAATCAGATTTAGAATTATTTAGCAAAGAGAATGACACATAATAGGGAAAATAATAAAATATGTATTATCTTAATATATAAAAACATTTATTATAACAAATTTACTTAATTTATAAAGCTGAC
This sequence comes from Heliconius cydno galanthus, assembly GCA_036379175.1. Classification (NCBI taxonomy): domain Eukaryota; kingdom Metazoa; phylum Arthropoda; class Insecta; order Lepidoptera; family Nymphalidae; genus Heliconius; species Heliconius cydno. Next base: position 1,184,457 of record JAKRZM010001340.1, on the reverse strand, counting down.
AATACATTTGTTAGACCAACGTAAAACGAGGCCAAATATAAAATACTGTAAATAATTATAAATTTGGTATGAAGTTTAATTATTCTTATAGAGTTAAAAGTAATGTTTAAAAAACTATTTTTCTATCAAATTCATTGTTTTATCCCAGAGTCCCCTTGCAAGGTTGTCATCTTGTGCTATTTTGGCGGGGTCGTGTTTCTTGCAGTCCACATAGTATTCTCCACTAACATTATCTAATTTCGGTGATACACATAGATGAATTACAGTTTGAGCTCCTTCAATTGGCGTTTTATAGTTATAAACGTCTATTACCAACATTACAAACCATTTTATCCAGGGTTTTAACTTGTTGAAAATATTCGTTTTAACTAACCCTGGGTGCACCACATTTGCTGTAATACCTTCTGGTAACCGTTTGGCCAACTCTCTTGTCCACAGAACACCACAGAGTTTTGTATTTGAATACCTAACCCAAGTACTCTCAATTTTACAGATCGTGAGATCTTCGAATTTAAATTTAGCATACGCATGAGCGTAAGAAGAAACAATGACTATTCTACTCGGCTTTGAAGCTTTAAGTTTGTCAAGTAACAACTGGGTCAGCATAAATGGTCCTATGTAATTAATTTGCATAATTATATCTGTGCCATTTTCATTTATTTTTCCACCAGCTATGCCTGCGTTATTAACTAAAATGTCCAAACGATCATAGTCTTTGTTGAATTTCTCAGCGAATTCTTTGATATTCTCTTTGACTGCCAAATTTAGATGACGATACTCAATATTTTTATTGCCAGTAACGGATTTAATTTCTTCAACGGCTTCTTCTGACTTCTTATCATCTCTGCTAGCGATTATGATTCTAGCACCTCTCTTCGCTAAATCTTTGGCAGTTTCAAATCCTATACCTGAGTTACCTCCAGTTATAAGGGCCACTTTACCATCCAACCTCGTCTTGCACTTGCACACCCCTTTGATAGGATGAACGCATAACCGAAATATCAATATCACTAAAGAGAGTAGAAAAACTAATCCAAGTAATATTTTAATTAGAAAACAAAACACAATTAAAAGTAACGACAACATCGTTCAGTTCGATGAAATGACAATCTACAGTGTAATTGTATTCACCTCAACGCAACGTTTATATGTATGTACTTATATAATTCATTATCATAACTAAATATTAACAATTATGCCAACCTGTAGTTACTTTCATAAAAAAAATATATTCCAGTATATATTATTATTGTTATTAATGATATAATTAAGAGTTTTTAAGTTACTTTTGGAGCCTCTATATTAAAATCTTAAGATCATGTTTAAATATAGCTGAAATAAATCGATATCTATAATTATAATAAAATCGTAAGAGGGTCGGTGTCTGTACTTGGAAGATATTTAAAAAAAATGTTATTGGAAATCTTTATTCATAGAACTTTAGTCTATTCTTTTCTTTAGGCTAGTACTTTAGTCATAGAACCTAAAACAATTATTTTTAAAAGTTTTGTATGTTTGTCTGTTTGTCCGTTTGTTATCGCTAATCTCAGAAGCGGCTTAACCGATTTAGTTGAAGTTTTCATTATTGGATTCACTATTGGATTTTTATTTTATTATAATCCGATCATAAATAAAAAAGCTATGTCAATTTAAAATACTTAGTTAACCGTAGTCAACAATATGTGTAAATTTCTCACACGCATGAGTTAAAAATAACAATATTTATTGTTTTTTTATTTTTATTTTGTAATATTTAAATTTACTCGTATGAGAAAATTCCATAATTATATATGCAATAAAACATTGGCAATTTAAATAAATAATTATTTTTTATCGCTTCATGCTGTACCTCACGCACAGCAGGGTAGACAGAGGAACTTAGTGTTAAGATACTCAGTTCTCCATTTTTCGCCAAATTTTGAAAGCATTGCGTTTTGTGTGGCGGAACTCAACGCCGCGCTTCGCCTTGACATCAGAGCAAAGAAATTAAAATAAAAATTTAAACGAATATTTCATTTCCTCGAGTGGGGATCGAGCGCACAACCAGTCGCGCTTACAGTTACGGTACGGTAGCTAATTCCCAAGGAATTTATTTTGGGCGGTTAGGTGACTGACCCCCTTACTCCCTAATCTGTCTAAGTAAAAATATTAGCTTTATGTTGTAAACAACCCTTTATAACATAAAATTTAAAATTTTAGTCTTAAAACTATACCTTAGACTTAAGATTTATTGTTTATCTGTTTTGTGATCCATTAAATTTTCAATAAAAAAAAAACCAATCATAGAGAGCTTATGTATCAAACGATATGCCGTTCATTAAACCTGAAGTAGATTTAGACATAATTATATATATTAAATTGTTTATTTATTTAAGTTAGATAAAACTTAACACTAGCAATAAAGGCTAAATAGGCCTTTAGCTTCTTTTTATAAACGGACTATCAAACACTACAAAAATAATTCGAACCAGTAGTTCCTGAGAGTCGCACGTTTAACCAAACAAGATCTTCAGCTTTATAAAATTAGTATAGACTACCTGCATGACAGTGTATCGCCACCCGGCCTTCTTGTAAAGCAAATGATAATACTTTCGCCATGTCTAAAAGCCCACTGAGCGTTGCTTCTCCGTAATCAGGCCACGCGAAATTGTAGTAGTATACTGGAATATATCAAAATAAAAAATATTAGATACAAATAATATAAATTTGATATGATAATGAAAGAAATAATAAAAATATTAGCTAGGTTATCTGACAAAGTAAAGAAAATAAAAACAAGTTTTGATTGTAAAATAAAAAAAAACAAAAACCCCGATTGCATAAAACTATAAAGAAAATAAACAAGCCCAATAGTTTATTAGGATTAACAGTCGGGACCTCTTTAAATTATGCGGGGTTCCTGGTAAAGATTTTTTTGATTGAAGAATTATTTACAGGTCCCGAAAAGGTTTTTGAAATCCTCGTATTGAGCTCTTGAATTTGATTTCACTAAGCCCAATGGCGTCCCACAGCCGCCATGATTATTTTTTTAATGTCACCTATCTAAGAACACTTGGGCTGCTAAAACGAATCTAACGATATCTCAATTATGTAAATCCTTTCAGCGGTTCTGGAGATATGAGGTAATGAAGAATATTACATATATATTTACATACGTACAGGATATGCGCGAAAAATATAACCCTGTCTTAGCAGTCGGGAATAAAGTGATTCTATAAGGGTTCTGTTTTTCTCTTTTGAGGGAGCTAGTTGAGTGGAGGAACTCTATACCGCGCTTTGTTGTATCAGATCGGAGTTATCAAACTTTGCACCAGGATGACCTCAATTAAAGTTAATATAATAAATCTATGCATAAATTATAACATACTGTCATTAGCCATGAATATGGCTGGATCATATGTGAAACCGGACTTGGTGAGTGGTGGTCCACAGCTTGCGTGCTCTCCGGGCACCTGCAGGTTGATTACAGTGCGGATGCCCCAACTATATAAAAAAGAAATTTGTTACGATTTTAATAATATGATTACGATTGTAATAGTATGATTATACTAATTTTAATATGATTTAACCTTTTGGACTCGATACTGTACTTGACAAATATTAGGAAATTTATAAAAATATCTATATAAAAATATTACATATTGAATTTAGTAGTTTTATAATTTGAGGCAGTCGTGCTGAAGGGGCACAAAGTGTGACTGTAAACGCGACTGGTTTTTGATCCCCACTCGAGAAAATGAAATATTTGTTTAAATTTATTACCATTTCTTTGGCCTGATATTGTTCATGGCAAATGCGCAGCGATGAGCTCCGCCGCTGAACACACCTTTAGAATTACAAGATCTTGAGAATTCGGCGGAAACTGGGGAATGGAGTGTCTTAACACTAGGTTCTCTCTGCCTCTCTGCCTACCCTGCTTGAACGGAATACAGCTTGAGGCTGATTGTATATATACATATACCGAACCATTTTAAACCTGCATACAAATTGACTGCATACCTATGAAATTGCTGTATAATATTCCTAGCGGCGATACTGGCGGTGCTGGGACGCGCCATCGCCAGTATGTCATCTGTGACCCTGGAGATTGACATACTTAGTAGACTTAGATGTTACAATCTTTTCATAATGTTCACAATAATTCATCCGTTCATAGAAACATAATCGTTTAGAAAACACTAATTTGATGTTTTTGTAATATAATTATATATTTTTTAATGGATTTTGGATGAGTTCCATTTCAACTAAGGGGAATTTTTAATAACTCTCTGATANGACAAAGTTAAAAACGTTGACATCAGAAAAAAGACAAAAGTATGCGATGCCTTGACTTTTTCGCTGAAGGCAAAATGGAAGTGGGCGGGCCACTTAGCTCGATACCAAGATGACAGATGGACCCTAAGGTCAGTAAGGTGGTCAGGGCCAAGAGGCTCCAGAGCAAGAGGTCGACCAAAAACCAGATGGGTAGACGAAATAGTAGCGATGGCGGGTGGAAGTTGGCTGGACACAGCTAAGGATAGAGAGTCGTGGCATTCCTTGGGGGAGGCTTTTACCCGAAAGGGGTCCATACAATTATCAAACAATTAAAATAATGAATAATTTAAAATGACATGAAATATAACAATCTATGAATTAAATAATAACAAAACTTATTAAATCTAAATATATATCAATGATTAAAAATTTTATAGTTATAAATGTATCACTGTATGGAATTGAAATAAAGCTTATTATTATTTATATTATAAATGGAGTTTTGTATAATTTTGACAACCAAATCCTCTATACCTGGTCTATATTTAAAAAAAACGTATAATTAAGGAATTCTTTACATTATTTGTATAGAACAAAAACAAAACGTGTGTAAGTTAGCGTGTGCTTGTACCTCATTAAGTACTTTATATTTTAGTGACTTGTTATATGAAATAATGAACAACATTACGAAGAATTAATGAACAAGGGGCACTATGGTGGTCACGTAAGCTCTCACGTTTTTATTCACAAGAATAACTTTCTTAAGGCTTTGCTTATAAATATAAAAAATAATGGAAAAAGGGTTTCAGTATTTCACCGATTGGTCTATCCACTGATTGACTAACTGATAATTTAAATAAATCAGTGCACACCTGACATTGGATAACTTGCAATAGCCTCCTATATGAAAGAGCCCATTTTCTTCCACAACCCACAAATACCAAATTCGGCGGAAACTGTGGAGGGGACTGTCTTAACACTAAGCTCCCACTGCCTACCCCGCCCCCATGCGGGATACAACGTAGAGCTAAAAAAAATTAAATTAGCTATAGATACGAATTTTTATATTTCTCTTACCAATCAGAATACAATCCCTGTATAGCAGTACCACATTTTTGGGGTAGTTCATATTGACATCGGGACCCACCACAGAACAGCGCGCATTGTAGGGCAGACGGTGTGCTTGTGCGTACGCGCTCACTTATAGTGCTGTAGATAGCCGAGGGCGGTCTGTTGATACGACGACGGGAGTCACGGCTTCTGGAAATAAAATAATTAAGATTTTTTTTTTCTATATTAGGCAAAACTGCTATTGCAAAGCAAAAGTTTCGATTTTACTAGGAAATTTCCATGTAATAAATTATTTTCATTTCCCCGCTGTGGTAACAAGATAAGACACGGCGTTCAGTTCCGCCCCATACCACGTACAATGTAATAAAAATTGCGCGATGCATGGGGAACGGAGTAAAAAGTAGATTTCTTCAACCTACCTAAAATATATAAGTACTAATATATAAAAAGTTGCATTAAGCAGAATTTTATACAGGAAGCATTTCCCATTAATGTGCATATGACGTGCGAGCTAAATATTATTATTACGAATATACATACGACTATATTATACTACAAAATGGAACTCTACCTGCAGATATTTTCCTTTTCGTGACTTTCAAAGAATTTTATAAAATGTTAATGCTTATTTTAGAATTTTCGTCGTTCTGGGAAATTGCGACAATCCTATATAATAAATTCTATCTATAGTAGGTACATTATCAAATATATATGTATTTAGGTACCGCATAGAAAGAAACACAGTCAGAGGGAATCTAAGGTTAAGGCATTCTGTTCCCCAATTCTCTTTTTAATGGAGACAACATGTCTAGCTGATCGAAAAAATGAAAATAATATAAATTCCTTCCTTTCCCGAATGCTGATGGGATCCACAGTCATGGCGTTTACAGTCATATACTATCCCAGTTCACCATGAAGCCCTAATATTTGTATCAAATATTAATTAAATAAATATATTATATATTATATTATGTGTAATACATAAAACGGCACCGCAACGTCTTTGTTTAAATATCTCAACGTCAGTGAAACTTGTGGATTCCATTTAATTTGATGTAATCTCTCGCAATAACTTCTAATAATTATCTCTCCAATATTTTATTATCACCTACTCAAAATAAAAAAGCAACATTTTTGATTGTTTTAATTTAAGCCACAACTTTATCTAAAATCAAATTCTGCGATGCTATTTCAGTTATTAATTTATAGTTTTTTTTTACTCTTTTATAGAGTAATAGTAGATAATTAGGGCCTGTATTTATAACTCGCACTTAAATTTGAGATCGATCTTGAGATGCCGTTTTCATTCATAGATTAGACCTTATGAATGAAAATGACATTTTAAGATCGGTCTTAGATTTGGAAGCGGTCTCTAAATACGAGCCTAAAAGTTATTTTATTACAAAACTAGCGACCCCCTTGCGGCTTCGCCCGCTTTTTCTATTGGATTAATAAAATTAAATTTCTACTGGAATAATAATGTATGTTTGCAAAGCACTTAAGATAATGTGAAAATTAATTAAACCCTAATGCAACCCGCATTTTCGTAGTTTCAATAAGGATTTTCCAATTGTTTTACACAGCAAGGATTTTTTAGTAGGTACCGTAATTTTAAATCTGTGCTACTAATCTTTTCAAGTACTTATTAAAATATATTTAAATGACTATTTTTAGATAGTTAAATGACTATTTTTAAACGGAAGAAATTATAAACAAAAACCTACCTACTAATAACTACTACAAAAAATGTGAAACCAAATATATCGCGCTTAAATAATACATTCAACTCCAATTATCCAATACGTGCAAACGCATCTAACTAAATCTTCGTTGCTATAGAGGCAGCCGGGTTTTTTTTTTCGAGCTTGTGGTTAATGCTGAAGGGGGTATTCTGTCCCTGATGAAAAGCAAGCACGACGTGGCTGCCTGTGAGGAAAATTAAATAGAATGCATGGGCCGGGAATCGAACCCGGGCCGCCCGCGTGGCAGGCGAGCATTCTACCACTGAACCACCGATGCGTGTAAGGCAAGCGGGCACGGCGGACGCATGGCGAGTGGCGAGCCGTTTCGCAGCAAGGATTTTTTTGATATTGTAACAACTTCTAAAGTACTTATTAAAATGAAAAACAGTAAAAGACAGTTTTGGTCTACATTAAATGGCCAACGTAACTAATGTACTTATTTATATGCTGAGAGTAAGGGATAAGTGAAACTTGAGTAACATACAGCTGATGTGTCAACGGCGGGATGTGTCAACAATTAAATGCGTTTTTCTGTAAAACTATTCGCAATTTCGAAATATTGTAAAAAGCAAATTTTATCTTCGTTTAACGTAGAAAATTAATAAAGTATTTTAAAGGATAAGGATTAATACCATTATGGAAAAATATCCCTCACAATAAAAAATATATTGAAATTATTATTTTTAGACAGAAAAATGATCACTACACGTTATTCTTAAAAGATACGAATATGCTCTCGCGGACTTTTTTGTAGATCTTATTAAGAGGAACAATACTCCAGTACATTTTTTTCATGTAGTACTTACCATTAGAGCAGCGCATGCGCGAAAGTGTCTCAACGGGTAGGACTTTATACACATTTATCGTATTTATGTTAATTTACATAAGAATGTACAAATAATAAACTATATATAAACCTTCTACGAAAAACACTCGACTTAATGGTGAAGACCGCATCAAAATCCGTTGGGTGGTTTAGAAGAAGAAGAGTTAGAAACAACAGACAGACACGAAAAGCGACTTTGTTTTATAAGATATATAGGATATAACATATAGGTAGGTACTTGCCTGTCCAAAAAATGGAAACGACGAAAGTTCATTAAATTTATGCTTAATTTCCGGCGGTTCTTGTTAAACACTATCTTAGACATAATTTTTAGATAGATAAGTCAAACAGGTGGTGATGGTGGTGGTGGTGGTGGTAGTTATCTACAGGTTCAAATAACCCGCGAAGAAATTTTAAATTTTCTTTGTTGCGTTGTATACTTCTTTTAATTTGGTCTAGAGCGGCGCAACGTTCAAACGGATAATGACTTCTAATTGTTTCAAACAAAATCAACCAATTATAACTATAATAACTGTATATTTATAAATATAAGAACTTTTATTATAATTGTAATCTTCTAGTTCTTAAGAATAACCATACAGAACTTCAAGAAGGACTATAGGAAACATATGTAATGTACATAATTAACTAATATATATTTGTAATTTATAAAGAAACTAAACATAAAAGTTTTTTTTAAATATAGAAATAAACAATATGAGATTTTTTTATTAAACAGTAATTTAAAGCAATAAAAATGTATAACTCACGTAACTATTCCTATTAACTCAATTTCATAAATGGTAAACAGTGTTTTGGTAGCGATAGTAATCGGAAAAATTAGGCCATTACTTCGGGTCCACGTAATGTGTTATAATTTGACCTAATTACAAAAAAAAAGAATATTTAATATGGAATTAATATAGAATTTGAAAGAAAATCTTTTCACATATTTTAGAGCTTTAACTTTTCTTAACTTTTATACCATGTGATGGATTTTCCTGCGGTTTTCATTAACAGGAGAGTAACAAGAAGAAAATTTATATACACATGCAGATTTTAAAAGACTAAAGACGAAAAGTAGATATCCGATCCGAAACCACGAACAGAACTAGTATCTAATATTTATAAGTATTAGTAGTAGAGTTTATGGGATCTGATTTTCTTTTTGATATTAAATATTAAAAAAATAACTCATATATTATTGGTTAAACTTTTTTTTTTAAACTTTACAAAAAGAGTTTAAGAGTTTAAATAATAAATAAATAAACTTGCACTATTTTACATGTTTGTATCTAAATCTAAAACGATAAACACGATATGTCCGCAGGCAAGTAGAGCCATTCTCATACTGTCATTATAATGGGTGGTGATGGTGAATGAATAAACATTAAGCTCAACCATGGTCAAGGTAGCATCACCAAAAAAAACTAAACTTTTTTAATATATATCAAGTACTACTATTAGCTTCTATACTAAACATGTTCTAAAGAGTTTTCATAATTTTGCATCATTTTTTATTTTTTTATTTAAACGTCTTTGTAGTGCTTTGTAGATTCGCTGATTACACATTTTCATTTATTTGTCTTAATGAAATGATGGTTGTCTATTTACAGTTTTTATATTAAAATTAATGTAAATTAACCAACTTAACTAACTAAATATATTAACTTATATTATTTTAAAAACTCCAATTAAGTTTTTTTGCTGGCGTCACACATGAGGGTAGAGGGATAGTAATTTAGTAATGGTGACAAGTTATTGTGGGGTAGCCTGTGTTGATTTTGAGGGCTGAAATCGTTAGCGTTTTAAGTAATAAAGAAATGCGTTATATTTTTTAAAAATAATTATATATCTATGTGACAAATACCTTCTGTTACATAGTACTTAATAAATGTATATAATTAAAAATAAAAAAAATAACAAGAATAAATGACAAGTTTTTCCTTATCTTAAAAAAATAATTTTGGTTATTAATAAAATCGACCCAATCCTAGAACATAAATATATTCTTTATTCTACATATAACATAAGAAACTATATTTAAAAGAAGTCTCTACGGCGGTAGGCGAGACAATGTTAAGAGTATTGTATTGTATAAGAAATTAATGAACAAATGTAAAGTAAATTTTTAAATTAATACAATTTACATATATACGGATGTGTTAATAAAATAAAGACCATCACGCAATAAGAGATGGCGTGACCACATTATTTATACACCTCTAGCGTAGTACGTAAATGTCACGCGGAACCTTAGTTTTTAGAACTAAAGTTTCTTTTATTACGCATTGTGCTTTATTACAAGAAGAAAAAAAATATAGCTAAAATAAAAACATATATGGGTCATGTTTTATCTGTTCTTTTGCGTTTATCTGTTATATTGTTTTTTTTTAAATATTTTAATAAAAAAAAGTCGAAAACAACGCGAATACTCTTTCATGCTATATCCGGCAAACAGCAAGGTACGCAGTGGGAACCTAGGTTACGACACTTCGTTTCCCAATCGTTCAAATCAAAAGTGAAAAATGAATGAGTGAGTGAAATTTTTCAATAAATTCAGTAGAAAGTGGCGAATGGAGTGTTTTAACACTAGGTTCCCTCTGCCTAACCTGCTATGTGGGGGATACAGCGTGAAGCTGAATTTTTATTATTAAATAATAATAATTGATTACAAATCGGATAGAAGATGAAAAAAATTGTTGATGCTTTCGACTTCCCTTCATGAAAAGTAGAATGAAAGCATAAAATATGCATGGGCCTATAGTAGTAAGCTTTATTTCCCCTATTGAGCCATTAATATGAATTAGTCTAAAAATAGCCTAAACAGTTTTAGACCCCTTCAGTTATTTCGTACAACTTTTTGAGGTTAATAGAAATTTATTATAATTTATTTTATTTTGCATAATTTTTATTTTCACGCTCTAACGCCCAATATTAATAATGTATCTCCTATCTCCAGTTAACGTCTATCTCGTACTGTCCGACATATCTATCCAATCACTAACCTGCATGCCTACCTCCATCTCTGTCTATTTCAATCTATGGTAGCAATTTTTGGATTAGGATTGGTTATTAACATTGGGCGTAAGTCACATATAGAAAGGATAGATAAAGAATCTTGATTCTCAACTTTCGCCCAAATACTAAACAATGCAGTTATATGGCGAAACTCAACGCTGCATTTTAATGCCCTACGGGGGCCTCCTACTATTTTATATAAGTACTTATGTATAAATTTTACCCTGAGTGGAATTTGAACCCATAACCTATGTATCACGTCACTATGACGTAAACTTGTGTCACTTGTATAGTGAAGGAGTGAAGGCTAAAATTAGCAGTCATAGAATTTTAGTGGCGTATTTCGAGGCATTTATCTTGATTTCGGTAATAAATTTTAATATAACACCACTTATAGAACTCGAGGACATTTTTAATTTGGGGTGTATGGCGAAATTTATTTTATCGTAATTTATTTTTTGTATCTATAAACTATTTAATGAAAACATAATAATATTTATCGCTGTTAGTCCGTTACTAAATTTATGCGATAATTACGGATTTATGTAAAAAATAAGGTTTAAACTTTTTAAGCTCAGCTCCGCCATGGGCACGAAGTGTGAGTGGAAGTGTCTTAACACTATGTTTGCCCTACCTACACTGCTGTATAAAGAATACAGCGTGTAGCTAACAAAATACATAATTACACACAGTTAATACAAAATTTCACCTGGCTTTGTTTTCCGGCGCAACTCTTCTTAACCGTCGCCTGCAAAAGCGTGCTGCGCGTACGCAACCCAGCTTCTCCCATATCGGACATGTGGTTTCATGTGTGTTTACCTCTTCTGGTGGGTTGCCGTTCATTTTGTTTACATTATTTTCTTATTTATTTATCTATTTATTTTTATTTTTTGTTGTTATATTAATTTTATATATTTATTTATATCACACGTGTTACTGAATTTAAAATATTTGCGTTTTCATGATATTTAAGTTAAATTTTATATTTGTTGAGGCCACTAATTAATTTTCTATGCATTAATGTTATTTATACACAAATTATTATTCCATATTCCATACAATCCAATCAACCAATACCAACCAACTATAAGTTACAATTAACAAGATTCTACTAAGATTTGAACTCACAACCACGACCTAGAATATATAACTTGAATTCTACATACAAAGTCAGGAACTAGTACTGGCATAATTTAATTAGAACGATAATAGTGCAGTCGTTCAGAATGTTTAAGTAGATATCGATCAGATGTACCATATAAATTAATAAGACAGTAAACAATAGTTATCATTCATGTTTGCTCTTTTAACTTTATTGTGTTTTACTTTTTTTTTCTTTTCTGCATTGTGCAAAAATATTATGCAATTAGAGAATTAAAATAATACTGCTCTTGCAATTTGTTCCAGAAGAGAATGTTTATTGAAGTCAGTCAGTTAGTCAGTGTGGTAAGTACTATGTATAAATGATCTAGTATCTTTGATTTTATTGACTTACTACACTACTAAAAAAGAAATAAAATCGGGACCTTTTTTTCAATTTGGATTTGGGACCTTTTTTTCATAAAAAAATTGATGTTTATATTTGAACTCATGTATTTTTCTTGTTTTAAAATTTAGCATATCTCTGATACTTTATTAATTTTTATACTTACGCTGATATATATTTTTGGAGCTTTTCAGTTTTCCTATGCAATTTATTACCTATATTAAAATAATATTTTAAATATTAATTAGTTATTAACAATTGAATATTTACAATATTGCATTTAATTATTTAAAGTTATTTTATCATATATTTAGTTTGCGCTAAAAGATTTCGTATTTTGAGAAACCACGCACCGTTGACCGTATCCACGCGATCGCGTCGAGCGCGGCTTCGTTACTAATAAATATCGACTATACAAAGGAGGGTGTTTGCCCTTTACCAGTGATTTTTTTTACACGATATTCTTAGAATTCAGTAACTTCATGAATCCTTGATTCATATTTATATGATGAAGTTACTAAATTCTAGAACTGAATGAAAATTCATGACTTGAAGAAATTTTTAGACAGAAGTGTAAGCTCTGTGATGATTTTAAAGGGCTTTGGTTTTATGGAAAGAAGGAAAGTAAATATAGTTCTGCTATTTAAAGAGTACTTTTTAGTTTCACACAGTTTCAGCCTGGAACCTAGGGGTACGACACCACGCTCCAATTTACGCACTTCAGTTCCCCACTATTCAGCGAATTCTGGAGGCATTGTGTGTTGAGTGGCCAAAATCGACACCACACCTTGCTTCGACAGCAGAGGGAAGAAATGAAAGTATGTCACATTTCATTTCTTAGAGTGGGAATCGAAGTTACAGCTTGTTCCGTTTATAGTCACACGCGTTTGTCTCTGCGCCATGACTGGCCTGAATTTTAAATATAGTTTTAAAAATAAATAGTAAATGCTGACTTCGTGGAGCTGATGACCAGTGCCTGACGCCACTGCACTACTGTTTTAGATCTAAAATACTTTTATTTTCTGAATTGGTTCAAGCAAGATAAAGTATTAATTTCAACAAAAAATACACATTATAAAAAAATTGAGTGCTTTATCTCTAGGTTCTTACAATCTTTCCCACATGTAGCGTGAAATCGAAACAAATAATACCTGATAAATATTTAAAATGTTGATATTTCAAGAGTTAAAATAATTATGATAAATTTCATTAATACTAATTATTTTAATAATATAGATTGAAAAGGAAACAATAGATGAAAGTCAATAAATATTAAAAATATTTATATATTTTTTTATAGCTTAATCTTAATAAGTAGTGTAGCGGAAAAAATGTCTTAAAGAACTACTTTTATTTGTAAAATTCTTATAATATGCCCATCACAGAGCAGCAAACGCGGCGATAAATAAATATCTTAATTATTCTGATAGAAGTAAATAAGAAGGATTTTTAACTAAGACTAATATAATATTCTTTAGGTATATAAAGCAAAATAGGGGAAATCTTTATACAACTAATATTAATAGGTATGTATGTATGTTTTTTTCAAATATCGCAGAAAAACTTAGGAACTAACAGTTTATTATTTAACATTAATCTAAGCTCGCATACACTTCATCTTCTTGGTGGAAGGATCGAGTTTGCAAACTTCGAACGAATTGCACTTCTGGTTGTTACAATACACGCCGGCACCACCCGCTGAAATAAAATGTTTATAAATTTATATTAGCTGCACATTATAATATATACACATTTATATTAGTTTAATCTGAAAAGAATTCTTTTCAATGGTAGGCAGACGGGGCCTAGTGTTAAGGATTCTTTGAATCGGCGGAATTTAATGATGCGTTTTAGTTACCACGACACCAGAGCGGAGAAATGAAAATCGAAACCATAACCTGTGTAACGATTCACCTCCAGCCACTTTATATTTATTTTGTGAGTTTTTATATAAGAATCTATTCATCATGTCGTGCATCCGTTTTTGCCTTTATGAGTAGAGACGTTGCGTGCTAGATAGCGAAATTTGACAACGTTTATCTAAATTGATATTGGAAAAAAGTTGTTAAAGTATAAGTTAAAATATTTAAAATTCCTATATTAAAAATCATAACATCAAGCTTAGCTGCATATATCAGCGTAGGCATAAGAAATCTAATGTTATGACACTCCGTTGCCTACTTTCCGCAGAATTTTGAATCAATGCTCATTAATGAAAATATTAAATAATTCATTTTCCCGAGTGGAAATCGAACACACAACCGTGGCATTCACAGTCACAGGTACGTTGTACCACTGAGCTACAATGGCCTATATATTTATCTTTAAGGATTATAGAATGATATTATACATATTATATACTTACATTGTGAATACTTGTCCTTATTTCCACCGCCAACCGCTGCAAGATCTACACAGGACTTGGCGTTACAAGAGTTCGGGCAGCACACCTTGCCGTGACTACAGTCGTAATTTTGAAGGCATTTTGGACTGCAGCTATAGATTTTTGATGGCAACGGGCAGCTGCCTGAGGCTAAAATTATTTAGAAACGATGTACGTTAAAGAAAAGCTTTTAAATATGCGTGTTTGTTATTGGATTTGCAGTTAAAATAAGATGAGACTTTATATATAGCTTCACGCTGTATCACACACGCAGCAGGGATAATGTGGAGGGAACCTAGTAGCACAAAGGGGGCACAAAGTGTAAACACGACACGATGTGGGTTCGATTCCCACTCGAGGGAATTAAATATTAAATATTTTAATTTCGTGGCTCTGGTGTGCAAAGAGTGCCGTTGAGTTCAGCCACTCAAACCTTCTGTGTGCGGGATACAGCATGGTGCTATAGAAAAAGGAAAAGAAAGTAATGCTTAATTAGGTACTTGCCAGCTTCAGTATTGCCAATGATGAACACCAGGGCGAAGAGCACAAACGCAATTGTCATGGAACCTGAAACATATTATAATATAGAGTATTGAAAAATTATATTTATTGAAAATGTTGTTTTTATTTATTTAGTTACACTTTCCATAATTAAGAAGAAAATAGAAGCTGGAAAAAAATAAAAAAAAGAAACTTCTTAGCAAGAGAGGAGCTCGATTATCCCTGAGACTTGGGATTCAGTTAGGCATAAGGGTACCGTTTAAAACCAGCATTAATGCTCCAATGTCCAAAATGTAATCAAATTTTAAATGATTCTATATCCTTTTATGGTACTATCGAGAAATGAATTAAGAATACACCTGGATATTCCACTAGCTAAAAAAATAACTTGAAAATTTGCCAAGTACTTTTCATTAACAAAATATTTTTTATAAATTTTACATACTTAAGTAATTTGTTTTTTTATATCAATTAAAAATTATGGAAAACGGGATAAACTAGATATTTTAGTAAACTCTGTTATAGAGTCAGTAGGTACTAAAAACACAATGGAAGAATGAAAAACATCATGTTTTCCTTTATATGAACTCATCACAATATTATATTAGGTAATTATTAATTACTAACTGGTCTAGGGAAAAAACCTGAGTCCTTTAAGCAATTAGTAAAGTTTTATCAAATTAGAGCAAGTCAGCATGAATCATTTGAGTAAGATTAATATTTATTGAGATCACAGGGTCATCTGGTAACCATTCAAGGTCAGTTTTGTTTTGTAAATAAAAAATATATATTAGGTTAAAAATTGTATTTAAATTCTTCTTTCGATTTTTTTTCCTATTTTTCTCGTAAACCGTTGGAGTCAGTTTTTAAAAAAAATAGCAGTAAGGTAGCAAACTAAATGAAGAAAACATGAAATTATAAATTTACTATACGTAAATCTAGGAAAGTATTCTTAGTCTTGCCCTCTGATATCAACCGTGAACTTTGGGAGTAAAATTATTATTTCTCAGTGTTTAAATAAATGGAAGGTAAAGAACCGAGCGGTTTATTACTGTGCTCTCTTTGCGCACTACATGCGAAAATATTTAACTAACGTTGTATTATCCCTATTTAATGGGGATGGTATTGGGTACTTTTCTCCACTTTAATTTATTTTTTTATAGAAATGCGTCTTTTAGAAATTATATTCGGGCTTCTATAAAAGACAACTGTACGAATCGTACATTTTTATATGATAATCATGTATGTAATTCACAGATTTAGGTTTTTTTGTGGTGATATTTTTTATATTACAAGATCATTGACTATTTAATGAGCTTAGTGATGATCAATTGGTAAAACAAGTTTTAGTAGACTGTGCAGCGTTTAGGTATTTAAAAAAGTCCATGAATACCTTGTACAGCGACACGGACTACTTGGCAAGTTCGCAACATTTAAAATTAATTAAAAGACGTAAAGGAAATTAAATATCCTTGTAATTTTACGAATTATTACGAAGATTAACCACTCATTAATCAAAGTTATGAAAACACATACAATTGATTGACTTGAAATTGACTGATTCATGTAGATACTTGGATATATTTTATTTAGTAACGTTCTAGAAGGAATGATCCTTATGATGATGGCTGATAATGATGATGATGACATCATCATCATCATCGTCATCAGCCTGTCCTCGTCCACAAGGATAAGTCGTCATCTATAAGGATATGCAATACAAATACAGTATTGTGCAAAGATCCATATAATTTTATTACTCTAGTTTAGTGCTTTAAGTATGACACAGCGTAAAGTGTTTATTCCTTTAACCTAATCAAAGGTATGTAAGAAATGACGACAACTTTATTACCGTTATGTAGTCATCGTCAATTGAATAACAAGGAAAAGGATCAAAGAAATAGCCTGTCTTACCTTATTCATTTTAATACTTAAAAATACCCCAATCGTGGTGCTGATGGAAAGTACCTGAGTGAACACATTGGCTTTTAATATGCCTGGGGATATATTTACACATAATTATTTATTTTCTGGATAGATGTTGAGGTCGGAGAAAACGTTTGATGTTTTTTTAGCTTCACGCTATATCCCACACATAGCAGGGTAGGCAGAGGGAACATGGGAAAATAGTGTTAAGACACTCCGACAAAACGTCTCTAATCTTTTTCTTTTACTGTAAGTACTAATACTTTACAAGTATTTAGGTCTCTTTGAGCATAGAATCTAGCAAAATTTATATATATGAGCAATTATGCATCGTTTTTGTTGCATTTTGTGCAAAATTCCCAGCCTAATCAACAAAATAAACAAGATTATAAAATTTGGCATGAAGCGAGAACTTACAATACAAATTAAAGAAAAAATCCGAAAAGTGGAAATTTATACGTACTTCATAAAAATATATAATCACATATTTATATTTGTAGTCCATTGCTTACATAATGAATGCATACGCACGCAACATTAAGTTTGTAAATTTTATAAGTTGTACCTACTCCCGGTTGACATATCTATGATCCTGAAATTGGTATGAACCATCGGTGGATGAATTCCTCGCGCAACTCTATTTTTCATATGGTTAATTTTCTTGACATTTTATTCGTTCAGCATATTCACTAGTTTACGCCCCTCCCATAAATTGCAATAAAATTTAATATACTGATGGTGTTAGAATTGCATGAAATTAAAAAGAATATAGGTACATTAAGGTAATAAATAGATTTTAGCAAACATGCTGATTTGCTTTTCGCTCAAAAGTGAATTACCGTGAGAACATATCCTTGACATAAATTAATCTTAAAATTTTTGATTGGAATATCCGGTTCTATAATCGCCTTAGAAATCTTAAGCCTTGCTCTGACAAAATAAGCAACACGCTGATGGAAGCATAATTTTTTTTCCGAAAATATTTTAAAATATTTCGTCACTTTCACTTTAATAAAAAAATGTTAACAAATAAATACTTTTATTAAAAGGAATTGTTATCGTGTATTTATTTTATTAATATGGTAAAATATGATAGAAATTCAATTTATGAAGAAGATAACATGAACTTAGGTAGTCTTTAGAGAAGTACCTACCACCACATTCTCCATTTTTCATCATGTTTGTGGTAGGCATTGCGAGTACTGTATTTGGAATTGGTACTTAAAGTTGCGATTTACTAAATAACGTCCGTGGATGATATGTGTGCTGTTCATATATAGATATATTTACTTGGGCCATGCCAGGTTAGTCGTGGCGCACAGGCACAGAGTGTGACTGTAAATGCGACAGGTCGTGAATTTAAATCCCACTCGAGGAAATGAAATATTTAATATTTTCATTTCCTCGCAATGCCTCCAGAATTAGGCATAAAATAGGGAACGGAATACTTTAGGTTCTACTAGGTTCCCACTACCTTGTTGTGTACTGGATACAGTGAAGCTGAACTAAAATGATAAACAAATAAAATCCTTTTTTTAAATGAAATGCTATATTTTATTAAGGTAAATTAAATTACCTATGCCTTGATATATCTTTATTGGAGCTATAATTATGTTTTGGTCCATAGTTTTCAGTAATCTTGATCGAAAGACTTTTTACTCGTTGTCACAAGTGTTAAATTAACGTGAATAAATCAATTATAAAATTTTATTTAAGTATATCCAATCTTATAGCGTTAGTTACCAAATTCATCATTACAAAAAAAAACTCGCTTTCTCAGAAAATAATATAAAATAGGTGTAAACAACTCACCCATTGTTTGTTTTCCTGTGTATATGTGCTGTAGAATTCAGTACCACTCTACTTGAGCGTCCTCGCAATACTGGTTATGAGGTTACGCTCTCTACATATTAATAATATATGCGTAAAATACCTAGAGACGCTTTTGTGGCGTCTGTCCGTTTCGATGGGTGCGGGTTGAAATCGCCCATCAATGGTTTCATAGTTGTCAGCCAAGTTGCTCCATTTGTCTTTTATTCATTCTAAGATCAGCCGCGACTCGTGTGCCTTACAAAAGTTGTAGCAATATTTTAACTCTTCATTATGATACTATAGGTTCCCTATGCTATTTCATTCTTAACCTACTTCTGTAAAAGGAGCAGGTTATCAATTCGGCTGTTTTTTTATGTTTGTTACCTCCTAAGTTGGACTGAGTGAACCGATATTGATGATTCTTTTTTTATACTTCCCGTGCGGTCCCATTTTAATTTGGTCCATTTCTGACTACGGTAGGTATTAATGAGTAAATAACACAAGTCTTACATTTGCCTTAAGTATGTGCGTGCCAATTGTACGAACAACTCAATATCCCGCCAACCGGTTGCGATGATTCTTTTTTTATTTTCCAATAAAAACATATACACATCTAGGGTAGTTCAATTATGGGATCTGGTAGAAATTGAAGAAGTCTTTTTTTTGTTAAAACTTATAATGATACTTACAAAATTATACGTACATATATGTTATTACATGTATGTACTAAGTAGATATTTAGTTCACCATTATTGTAACGGTGTTAATGTTGTTAATAATTAAAGAATAGTTTTGCTATCAGTACCTCACTCAAATCTTTTAAAGTTCGAAATTTAAATATATTATCCTATGGTGAGTCGTGTGGTGCAGGGGTACAAACGTGCGACGGTAAACCCGACAGATTGTAGGTTTGATTCCCACTCTGGGATGAAATTTTTCATTTCTTCACTCTTGTAACGAGCCAAAACTCGACGCTGAATTCCGCCACAGATTTGTGCGGGAAGGGGAAGTGTCTGTAATGGGAGTTTCTTAACACTAGTTTCCCAGGCTCCTGCCTACCCTGCTACGTGCAGGATATTAAAAAATAATAATATTGTTCTCAAATGTCTGACTTTGTCAATTAGCATAATACATAATATCTTGTTGTGGCTTTAATAACAACAATGCGGTTGGTTTTTTTTTTATCTTAACGCTTATTTATTTACCTGATCCTTGTCCGTCATCATACATAAGTATGCAAGATACAAAAAAGATACTCAGTTGTACTGTTGGTCCCTAGGTATAAACGTAGATATTAGTTCTCAAGGCTAATTGACACTGTCTCGAAGGGTAACCTACGTTGGGCACACTCTAGTGACTAGAGTCTAGTCACTCACTTTTCCTTCATGTTTTTACATTTCGATCACTTCTCCTACACCGGTATTGTATAAATATGTTTGTACGGATAAAACCAGTTTAGTGTACGATGAGCTGGTATATCCTGGCGTAACAAGATACTCATATTTAAGTATATTATGATAATATAGCTATTAGCTTGTTAGGTACTTTATAGGGCAGTCGTAGCGCAGGGGCACAAGCGTGCGACTGTAAATGCGACAGGTTTTGGGTTCTATTTCCACTCAGGGAAATGAAATATTTCATGTATTCATTTTCTCGCTTTGGTATCTGTAGTTACTGAATTATGTGGCTAATAATATTAAAATCGTAATTTATTTTATGTGCATTTTAAGAGAACTATAGAAGGAATAGAAATCCATTAAATTTGTGTTTTTCTTCAGCTAGACTTGATTAATGTCTACAAAGTTCAAAGATCAAGGCATTTTTTAAAATATGAAGTTTTTTTAAATAAATTGGCGAGAAGAGGCGACAGCTATGTAAGAAAAAAATGGTTTGTAATTATGTAATTTCACCGCATATATGCTATTGCTACTTATAATTAAAAAAAATATTAAGTAAGTAATATAAAAAAAATATTTACCGTACTTTAAACGTACTTTAAATTTTAAAAGTAAGTACGTAAGATAATTAACAAATTTAATAAAAGGGAATTATTCTTAAAATTAAATAAACAAAAATATGTGAGGTTTATTTAAATATTTTATTTATTGTTCACCTCAGCAGAATCAGCACCTGTTCAATGTAAATAGCAATCAACAATTTAGTGAATAATATTTATAAAAACAAGAAACTGATTTATTGAAAATGCTTATGTTTTTTCAATTAAGCTTAAACCTAATTCAGATAAGATTATCATTATAGTAAAACTAAACTGTCTTTTTTTTGGTTGTGTAAAACGAAACATGAAAATAAATATAAAGGGTTAGGCTGATAAAATAGATATTTATTGGGCTTAGTATTTTATAGTTGAGGAAAAATTGTTTCATTCATTATAATATCATAATAGCAACCGTATCTAATAAATTGTATACCATACCGTACCATTGCTTCATTTTATCCAATTTTCAGACAATGAGATTTATCTATGCCATGTCGCTTGTATAATCTATGTCCATGCCACAATTCGCTTCTTTACTCTACCCATAGATAAAAAAGTCAATTCAAAAATTTCGGTTTGTTGATAATGTCAAACTTTTAACGGGTCAAGTTACGCGAATTCCGAAGAGCATTTAATTCAATATTGCACTTTTATTTAAATTAATGAAATAAACGCAAAAAGTTAATAACGCTATGGTGATTTAGTTATATAGTGTACATGAATTTATTTTTACGTCATTTACAATCATGGATCATTTCACTCAGGTAGGTTTAGATCAAGTTTCCTTAACGGCCACTTTGTGTATAAATTAATTATGTTATGATTAAATTAATGAACTTTAAATTGCAGCGAATGTTAGAAAGGGCGAGAGCTAGGCAAGAAAAAATTGATCAGAAATTGGCTAGTTCCGGACAAGCGGTTCCAAAGCGGAAACCGTTGACGGAGAACATAATTAAAAACGAGTCTCCCATTAAGTCACCGATCAAAAATTCTAGAGAATCCATATCATCACCTAAGAAATTTAAAGATCCCATTTGCGATGTGCCTGTAATTAAAAAAGTTATTCAGAAAAGTGACCTTACTACTGCTTCGCCTCAGAAGCGTAATGATATAGTAGTAACACGAAAAGAGTTTAAAAGTCCCAAAACAAGTTTAAATAGACGCAATTCCGATGTTTCCGTGGAAATAAATATTTCTCATAGGAATGATATTCAAATTGAGGTTCAAGTTGAAGAAAGAGATGCACCCATCAGCATTATTTATGATGCTTCAGGAGACAATGGCAGTAATGTTGTCATTAAAGAAATCGAAGGTTAGTAATATTTAAATACTTAGTTTAACTATGAATGAATTGCTTGATTACTTCAAACTCTTTTAAGATTTATAAAATAAATCTTAATAATGACTTCAATAATATATTTTTTAAGAAAATAGTGTTAGAATATTTCAAAACTCAATATAATTCAGAAATTAGAAACATTTAATATTGATTAACATTATATTTTGATAACATACTGTGTAAATTTAAAATTTCTTATTTTTTTAATTAGACTGATCATTTTACATGTCTATAATAGCTTATTTCAGATAAGATAAACTTAAAGCTACTTATTAGATAATAAAAGGTCAATGCACAAATGGCTAAGCAAACATTTTCCTCTATATTTTGCATATTAGTCACAAAAGATAATATTCAAAGAATTACTAAATGTTGTTTGCTCATTTGAAACCATAATTAATATCTTTAATGTTGTCATTTCTTCTCTTGATTTTTGTAAGAAGCTGTTGGCTTAGGTAATTATATATTTTCTTTGTGTTTAGTTAAATCTGTACTAATATTATAAAAACATTAATCTAAAAAAGTACTGGTTTAAAAAAATATTTTATTACTTATGTAATAAACAGGCTATCTATTTATTGAAGAAAGCCAAAGTCTAGGCAATATTTTATGATGTTAATATTTTCTTTGTAACCCAGTCGGGTCCCCAGTCGGTTAAACTTAGATTGTATCTTACTGTTTGTACTGTTGGTTATATCCATTTTAACATATGGGGTCAAAGTAAGAATCTAGTAATTTTTTTATACAAAGGTATTCTTAAATCACTTTCAGATGACTTTACAAAGTTAGGAAAGAAAGCTTTGGATATGGCCGAACAAAAAAATGAAAAGACAGCAGCCCGGAACAAGTTCAAATCAAAATTGGATAGACTTGGCAATTTGTATTCTGGTAAGTTTGCTTTTATTTTTTTCTTGTAAAACCAATGCAGTTTCAAAACAATATAAATTTTAAATTACTATTTGTATTGAGCTTTAAACTTTATTTTTTTTTATTTTTTAACATCCCTTGTAGATAACAGCCATAGATAATATTGTAGTATATCCATATTGTTTTTGTTGTATGAAATATTATTAGACATCCTACTGGCAACCATTGTGGAGCAGTGGTCAGTTTCTGACTCTAAGTGTAATAATTGTGAGTTTGATCTCTACTTCACAGTAGGTTCCATCTTCCTACCCTGCTGTGTGTGGGATACATTGTGAAGCTGATTAATATAAATCTCATACTATGTTACAGATAAGCCAGACCTCTCATCACCAATACATCGTACCGAGCAAGAATTCACTTCAGAAACTCCCCCATTAGTCCCAGAGACTCGGAAAGCAAAACCTTGTGGAAAGAAATTTAATAGGTTGGCAGCTTTGGCTGATGAAATCAATAATTGGGAGGATGATCTGTCTCATCATACATTTGTAAGATATTATATTTTCAGAGCTTTTTGTATCAAAGTTGACTATGAATGCAACAGTTGTGGATTTTATTCTAACTTGAGGGAATTCCCACTTCCTACTTATGATAACACATGCAATTTTGAGATGTGCTACTTAACACAGAATATCTCTAAAATTGAATGGGCAGTGTGGAATGAATTGTCTTAAGACAAGCTTTCCTGCCTACCTTCCTTTATGTGTAATAAAAGGTGAAGTTAAAATATTTTTTTGCAATTATTACAATACAATTCACTATCACTATGCTATTTGAAAAAATGCCTAAAAAATGCTTTCTTTCAAAGAAATTAATGTTAGTTTTATGGAGTTTATCTTAAGTGTAGCAAAACATAGTAGATTTTATTTACTTCTAGCAGATTTACTAGCAGCGTCTTTACTAGTGGATAAAGTGCTAAAATTTATCATTTCATTTTTTACTGCTTTTAAATGATGCATGAAAGTTGTAAACGAAAATTTAGTTAAAAAATACAGTATTTTCTCTAATTGAATCATAATTACAACATTTTAGTATAAGAAAAATAATTTGTAGCTTAACTTAAGCTTATTAAATATTTGATTATTTTTAATTCTTACTTATAGCAACAACCAGAAACAAAGAAAACTGCTGCCAAAACAAAAGAGGAAAAATTGGATGCGTCCACACTTGATGTGTCTATCCATTCACTCAGAGATATCAACAAAGTTTTGCAAACCGCTAATAAAAGCACAAAGGTGAATAAAAATATATTTGTTACTGTATTTTTTTTTGTTGAGATGAATTTGCAATCATTTCTCTACTTTTTCCCGACTGTTAAGGAAGGGTTATAGCAAATGTGTTTTATGCTGTTGGCTTTTAAAAGTGTGACTCCAATAAGCCATCTATCTACCTTATACTGTTTTTGTTTTTTATAATTTTTTTTTGCATTTTTTTTTTTATTATTGTTTTATTTAGAGTATATAATTTCTTTTTAATCTTTTGGCATAACTTTGTGCTACAAGGGCAGATGCAGATTATAGGGATATGTTTCCAGTTGGTGTCAACATTTACAATTATGTTTTATTATTTCATAGGATTTACAAGCACTTCCCCAGAGTTTATTATTTACATTATTATACAGTAAAATGGCTCTATGGGATCCAACAAAATTATTTTCATTTCTCTTATCTAGTAGATAACATGCAGTATTGAGTTATGTCACTCAACACAATATTTCAAATTCTAAGCGAAAAGCAAAGAATGGAATGTCTTTAATACTAGGTTTTCTACATTTACTCTTCTATATACAGGATAAAATGCATAAAACTAAAAAGAAAATAAAATAAACTCAAAATTCAAGGAAGCACCGACAATAATGAACAAACTCATATCTTAATTTTGAATGCACTATATGCATGGCTGTAACTGCTAAGATATTGGCATTACACAAATCTACTTGTGCAGATTTTTTTAAATCTTTTGTTTGTTACAATTTTCAATTAAATAAATGAAAATTGAGTAATATTTTACATTTCTTATAAGTTACTTTCATCTTTAACTCTATTTACAAAATGTTATAAGGTTATTTTTAAAAATATTTTTTAATATTTTCTTATAGCCACTCAATACAAATACCTTCAAGAAACCTGTGAACGAGTGCCAACGGCTTGAGAAACAGATTGTAGCTGATTTGGTAAGTCATAGATATGTAAGATAATTCATAGTAATATATTTTTTACAGGAAATTTATAAATTTTATATAAAAATATATTAAAATTTTTAACTTCAAGTGATTTAAGAAATTTCATTTCTGAAAAATAATTAATAACATATTTGAAAAGATATGAAAGGTAAGTTTTTTATCATTAATTAATTCTTCTGTTTATTTATAATAATTTTAAATATGATACTAAAAATATAGGTACTTATTATTTGTATATTTTTCTTTGCATTTGATTATGAAATAATTGCACTGTGTATTTTTTTCCTTCTTAATTTTTTTTATTCTCTCTTAATTACTTTCTGTATACAATTTTTTTAATATTTAAAATATATATGTATATATATTGTCAATAACCAATGAGTACCTACGACTGGTCAAGGGGTGGCGGATATTATAATACAATATAATAAGGGTCAGTAAAGGTGTTGGTATTTTAGTTTTAAGTGACGAAGTTGCATCATTACTTACTATACATTATAATTGTCTCATGTGCTCTCATCGATCGAGAGCAGATAATAGATCCCATTATTTAAACTTTATTTTCTTTTATTTTACAAAGTAAAGAAAGAAACTCAAATCTTATGAGGCCATCGTCGCGCAAGAGGAATTCATTTTTAATGTAATATTTTCATTTCCTCGCTCTGTTAACGAGGTAAAGCACGGCGTTGTGTTGTGCACTCGACACGTAATGCCTCGAGAATTCGACGGAAAATGAGGAACGAAGGTCTCTTAACACTACGTTCCCAGGTTCCTACTACCTATCCCGCTATGTGCCGGATACAAACGGACGCTATATTGTTTCTACCGAGCGCCTGTTGGAATAATATTCTTTTGGTTTTTTCTATGACTGTTATATGTCTATTTCGAAATACACCTCATTTTGGCTATGGTGACAAGGTAAAGCGCGGCGTAGAGATACAGTTCAATAGAATAGAAATACCTGATTTTAATCCATTGTGTAATCTCAATCTTATATCTCCGTTAGCTTATTTTGGCGCCAGATTACGAATACATCGTCCTGCCCATACGCAATGGGAAACGACCTTTGCTAACATGCTTTATTATTATACTGTCGACAACGGCTTCCGTGGAGTAGGCAGCATATTGCTTGTGTTTTTTTTTATTATAATAATTAAATTATCTAAGTTTATTAAGAATTTCTAAAATGTGTTATATTATTTTATTAAATAATACCTGTTCACTTAACTTGTAATGATAAAAAAATACTTTGAGGCATCAGCATTTTTTTTTATATTATAGCATTTAATATATAGTATTTCGTAATAAATGATATTTTTGATGTCAGATTTTATGCTGGCATTATAAAAATTACTTTTTATTGTGGTTTATATAACTATATAAATAAAAAAACAGTGTCACACATTCATTACAATATTTCAAATGTCCAGTCTTTGGAGAGTAACAGCAAAAAATATAAAAAAATTCTAATGAATCGGTTACATTTACTTCTAAGTCCCCCCAATCTCTATTTATTCCACGTACCATAGACAATTTAGTTGCGCGCGCGCAGAATACAAAAGCGTCTTTGTATAGTGTAGGCTAATCTAAATTACGCATCCCGCATTTACATACTTGTACATATACTAAACTGGTTTACACTTTTGTTTTCAATACCACAATGGCTCGGGATTTGAAGAAAATTTGAGTTTTCTATGGCTAAGCTGACACACTTGTGACAGGTTATTGTTTTAACGTTTAGAGAGTGTTTTTTTTGTAATGAGAATGGATTTCATCATAAGAAATCCTTTTGTATACTTTTTTATGTGTCTTCCGCATTTTCTGTGGCCAGCAGAGAGAACTTAGTGCAAATGTATGCAAATATGTATTTTCAGAGTTCAGTAACTAATGGGTAAAATGGGAATTACCCGTTTAATTTAACTATTACTAAGACTCGGCTGTCTGTCTGTCTGTCAAAAATCTGAAAATTTTAAATGTGCCTTCTTGACGCAGATTCGTTTCGACCGGAACGAGGAACTGTTTCCTCTACTCTCAAGTTATGGTGAAATATGGAAACCATTTGATGTGGTGGAGATGTTTTGACTCTATAGAATATTTGTTTATTATAGGTTGTTAATAATTTATTAACGCGTCGTCGTCGTCGTGTATTACTGTAAACACGATGGTCGTGGGTTCGATTTCTACTTGAGGGAAAATATTTTTTTTATTATCTCGCTCTGGTGGTAACAAGAAAAAACGCGGCGTTGAGTTCCGCCACTCAAGACAAGACAAGAAAAAAACACTGTAAAAATATTAAATAAATCGTGTCATTAAAAATATCAACATAGTATCAAACTAGTTTTGTTTTAAATATTTTTTGTATATAACAAAGGCAGAAATCTTAATACATACAAATACAAGGATCTTACGGTCGTGTCTCGTAACATTTTAATCTGATATTTTGTGACCCCTGTCTTTATAGCTCGTCCTCTTGACAACTTAAGACCGTATAAACGTTTGTTTTTTTGTTCTTTTTGTTAATATCTCTTCGAGATTTTATTTTCTTAGTTTTTTGGAATTGATTAAAAAATGCATTTGTGTGTTTTAAAAATAGCGTGTGTTCATTATAAATGACTATCGAGTTTTGCATTTGACATTTTAAAATTCAATTATTCTTGTAAATATGTACCTATTATCATTATTATGATATCATAAAAATTTAGAAAAATAATAATGTTTGCAATGCATACCAACCACACACACCTTTGTGATTTTATTTGTTTCAATTTATTTTGATTATTTTTTGATTTAACACCGTTTCTATTATTATTTTGATTTAACACCGTTTCTCGTAATCAATGAAGACAAAAGCGTGGTCTGTTACGTAACCGGTATATCTGAATCATAGCTAAATCAGTTTTTTTGTTGCCCTTTAACCGTATACGTTTTCGATTTTACGATACTATTAAATGTGTTGCTTTGGATTCAATTTGGGTGGTCTTTTAAAGTTACTTCACCTGTTTCCTAATCCTGAGGTTGTTGTCAAGTCCAAGATTTTAAAATATAAAATTTTTAGCTTGTTTCTTTTTATATAGATACGAGATTAAGTTTTAGTGAAATGAAAATTTTATTTATACTTATTTCTTTGATAGGGATATTGTATTGCTTCACTATTTAAAGGAGTTCGATCAGTTAAAATTCGAAGACCAATTATAAAGTGAGATCCTCGTCAATAATCCATTTCTTCACCGTCATGGTATTATTCTCCGCCGTGACGTTATGATAATGGGGTCAAGTGGACGCGTACTTGGACAAATATTTATCATATTTTACATATTAAGACCGTCGTAGTAGGTACAGTGAAATAAATTGTCTGATTGTAAATGCGATAGTTGTGGGTTCTATCCCCTATCAGAGGAATGATATATTTTTTTCCGTTCCGGCGTTCTGCTGCTCAACACGCAAAATTTTGAAATTGAGGAATCCAGTGTTCTAACTCTGGAGTCCCTCCGCCTACCACATAAGACTGCCCTAAGCGGGAAGAAAAGTGAAGTGAAGTGTGAATGCACAAAGTTGAGTATTGATTAGAATCAAAATCTACTTTAAAACTACTTAGCAAAATTCGGAACTAACATGAATATAAAAAATATATATTATTTAATCTAAAGTTCAACTTTATTTTTCGACATAAATATTTTACAGTTCTACGTACGAAGATCGTAAACCCCCGACGTTCTCGAACTCCTCCACGCTATAATATTCGCATAATATGCACGCACGAGTGGTCCTTTTGTTTATAGCCAAGCTTTTCATATATTTTACGATTTCACAGAGTATAAGCTTTTGTTCTAAATACCTCAAAAGTCCATTGTGTTCGATGGTACCTATGGCCATGCTTATTGCCGATTTTTTTTATGGTTTTTCTTTAGGGTTCCGTGACTTAAAAGATAAAAATGGAACCATTATAAGATTGTTTTGCTGTTTATTTATACTTTATTGTACACCACAAACAGAAGAAAACAAACTACATCTAGTACTTATAAGCTAATAACAAAATGTGAAGTACAAAGGCGGTCGCTATCGCGAAATATCGCGAAATCGCTAATTAGCGATTTCTTCCAGACAACCTTGAGGTTAGGAGACATAAAATTTAAAACAAATAGTGGGTGGTGTAAAAAAAAATAAACATACATAAATAATATTTTATCCTAATACATAAACTTAATACACAAATATTTATAAAATAGTACAATATATAAAGTAATATAATAGACTAATACATAATATTATACATATATAATATACTAGCGGCCCGGTCGCGGTTACACCCGCGTGAACTATGTTATTATTAATTTCTGTCTCTGACTACGTCCTAGTGACGTCTATGCAAAATTTGAGACTCCTAGCATTTGTAGTAACGAAGTTTCATACAAACTTTCAACCCCAAAAACAACCCCTTAGAAGTCGAATATTGCAAATTCCCGTCTTAGCGAGCGAGACCTACGTTCTATAAATAACTCCTATGCAAAATTTGAGATTCCTAGCTCTTGTAGTTCCTGAGATTTCGTGATGAGTGAGTGACCTTTCGATTTTATATATATAGATATTGATGTCACATAATAACAATATATATATTAAGTAAATAGAATAATCAAACGTCTTAAGAATAGGTCTTAAGATAATATTCTTTAACAGATTTCTTAAATATACGTAAAGTCTTCTTTTAGGAACGTAATATACAATGAAAATTGCGTTGTTGTAAATTTCGTTAAAATATATTAACCTAATGGTAAAATTTGTTAAAAAAAATCAAATCAGCTTCACGCTGTATCCCGCATATAGCATGTTAGATAGAGGGAACCTCTTTCCACTCAATTTTCGAAAAATTGGTTTTGCGTTTAAAAATGTTAATAATGCAATATAGCATGTTTTTGTAATTTTTATGTCTTAGTAGGTAATGCGGTTAACAAAAATGACTTAGAATTGTGTTCCCACGGGTATGACTAATAATTATTACGGTAATTGTACTTGCTAATCATGGCAGTTACTGACGTTATTTAGTAATACTCGGTCATCTTAAAAGCTTTATTGTTTTTATATCTATAAATATTGTGCGTTTTGCAGTTAGTTATGTAGGGAAAAACAAAAATACTACGCGCAGTGGCGCAGTGGTAGCTTGGTATCGTAAACGAGACGGCTGTTGGTTCGATTCATATTCATGGTAATAATTAATTATTTACTTTTGTCGTTTCCTCCCTCTATTAACATGATATGGCACGGTGTTGAGTTCTGCTATATCGGCATAAAAATCCAACGAAAAATGGGAAACGGAGTGTCTTTACACTAGTCTCCTTTAGAGTACTGCAGCGCATGCAGTGTAAAACTAAAAAAGTACAGAGCTTACTTTTTCCATTTCTTTA
The DNA here is from genome assembly GCA_036379175.1 of Heliconius cydno galanthus. Classification (NCBI taxonomy): domain Eukaryota; kingdom Metazoa; phylum Arthropoda; class Insecta; order Lepidoptera; family Nymphalidae; genus Heliconius; species Heliconius cydno. The sequence goes on along the minus strand of JAKRZM010001340.1, from coordinate 1,153,595 downwards.
TACAAATTGCGTTACAGTGACTGCGTAAAGAAAGTAAAACTATAATGGCCATAGAAACATTCACCGGTCTTTCACGATATAACGACGACATCTGACGTAGTGATGCGCCCCACATCCCGGTTACGTGTCAGATGTTACGTAAACTGACGTAAAACCATTTTGTCCCACTTACGGGCCCCACACTATTTATTTATAAACTGACAGACATCAACCCACATGAATAACGTGTAAACAAATAAGAATTGGAGATTTTGTCATTTGTCTCTGTTAATCATTAGGTTAGATGAAATGAATAGGTAGGTGATTGTACGAGTGATCGTATATATTTTTTATATTGTAATTGCTTTGGATTTCTTCGCATCACTAATCATAAACTTATGAAGTTTCTCTTGAACAGTATCGTGACTGTGAAACGCGATGGTTGTAGCTTCGATTCCCCTGTTCTGTTAAGGTAAGAATAGAAGAGAATACGTTGTTGAACGAAAAGATACGTTAAGAACACGTTGTTAAGAGCCACCTCTTTATTTCTTTTATTTTGGGCGCAAAGTGGAAAACGGAGTGTTTTAACACGATGTTTTCTCCGTCTTACCTTGCTAACAGCGTGATACACGTGAAACAAAAAAATATATTTCTTGATTTAAATGGAACAAAAGGATAGAATTTGTATTATAAACATACAAATTTTATAATAATATTTCTTTCTCTGAGATTTTTCAATAGGTCGTTAGTATAATGCGGGTAGGCAATGAGCTCTGTTTATCTTGATACTTCTGGCCTCCGCATGTGTGTCATTGTCACTAAGCGGTGGACAAGTTTTTTTTTTGTTACATTACTTAGAAAAATATTATTTTATAAATAATTAGTAATTAAATTACATATGTGCTTTATATAGATATTTTCAATTTTAATACAAAATTTGTATCTAATTTTCGGTTCCATTCCTTTTCCGCGCTTTAATGTGCTAATCTCATGGACAACTAGTATCTAGTTTTAGACCGAATTGAAAAAAAAAATTGTATTGAATAAGTAGTATATTTGTACACAGCCATTGTGGCCATTGGAATTTTGGTATATTCATTTTATTTTAATATTCATATGAGGCTGTCGTGGCGCAGCGGCACAAGGGTGTGACTGTACGCGACGTGTAGTGTGTTCCATCCCCGCTCGAGGAAATTAAATATTTTTTTCGCTCTGGTGTCGAGGCGGCGTTGCTTTCCGCCACTCAACACACGATGCCTCTAGAATTCGACGGAAAATGGGGAACGGAGTGTTGTATTAACACTAGGTTAAGTGTTTCCAGGTCGGTACGATATGGGTACCTTCAAGAAGCGCGTCTATCTCCACCTCAAAGGCCGGCAACGCACCTGTAGCTCCTCCGGTGCTGCACGGGGTCGTGGGCGGCGGTGATCATCACCATGTGACCCGGACGCTCGTTTGCCTTGTCCTTTTTCTATAAAAAATAAAATAATAAAAAAAAAGGTTCCCTCTGGCAGCAGGGTTGCTGCGTGCGGGATATACCGTGGACCTGTTTTTTTAATATAAAAATAAGAATTTATTATATCATAGTTATAATAATATAACGATGTTAATGTTTATTTATAAACAGTTGTAATAAAATACGCTGTTAAAGGTGACCAACTGAAACCACTGCGTTGGTTTCTCATGCTGACAATGAAATGTATCCTAGACATAATATTATTGTCTTCCGGTTCACGGTAAACATAGAGAACCTATGCATAAATCATTAAAGTTTACGATCGATTTAAGTTATTGCACGTTGAATGGCGAAACTTAACGCCACACAGTTCTAATGTTTTGTTGAGGAAAGTCAGTAACTGTAAACGCATCAGGTTGTGGTTCGATTTTTTTCTCGAGGAAATGAAATATTTATTATTTTCATTTCCACTTTCTGTTAAAGAGGCAGAAGAGGCGCGGCGTTGATTTCTGTCACTCAACACGTCTTCTACGCCTCTGCCTGCACTGCTATGTGCGGAATGCAGAGTGAAGCTACAAAAGAAAACTTAACTGCGGCTTGATTTTTCTATTTCACATTCAATCCAAATTGATGATCAAATCTAATACAAAGGCTATTCTGTTAGCTTCAAGTTTTTACGCTTGATAGAGTGTTAAGACACTACGATTTCCTGTTGAATGACGGAACTCTACAATAAATACTTTTTAAAACAAAATGTAAGCTCGATTGATACATTGTATGTTTTGTATATTAAATACTTATATACTTAATATTATTAGATCCTATTAAATAAACTAAGCTATACTAGACTAGCTTAGTGCAGTGCACTCGTTGAACTTTTTGCCCGCATTCCGGTACCCCGTTATCCTATTATGGCTTTTCTCGACGATTCAATTGTTTGTATTACCCAATAGTCAATATCTGCTATCTTTGGAATTTATTGTTGTAACGTTCGTTTGTTTTGACATATAATATGGGTGTCGGTTTTAGGTTCTATAAGTAAAATTAGGTAAACGTGGGGGTTGTGCGTTTGATTCTCAGTTGGGGGATTAATTATTTTCATCTGTTCGGTAAGAACACTAAGATCGGGGTTGAGTTTCTCGCTTAACTTCGTGTTATATCTCGAAAGTTGGGTGGAAAGTGCTGAACGCATTGTCTCAACCTTTTCTCTATCCACCTTTGCTATTGGCACACCAGAAATGCATTTTTGAATTATTAAATAACAAATAACAATTTAAATTTAATTTGTATTTCAATTTAATGTATTGTTGCTTTACTATTATTACTATTTAATATTAATATTTGTACCAATTCTTAGTTGTTTTCTAAAGATATTTCAAAATGTCCTTTTTCTTATGCGAACAGCAAAAAAACCTCAAAGTAATTTATTGGTCGTCAACAATCACGCCATATTGATCAACCAATAGTAGGTACCGTACCTGGTACCCGCCACGCATTGTGTGTATTGACATGTAACGGGGAATTAGGAATAACCGTCTTAGTTAATTGCTGGAATAAAACGCGACAGGTTGTGGGTTCGGTTCCCACTCGAGGAAATGAAATAAGTATTTAATGTTTTCATTTCCTCGCTCGTAGTAACGAGGCACATCGCGGCGTTGAGTTCTCAACATATAATGCCACCAGAAATCGGCGAAGAGTGGGGAACGGAGGTGTCTCACTCTGCCTACCCTTCTATGTGAGGATGAGGATTTTTACCCACTAACACCCCTGCGGCTGCCGACAGTATAGAAGGACCCGGGAAATTGGTAGAACCGCGTCCGTAGCCCTCATCAGATGACGCGCTCCTCTACGGCGCTCTCTTATATTTTAAAATTCGACAATAGACCATTTTATAAAAGGATAGGGTGCGCAGATTCCCCACACTGCACATCAATGGTCAAAGAACTAAACTGATTGATCGAAATGATGATTAATCTGGGAGACCAGGATGATTGGCAAGCACACGTCGACGGTAACGCTGCCTTCTCTGAAGAGATGGATCAACCCTCTCCCGTTCTCGTCCAGCAGCCTCCTTCCGTGACATGATCGTCTCACAGAAGATGACTACGGCTGTCCACGCTGATTCCCTGCGCAACATTTTTCTTATAAGCACAGGAAGGGAAAGATTACGTCCAACTTCCTGAACTAAACCCCGCCTTTCCGTGTCCCAGGTGGTACACGATTCAAGGGGGAAGCGGGATATGCGTGAAGTTGATTTAGATTTGAATTTGCGACCCTTGAATAACACGTTTAAACGTTTTAAGACATTCAACATGTTACTTATTTTTAATTTTGTTACTGAGATTTCTATAGAAAAATGTATTCACGTTATAATTACTTCCCTCGCCACATACCATCATAACCATCTCTTGAAATATTCTAAATAATGAAATTTCCTCGCTGACGCAACACATTTTTCACTTGCAACATAATTAGCGAGCGATTACGCCACAGAATCTCACATTACATAGCATCTTTAAAAGGAATCTGACAACGTGTAATATATAATCTTCTTCTTTTTATTATCTGTGTAACTAAAACGGATATTATATATAGAAGGTATATTTCTTTTAACTTCTATCACATTGAGTGCAGTGAACGGAGAGAATACAGTAATGCAACAATTTTGCCTCAACGAGGCCATCACAATAGTTGAGGGTTCGGAGTGTCTTGACACTATGTTTTCCTAACAAATGCTTCTATCTGCGGGACGAAACGTAAAAAACTGTCATTTCATAAGAATAATTTTATGTCATGGGATTACTGCCCTAAATTACTTTATCGATATTCAACATTATTTTACGTATATTTCTCTAGTGGACCAGTCCCTGACAAAACGCTACGATTGTGCGTTCTCATTTGGAAATGTTACATATACTTATTAGAAATAATTTTCATTTCCTCGCTCTCTTAAGAAGCTTCCGTTTATCACTTTCCGGCGAATTCCGGAAACATTGTCTGTTGAGTGGTTAAACTCAACGCCTCGCTTTGCCTCTTCATCAGAGCGAGGCAATCGAACCCACTACCTTTCGCGTTTACAGTCCTTAATGAATGACTATAAAATAATTTAATTAAATATTAAACGTGCACGTAACGTAAGCAATATCTAATGATGCTCATACTAAGTTTGAATGGTTATTGCATTTCCCATCGTAACAGTGCGTTGAACTCGGGTTTTTGCGTATCGGTTGCCGGTCGCGGCGTTTTTTTATCTAGATGCTGAGAAATACTCCTTGTTTGCGAGTGCATCGAACTCGACATTATTGTACTGAACTTTTTTTTTATGTTTAATTATTATTTGTTCTTATTTCATCATATATTATGTTTTATATGTAAAATGAAATGTATTGATTATATTTAATTTTATACGTGTACTAGTGACTCGTTCGCGATTTTGATCGCTGGAATTTCACAATAATACTAAGCCGTTTCTTAGATTAGCGTATACAAACGCACAGAAAATAATTTAAAAAATTATTGCTTTGGTTTCTTTTTTTCTTTTTTTATTCTCATTTTAAGAGCTGAGTCACTAAGGTGACTATGTTGCTCTGGTTAGTACTACAAATATTTATTAAAATTATGTTAGATTAACAATTTCGTATTAATTACGTTTGCTTACATTAAGTTTAATTATATCATATAACAATTTAGCAAAACCTGAAGTAGGCTTTGCAAGATACAAATTACAACTTGCTTGGGTTTCTATTTTATTATTAAACGCCACGAATAACGATTTTTGTCATACATCTTCACAGTAAAGGCACTGATAAATTACGATTTTATTATAGATATAAATTAATAGCGCCAGTTACATAATATTTAGTTAAGCAAATGCAAAGGCATATTGTAGCAAATACAACGCTAAATGGACAATTGAAATTTTAATTAAAAACTGAAATTCGAATCAGTAGGTTCTATATCCTTAAACATCCATAGAAAATGAGTAAAATAAAAGCTGAAGTAGCGATCTAAGTTATATTTTGGTAATGTTGGTACACATGTTAGATATTGTCCCATAACATTTGGGGGATGTCTATCATAATATGCGTGGTCACTTTAAAAACGATTGATTAATAAATGTATGTAAACTTAGATGAAATAGGGGTGGGGTTCCAATGTCACTAAATAATCTATTTATTTGGTTAATTTTTTATGTGTATCTTTACTTTACGTACTATCTTTCTTCGTATATAAAATGAAGAAGTAAATTACTTTGTTTAATATTTATTACAGAGAATAATAATTAATTGAGAAAATATAGATGCTTGAATTTTCAATTAGTTTTTATTGTAATCACATTAAGTTTCTCGCATATTGCAGGAAAGGCATAGGGGACTTACTTAGGACTTACTTAGGTTACTATGCGTCGTCAAATTTTTGAGATATTGTGTGTTGAGTGGCGGAATTCAACGCCGCGTTTTTCCCCCTTTAACAGAACGAGAGAGTGTAAAAATCAAATCTAAAATCGCTGCGCTTACATGTTACATATTTGTTTATTTTTTTTATATCATTTGCATGTAACATATAACTTGACCTCGTTATTAGTTGATTTGGATTCGGTAAAGTGCTTAAATCAGTTGCGTGTTTTTAATTAGTCAACTGCAAGGACGCACTTAGTCTCGCATGAAACATTGAATGCTACTTATTTGAACTAAGCTATACTCAGTAACGGAAACTACGTAATAGAATGTCATAATTTTTTTATTCGTGATTCTTTGAAAGAATATTGTAGTTACCTAGTGGGAACCTAAAATCTAGGTACATGCAAATCCATGTCGGATTATAGGATAATAAAAATAAAGTAAATAAAATATGCTAAAGAGATTAATTACCTAAGGAGATAAAAATTTTGTAATAAAACATTACAATGCCAAAATAAAACATTAAAAATTATGAATTTTCCAACATTTGAAAAGAAAATTTCACAATACTATTTCACTTTGTTGATCTGAATCATTCACTTCTTTGTTTTACTTAAGAAAAGAACAATGTTCTTTGTGCTAATTACTTGCGTTCCCATAGTATTTAAATTGTTGTCACCTTTATCTACATTTCAATAGAGTGTATTATACTACAATAATCAGCTGTTCTGTCGTCGGTCTTTGTGTTAGGCCGAGACGCATTTGGAAACGCTCTGTTTGCGACGAGAAATAAATGAAAACAAATAATGGCCCTTCCCGCTTTTCTTTTATTTGTTTATGATATAGATTTATGGTTTCTTTGTATAGTATAGCTTTACATCTACGTTACGTTTTACATCTACATTTTATATTTTAGTAAAAATATTCTTTATAACTATATAAACATACAATTATGTATTAATGATGTTGACAGTCGGTCAGACGACGCGACGTCCTAATTAACTGAAAAACGAAACGTCATCAACGAACTCTCGCATGTAACTGCAACGTCCCGCGTGCGGTGCGCGTCAAAATAATTATTATCGGCGGCCGGTTTCCGCACGTGTGGCTCCTACGCCAGTTGACTGCTCGACGCCTCCCGAGCCTCACGCACGCCACACACTACCCGCTGCTATCCCGCAGTTCCCTGCTCCCCTGACCTACAGCTTACTGCGTAACTAATATAATACGTCATGATGCAACTCCGTCACTAGCGCACTACACGTGCTCACCCCGCGGTGTCCGCCGCCCTTGTCCAATCCTAGGAGGACGAGGGGTACCGCCGCGTCTCCGACACCCAATCGCGGCTCGTTTACGAATTCAACCCGACGAAACGCGGAAATTGCCGACAGGAACCGAAAACTGCGGCAACCCCCAGTGCAGCTTCAGCCCCCAACATGGCGACTATGGTCGCCGCGCCGGCTGCGATCACCAAAAAACCGTCCATAAAAAAATACCGCGCGCCAACGCCGCCTAACAAAATATTGGACGAGAACAGTGAAAGTGATAAAGACAAAGAGAACAATGTGATCGAGCGGGAAGAGAACGACAACGACCAATGTATACAAACAAAACAGGATGACAAACCGGCGTTAGAGGGTTCGCCGGTTATTCGAAGAGTCGGGCCGAGATTGAACGGCAATGTTGACAGAAGCTCCGTTCTTTCTAAAGCGGCTATGTTCGAGGCCGGCAGCCCCAGGTCCAAGGAGAAGGACCCCGCCGAAATGTCACTCAGGGAACGCAAAGCATTGTTTGAAAAGAATAAGGGTGCCGCGATACTGCCCAAGGCTGCCTTCGGGCTCGCACCCTCCGTTAAAACACTTCACGGAGACGCTAAAGGTAAGTCACAGTTTGTTTTTATTCAGTGCCAATGGAAATACACATACATGTCTATTTTATATGTAGTATTTCGTTATAGAGAGGTAGTCACACATTTTTTTCTTTAACACGTAACTTTGTTTTTTTCCACAACATTCAGGTAGTTAGCTAACTTCTAAGCTTAAACTTTTTTTTAAGACAAATATATTAAGGCGGAATTTATTATTCTTTAAATTATTGTTATTTTTAATTTTTTTATTGAAGTTAATCGTGTAAGTGGAAAACACTGCTAAAATTACTTTTATTTTATTGTCTTGATTTACCTACATTATTTTGGTTAATGAACCTAAAAATAATTTGAATTGAAATAATGTTAAAAAATTTAAACGGATAATAGTAAATATTTAGTTTCGGCTTAAACCGAATTTGCGTCATAGCAAATAGATAAATAACAATACTGTTAGCCTACTTTTAACAAAATACATATTGTTGTATTGCAAATAAACAATACATTGTCATGATTCCAATAGTTTTATTATTATAGGCATATTTTTTAAAATGTAAAGTTTTACAAATGTTTTAGAAATTACTAAAAAGTTATTCATAAAAGATAGATATATTCTTATTATTATAAAGTTTTTCGTAAATGTTCGTGTTCGATAAAGAAAATGATGAAATCCCGTTAGAATTCATTACGATCCATTAGGATGCTTTAGGTAAATTGGTGAAAAAAAAGGAATATCTAAGAAAAACGTATAAAATCAAATTTATTTCAAAAGTCCTTAAATATTTAATATTTCGCGCAACTACTTCGGTCAGGCCTTCCAAAACTGCACAATAATCAATACAATGCACGGCTGTGTCAAAGGTGTTACAGCATCCGGGCGCAGGTTTGTCTTTATAAATAGATATATTTTTAACGAAAATTTGACATTTTGTTCACTTGAAATTTTAGGCTTTATATAAATTCTTATAAAATAATATAAGCATATAATAATAATAATATAGCTAGATTCTTATAAAAAGAAGATTATTTCAATTTTTTTTAATAATAATATAAACAGTTAAATGCTTTAGCTTAATCCTAGTCGCTTAATTAAAATAAAAAAAACACCAACTAGATTTTTGTATCCGTCTAGCTAATTTAACACAGGTCATTGCATATATCAGCATAAAAAGTTCACGATTCATATAACATGTAAATTTAGACCTTACAGCTAAAACTATACAGCTTATGGCTTATAATATAGAAAAGCTTCTAATTTGCCATCTTTGAATACAGGTTTTGTACTCATCAGATAAAATGAATTTGCTAGCCAAATTAATGATAAACGAAAAAGGGTAACAAGAAATTGTAATTAACGTACACTTTAAAGTTTAAATTTAGTATTAATGATTTCGTTGAACTGATTTTTTTTTAAATATGTGATTTTAATTAGCTACTATCAAAATGTATCGAAAAATTTCTTTATATAATCAATTTATTTAATTAAATTTCTAAGTAATTTGATTTTAAGCTACAAACGGTAAAGATATTCAATATGCTTAAACATTTTCTTTATAATATATTTATATTTTCGTTTCTGAATAGGCCAAAGCATTCGACAAATTTTATAGTGTTTGAACACCTATCCATCGAAAGGTTGTTCTTTAAACAAGAAATGATATAGTTTCTTTTATATTTGGTACAACCGGTTTTAAATATAGCACAAAGAAGTCGGCACTAAGTCGAGTAATAATTTCACCAAATAAAAGGAACCTACTTTGAAGTCTAGACGCACGGCGGCTGTGAATAGTATTTTAAACTTAAACTCGTCCTTCTTTGTTACTTTAGGAAAACTTAAATTGAATCAATATTTGAAAACTGTTAATAAAATAGTTAGTTATGTCTCATGTTTCATAATTCGCAGAATATAATGACTTGCCAGTGTTTAAGAACCTGTCTTATTGAAAAACAAACGAATGACACTGTAGCATTGCATTTTACAATTAATTCCAAGTAATTATACTGTTTATTATTTTAGAGGAAAAACAATGTAAATTATTTTTTAAAACCACCTTGGCGTAGTTAAGACGTTCCTACCTTATCGTGGACTATGATTGTACAGGGTGAGTCATATTGAACTTTCCGATTTCAATAAGGTGTGTATTAAAAACAAAGCGACATGCAGTAAAAATTATTTTATTGTTTGAAAGCACATAACATGCAGTTTTAATTTAGTTGGTTTTAAAAAACATCACTGAAGATCAAAACAGCAGTGCGGGGGATCTGCTGAATGTCGCGGCATAAATTTGTTCGTGTGTCTAAGTCTCTAACTGTTAATTCTTGCACTACCTGAATCTTGTATGGGTGAAATTTAAGGTCTCTATGCAGTATTCTGCGGACACTACTGAAAGATAATCCTAGTGAAGCGGCATGTTTCCGAACAGAACGCCGAGGGGATTGTTGAATTGAAGCCCGCACTCTATCCACGTTTTCCGCTGACGTTGACGTCCTAATTCGGCCTTGTGGTCTTGTTTTTAATGCTGATGATGTTGCTCTAAAATTTGATACCCAATTTCTGATTGTTGGTCCAGTGGGAATGGGATCACGTCGACCAATAGCAAAATGTAAACGGAACGCACGCTGTGTTGTGATCACGGAGCCGCCATTTTTAATAAACTCTTCAACTACGAACGCACGATGTTGTCCCGACCAAGCCATTGCTCACACTAAAACTGCATGTCATGGCGCGTCTAATGACACCATCCCCACCCTTCTACTCCTTCCCTTCTTCGTGCAACGTCCTTCCAAAACCGGAAAGTTCAATATGACTCACCCTGTATATAGCAATGTCTGTTGATATTGATTTTCTAATGATGTAAGCTTCACGCTGTATACGCCACACAGCAGGGTAGGCAGAGGGAACATAGTGTTAAGACACTCCGTGCCCCACTTTCTGCCGAATTCTCGAGGCATTGCGTGTTAAATGGCAGAACTCAACGCCGCGCTTTGTCTCGACACCAGAGCGAAGAAATGGAAATATAAATTTAAATAAATATTTCATCTCCTCGAGTGGGGATCGAACTCTTAATAGTAGATAAAAAATTAATTCACAAAATTATAAAGTAGCAGATACGGTATTTAGGTATTCTTTTATATTTTATACGTTCGTAGCAGTAAATAATATCTATAAATAACATCATTCTGTTATTACCTTAAAAGTTGTTAGGTAAACTGGAGGCTACGTCAATGTAATTTGTTCTTTATTTTAGCCATCTGTCTTCACTGTGAGTTATTGCTACAGACGTCTAGACTACTCTTAGTTAACAGTTTAAAGGAATGTCTGCAACGTTGCGTTCACATATATCAAGATAGATTAACTTAACTTTACCCTGTATCCCTAGTAGGGCAGTCACTACATACCTTTTTCGCCTTGTCCACTGTCATCAACCACTTCATACATGCCCTCTGGGCGGTCCTCATGCTTTTTACGTGACCTTCCTTCGATACTGGGTTTTCGCAGGTCAACCGAGATCTTTCCCTACCTCTCTTACGAACTTTTCCTTTATGAATCTTGCTGGTCAAAAGTCACGACCTCCAGGTCAATTAGGTATAAAATATGAAAATTGTGATTGCTGTCGGTACAGATTTTTCCTTCTTCCTTTAATTTTCTATTGATAGATTAATAAATATTAATACTTTACTATTTTATTACCAGGAAATGTCAAGAGGTGGAGTACCGCTCCAGTCCTCCGCTTTAATTTCGATTTTTTTTTTAATTTTTCCTATTATAGTTGAAGTATACTTACACTTAAATATCTCAAGGAATTTTTACCTAATCTGACATTATCCTTGTCCCATAAACCCATATTCCTAATACGTACAAAACTGGTTCTAACTCCTAATGCTCACGCTTCACAGCTATGTATCGAATTCGCGTAGTTAACGAGCGGTATCGCTTACATTATACACAACCATCTATGTGGTTTAATATAACTTAAAGTATTGTTTACAAGTATTATGTATTACTAGTGGGCCCGAACGGGGCTACGCCCGCTTGAAATATAAATATTAATAAAGAAATTGAAAACTAAAGATTAAGTCAATTCAGTAAAACAGTTGTATAAAATAACTGTTACGGCAATTAGCAAAATTGTCGAACTAAATATTTTAAATTGACATAACTTTTTTATTTATGAACCGATTGTAATAAAATAAACCCTATGTGTTTTCGGAAGCTTGCCAGAATCCAATAGTGAAAACCGCATCTAAATCGGTTAAGTCAATTCTGAGATTAGCGATAACAAACGCACAGACAAAAAAATATATATTATAAGTATAAATGAGTAATTATTATGTTAACTACCGTGACGGTTAGTGGCAAGTGGTTGAAATGACGGAGATTATAGATTCGATTTTTTATTTCATTCATATTTTTTTAATACTGTTGCCGTGAACAGATATGTAAAGGTTTTTAAAAAAATATATATTTAAGTGTTTACGTCGTTTTAATAGAAGTTGTAGAGTAAAAAATAAAATATAGGTCAGTCATTTATTCTAAAACCGGGAGTGAAAACATCGTTAGCATCAACTATAAAAGCAAAAAATGTTTTACATATTAAATGTGCACGAATGAATATGTATGTATTCCTTGTATTGCTCTAATAATAATTTTGCTATAATAAATAAAAATAATAAATATAGCAAAATAATAAATGTCATTGTAATTTAATTATAATTTTTACTCTTATAAATAAAAATTCGGCGGAAAGTGGGGCACGGAGTGACTTAACACTAGGTTCCCTCTGCCTACCCTGCTGTGTGCGGGATACAGCGTGAAGCTGATTTTTATCAAATTTATATTTATATAATTTAACTATTATTAAACGCCATATTTCAAATATTTGTTATATCAATATTTTCCAAATCGATCAATGCTTCGCTGCAACGACGGGACTTTTCCTGTAACACAAACAGACATTGCGTTGGTTCGTTTAATGTGTTATTAATGATCCCGATTCTAAACATTTACAGTTGTGGTCGTTTCGAAACCTATTATTTATTATGTTCTATCTGTCGTTGCTTCTGTCTGTGTATTTGGTTTTGATCGTATCGAATATACCTAGTCGAAGCTATTTCAACGGATGTATATTATTATGAGAGGCAGGATATGTAAGAATATTAAAAATCAGAGTGGAGAGATGGAGGGTAGCCAGAGGGAACCTAGTGTTAAGACACTCCGTTGACCATTTTTCTGAAGGCATTGCGTGCGGAACTCAACGCCGCACTTTGGTTCGACACCAGAGCGAAGAAATGAAAACATAGGGAGGGAACGCGTCCTCTTGTGCTCCTGCACCTCGACTGGCCTCAGAAGGAAAATAATTTCTTTTATATTATTTAAAACGTGTAAAAACCTAAAAACTAGTTTACCAAAACATATCGCAATTTCTTTTAGTTTTATTTTAATGAAGTCGTTTGAAGAATATAATTATGTGAAAGTTAAGCTGAACGTATCTATTATATGTCACAAAAGGGGAGAAAAGAATATGATAATAGCGCTAACTAAATACAACATGTTTCTTGAAAGGTATAATTTGCATGCCCTTTTGTGGAATATCACAAGAAACTAAGGTTGTGAAACTGTAGAAAATAAAATATTAATCTGTTATTATTTAAAATTTAGTAAATTTATTATTTTATTATAAATTTGTAAGTGCATAAATACAAATATTAATAATCTCGCTAGCATTACAGATTGCTTGCTCTGTTGATCATTGGGTTAATATTGTGCACGACAATACAACAATAGTTGTAAGCTTTTGTTTTAACACAAAAGAATAATATCATAATTCATAATTGTTTTTATATGAATGTACATATTATGTTTAGTACTATTTTCATTACGCCATATTGTTATAGACTTAAAACATAATTAAAAGTTAATAATTTGAAAAAATATTTTAAATGACAACATTTGCAAAAACGCGTTAACCCTAATTCCATTGAAAACAATAACGGGTGTTGAAACAGTCGGCTGTCGATTTATTTACTCACTTTCAAGTGTGTCACAGCACACCGTCGCGTCTGTGATTTGCGAATTTGATGATAGCCGCTTGACACACATACTTACTTTGGTTATTTGATTTTGGGAAATTCCTTTTCTACTTGTTTCTTTAGAAATGAGGAAAAATATAAAAAATATATTATTCTACAATGTATATTTGTATTCTTTTGTTTGATCTTTAACATTGAAAATGTCTTTTAATTTATATTTTTATAGGAAACAATATTATTAATAGTATGTTTTGAATTTTAAGTATTAATAGACTTAAATAGAGCGCAGTAAGGTTAAGTTTTTCAATTGTTATATCTATTCCCAAAGGAATTCAGAGAAATACTCTCTTAGGGATCAACTGCACTCTCCGAGAAACCTATATGCTAAATTTTTTTGTAGTAAGTATTTAATTATAGAATAATTTTTGGTCATTGCCTGACAAAATTTTTATATGACGATGCTTTTAACTCGTTAGATAAGTAATATACTTTATACTTCCTTGTTTTTAAAACTACTGTGTACGATCAGAAATAGTACGTAGCTTCTTTGACCTTTGTGCTAGTAAGCTTGCCTGTATTTAGATTAGTAGGTGGACAAATCTATACAAATATTATAATGTTAAATAGTATCGGGGCCAGTCGTGACGCAGGCACAAGCGTTTGATTGTAAACGCCACAGATTGAGGGTTCGAGTCCCGCTTCGCTCTGTTAACGAGGCAGAGCGTGGCATGCTTCCAGAGCTCAGCGAATAGTTGGGAGAGGAGTGTCTCAACACTACGCTTCCTCCGGCTACCCCGCTATGTGTGAAGTAAAGCGTGGCACTAAAAAAAAATACATTTATGATAAATAAACAAAACTTATGTCGTATTCAAAGGGACAAGGTGATATATGGACCAAGCAAAATCTAAGTACCTACCACAAAAACCTAGTTTCGTATTTTCCGTACCAAATCTTATGCAACGTCATTTATCTAGGTAGACAAAGCCTCGACGACCGCCGTAGTAAGCGTTCTACTTACACGCTAACATCATTCTACATGACTAAGAAATTTTACATTGAAAGTTTTAAGTCCATATATGTTTTTTAATAGTAATAAAAGAATACAAATAATTCTGGGGAGCGAAGTGCCTTTACGGTACCTTTACGGAATTTGATGGAAAGTTGGCAATGCTAGGTACCCTCTGCCTGCAGGGCAGGTACATGCGGGAAATAGCGTGAAGCTAAAAAAAGAATCTATTCTAAAAAAGCAAACAAATATTTATTTTTAAAAACACCCGTATATTAAACTATTCAGTTCACTATGAGGTGCATTTATTATTGACAAATGTTGTGAAACGGTCACGAGCGTTGCTAACGTATTATTTAAAACGCATTTTCTACTCGTTGAGGTTGACAATCGACAAAAGTTCCCATGTACGGGTTCGTGTTGACTGACTGTGACAGGAAGAGTATGCTATAGAAATATTTTAATAAAGCTTTATTTAGAAGCGGAGAGAACTTATTGTTATGTCACTCCGTTCTCCAATTTCTTAAAATACAACAGATATGTAGTGTGATCCAAAATAATGCAGTAAATGACTTTTTTTAGAAATTGTATGAAAATTTTAACTTAGCCAAATATGAACCTGCGCCTTTTGGAAACCGCCCAAGAATGCCAAAAATTTTTAAACAGACTTATTACAAAACTATTTGCATTTAATTTTTTTTCATATTTTTTAAATATTAAATCATTTATTCTTTACAAACGTTATAACCAAAATTATATGACGCCATATCTACATCCAAGGTTAGTTCGCCATATGTCGTGTACCTCGCAGGGCAGGTTTAGTTATAATACCTTTTTTTATATACCTCTTGTCCTTTATAAATGCAAACAATACAAAGAATAATACAGTATGCATTGTTTGATAATTTGTATAATTGTTTTTACGTTACAATTACATATATAGATTGTTTAATGGATATTAATTATATGTAAAGCTATAATAATATTAATTATATATATTTATGTTGTATTAAGTAAAGGCAGTCACGGCTCAGGGGCCCAAGCGTGTGACTTGTAAACGCACGGTTGTGAGTTCGATTCCCACTCGAGGAAGTGTAATATTTATTTAAATTTATATTTTTATTTCTTCGCTCTGGTGTTGTGGCAAAGTTTAGGGTCGCGGCGTTAAGTTCCGCCACTCAACACGCAATGCCTCTAGATTTCGGCGGAAAATGGAGAGTAACACTAGGTTTTAACACACTTGTCTACCCTGCTGTATGTGAGATATAGCGTGAAGCTGATTTTAATAAAGTAATACAGCCATTTTGTGCAGTTTAAAATTTACATACTCGTATGTGGGTTTGCAGTATAGAATTATAACATGTATTAATTATAAAAGTCACATACTTATTATTATGTGACAATCTTTTAAATAGAAAACAATATAAAAAAGTCAATTACCCAAGAGAAGCCAGGGTATGTCCATAGTAATCTATACTTAAAAGCTACTTAGCGTTTAAATTTGTACTTCTTTTAAATCTGAATACAATCGGGAGAATATCAGGTGTCAAAGTAAAATTCCTCGAAAATGTGGTATCACTGCTTATTCCCCTTTGAAATGAAACCGGGTCATATTACAAAGCTAAAAGTGATTTTTGCAGAAAGAAATCCTACATGAGTTTGTAATTTTTTAGGGTCTTGTCTTATAGATTGTATAATTTTGTGTAAAAATTAGACAAAAGTACTAACTAAAGTATAATTTCGGTGAAAAATGTGATTTCTATACTTAATATCTTAAAAAAATCATATTAAATGTTTTTAAAGTACATAACTCGTTTTAGACCAAAGTTTGTTATAAATAAAATAATATTACAAAAATATTATTAAAATGTGCTTAGAGTAGGCAGAGGGATCCTAGCATTAAGATACTCCATTGTCCACTTTCCGTCCAATTTTTGAGACATTCAGTAGCGGAACTCAGCGCCGCGGTGTCGTGGCAGTATTTAAAGAGTTTTATACGGCTATAAAGTCATAGTCAGAAATAAATCTCAGCTTAACTAAGTTAAAGTCAAAGCAAACTTTATTACGAAAGCACTCCATCACCGGAACTGTACAGTTCTGAAAACAAAACGTGCAATCGAGCGTGAAAATGTTGAGCACAGCTGAGTGACGGGCGTGGTGTTCAGTGAACTAGGTGTGGATTGCAGTTTTACATGTAGATTATCGTGTTATTTTTTTTTAAATATTACCACTTTATTTACTATGGTCACTGGGTCCGCCTTTTCATACCTTTTGTGGGTGATACAAATAAATTGGTTAAGATTGCTTTTTAAGACACTAGAACTTAAAACGTTGCTTATATGACGGAATAGGCATAGTTTCTATGGATTCCTTTTAAGAGAAATTTCATTAGAGAGATTTTTTTATATTATACAAAATGTTGTAAAAAGGAAAATTGACGAATATTAGAATTGATTTTAAGCTGCTGTTATTTCTTTTTCATTAATATTTTAAAAGAAATTGTTACGAAAAAACTACAATGAATAAAAGAAGGAAAAAACAATACATTTTAAATTTAAGCATTATTACAATACAATTACAATGTTTAAAGGAAAATTGTACATCTATGTAAATAAAGCTAGCAACCTTGTTCTAGTCACGCAAAGTGTTTACATTAACTTCTTTATAAACAATCAATTTTCACACAAGAATATAATATTATAATAAATTTGGTACAAATTTATATTGAAAATAAGAACAGGTATGCCACTTCTAATGGACTATCCATCTATGGCGATATTGACAGATCTGTGTGACCGATGGCTGGCGATTCGTGCCATTTCGTCCGCGACGTTCGGTTAAGCCAGATCGTGATTTCGTATCTTTTTGCCTGTTAGTCGTATCTTTTCGTTGTATAGATAGATAGATAGATAGATATAGGGCACAGTGGTGAACCTTGTGGCCGATACGAATTGGTATTTTGTGAATATCAGTTGCTGGTGTCGGCTTTGAAGGATTTTTTTTTGTTTAATTATAAGATTTTGTAAGTAAAATTAGTTTTTTTTTGTTTTGTTTTTTTTTTATTTTTTCGTATTCGTATATTATACAGTCAATAACTGTATTGTAAAAAATACCTATATAATTTCTTAAACTTTTTTTCGTATTAATAAAATAATATACAAATTGCTATATGGTCAGTACGTACGTGACTATATTTTATAATCACCTGTCAACATTTATGTTGAAAAAGTAAATTATTTAGTAATTACGCATTTTGCATACTGACGGCATTTCTGCTGATAACCTCCATTTTTTTTATATATTGCTGTAGAATTAATGTATACACTTTACGTGTTTTATCTTGATTTTAAAATGTTTACTTAATTTCTTGTAGGTTTTTATACAACGGTAAAATTTCGTTCGATATATCGAAATCGATCAAAGTACAAGTGTTTATTTATTGAGTTATTATTTAATTTAAGTTTCTAAAATTACAATCGTAGAAAATTTATACTTTAAAAAGGAATTATTTTTAAATATTATTATATTTCAGTTTTATTCACATATAGCGGTTTTTTAGTATTTTTTTTTATGCAGTTTAGAAATATAAATACAATACAGACAAATTTAATTCATTAGAATATATTATATCATAAGTATATCTACGTTACATAGAGACATACAAGTACAAACACAAAAAAAAACTTGTTACACAACCTTACAATGCAATACAAAAACCATTGGCACTGAATAATCTATCTTATTGAACGTTGACCCCAAGTAAAAAAGTTTTTGCTTTCAGACAAGAAACCAGTACAAAAAACCACACCAAAAAGTACACCAGAGAAAAGTTCTAGGACCAATTCGAAGGATAGCTTAACCGACGACAATATAAGCCAAACCTCGGTCGGTGGTGGTATAAAAGGAAAGCTCGCTGCACTTTTCAGCAAGGAGCAAACGATAAGTGAAACGACGATAGCTAAAAAGGCCAAGCAGGAAAGAGAGAGAGAAATGGAGATGCTTCAAAACCGATTCCATTATAAGGTAAGACCCGTTTCTTTTTTTTTACGTCAAATGAATGGAAGTTCCGGAAGCTTTAAGCTCGGTGGTTGAGGAATGTTAAATACGGTAGTTGATGTTGGTTTAGTTTTTGTGTGGGTCTTACGAGCGTTTTAGTATTATGTCATTTATGTTTATTTATATCTACGTTTTGTATCTATTTTATTATAATATTGTTCCTACCTTTATGTTATAAAACACGGCGTTAAGTTTCGCTACTTAACTAACATGCAATGTTTTGAAAATTGGGCAATGCGTAGAGAATGGAGTGTTTAATACTGGATTCCCCCTGTCTACCCTGCTAAACTTAAATCAAACACAAGATTATTTATTTTTAAGCGTTTTTTTTTTTTTTAAATAATGACGATAATACATTCGTGCAATAATATATTATTAGCAAGCACTTATCCTTATATGATTTATCGTTCTTGAAAACTATTAAACTTACCTCTGTATTAAATACAGTATACTCGTACACTGTTCAAACAAGGAAGTGATTCTATAGATTTCAAAATTTTTATTAATTTGGAAAAACCCTTGCTGAATCCTAATCGTCATCGAGCGTGCGATTTACAAATTGATTTACTTAGTATTCCTTAAGTTTATTCGTATCAATTTTATCCCATTTATTTTGTTTCAATATAGCTAGTTATTTTATTTGTAAAAATAAACAAGTCGGTTGTGGCTTCAATTCCCACTCAACGAAACGTAATATTAGTAGGTAATGTAGTTAGTAGGAAATGTAGTATATATTGATTTTCTCGCTCTGAAAGTGAAGTCGTGAAGCTTAAATAAATATATTTATGTACACGACATAGTCGTTACAAGATAATATAAATTAAAATATTTAAATAAAAAAATTAAATCTTTATTTAATTCTAATAACATTTTTGCTATATGCATATTTAAATATTACAAACAAAGAATCCTGCACAAACCGACTTGCATTCAACAAATAAAGCAGTACGTGCTATTTCAATTTCTATACAAACACAGCGCCCTTTTTGAGCTATTCTCGTCGTCATTCCGGGACTTCTGCCCTTTTCTTGTAGGGCTAAGTACACTTGCCTTGTATTTTGTGACCCGGTCTCATATCTGGACAATTTAACGTTTTGGCCTTCGCTTGAAATATTTCTTTTTTAATGTATGTAATTTATGGTATTTATTTTCATTATTTATATGTATATAGATATATACATATACTAAAGTCACCTGCAACTTTGTTTGCATTTAGTTTGTAGCAGAAAATCTCGTTTCTATAATATACCTCTTGTAAGATTCAGTTAGCTGGTTCGCGAAATAAGGTGTCGATATATAAAATATCATAATTAATTTTAAATAACTTAATTTATATTAAATAATTGATTCTTTTAGATAAAGAATGTTTTCTTGAGCTACTTATATTTTCTATATAAATATTAGTGCTAACCATATAATTTTCCGCGGTTTACCCCAGGTGTTGGGAATGTGAGGCAGTCGTTAATCCCCGTTACTTGTGGTTTTTAGTAATGAATGTATGTAGGTCTTCATTTGAGTTCCGGATATATTTGTTTTTTATATTAACTGATATTGATTGACGTATTGTTCCCAATAATATTAATAATACATAATTCTACTAAAATAGAAATATTATTAATATACAATCAAGCTTTTTATTGTTCCGATTAATTGGGCTATTTATACAGTAAACTTTGGTGAACGAAAATCTAATATAAACAAAAATGTCATTACACCTTTTTTATCAATGACAGTATCAGTTAGATAGGTTCCTCATAGTACATTAGATATTTAACTTTGTTATTAGAAAAAATCCAAATATGTATAACTCGGGAAGTTGTAGGTACCTTTTGTTGACTTAACTTGTTAATTTTAACACCTTGCTTGGGTCAGAGTTTCCTTTTCCCAGGCCCTATATTTTGAATAAGTGAAATCTGTTTCATAATGCACAGCAATTGTACAAATTGGCTTGCTACATCAATAGTGTAGAATAATATTACAATAACGATAATTTCCATACAATAATATATAACTCTAGTATCTGAAATTTCTGTCTTTTACCTAATTTATCATTGATGTGCCTGATTGAGTTGATTGGTCGTGGCTTCAAATTTAGCTCTATTCCAAAGCTTTTTACTGGAATATAAAAAATCTTTCTTAAACGATTTAAGTATAAAATAAATTTGAAATATAAAAATATTAATGCATTTTTTACGTTTATAAGTAGTTTATATTCTTTTGTTTCTTTTGTATACTACCGAGCTTAACTAGACCGACACAATTTAATAAAATATAAATAATATAAATACTAAAAAATATATACTTATTGATAAATTGTTAATTAATATGAATTATTTTCTTTCCAGCCTCAAACAGCTGAAAAACCTGAACATGACTCCGAAGACGAACAGAGTGACCATGAAAATGAGAAAGCCCCTCTAATGGGGAGTACTATGAGCTTATCCCAAATCAATAAGAAACCAGAGATCATCGCAAATGTGCCTAAGATTGTTGATTCGAAATCTGAACCCAAGGACAAGGAAGCTGAACACGAAAAAGTTGTTGGTTCACAACCGGTTAAACGAAGAAGTAAGTATTTATGGACTAAAAATTTGTATTAAAATTTTACGTTTATTTTTTATAATATTGAAAAAAAAAGATCAAACTGCTTTTCACTGAGATAACAAACATTTAATATAACACTGTCGATACAACATATATTTTAACAATAACCATACGAAAATACAATTTATTAAAGAAAAAAACAAATTAATCAACATGTATCTCTTTCTTCCAGGTTCCCAAGATTCACCAGTAGTGCTATCAGTATTGGAGGACGTAAAAAGGATAAAAGTAAATAGTAATTCAAAGGAAAACGGTACTATAGTACAACAGCCCAGTTTGTACCCGCACCTATCTGACATAGACACTGATAACTCAAATACTCAAGAGGAATATTCTGACTGCGGTGGCTCTAGGTGTGGGCACTATACTTTAGAATGTGTTTTCTTCTTTTTATGTATTTGAAAATATTTTAACAAAATGTTGGCTTTTAATCCAGTGATAGTTGGTAAATGGATTCGGATTATTATTTTCAAAGCGTTTTTCGTTGTATAGAAAATTGAGCTGGATTTGAACCCGTTATGATCCGTTTGAAATGTTAAATTCCGGCCTAAACATATTTGGATGATATTACAATATTTTATTATAGCCTTGCCCTGAAATTAACCATATGGTTGCGCCATATGTTTTGAAACATATTATTTTTATCGTTTTTAGTTTATATAGGTACACAATAAGTACAATTATAATTTAATTATTTAATATTCTAGAAGTCAAGATATACTCTCAAAATAATTAGTATTTAAATACTAACATTATTTATTTAATAGTTCAGGTATATAAACGTTAAAGCCGATACCTCGCATAATATTAGTTTTAGCAAAGTAGGTAACCTAGATAATAATTTGTAATTCTACCTACATGCGAAATGAAAATGGTGAGGCATTGCCGTCTTAGGGCCTGTCTATATAAACCTAGGTCGTGAAGGTTGATCCTGTCTGATTATATTAGTTGTTACGTATTTGTATCTATAGTTGATAAAAATATTTCAGTGCCTGTCAATTTGAATGAATTTTAAGGTGAATTAGAATAAGAAAAAAATACGTACTTTATTTGTTCTTTTAGCAGATGATGAAAAATAAGTCTATGGAATAATTTACTTACGCTATTATTAAGATCTATACTTAAACATAAATAAAAACAGAGTTTAACTAAATACATTCAATTCTGAATACTACTAGTGGTAAAATAACATATTATTAAATAACAATATTAGTTGTCCCCAGTTATTCATACAACCTACGATAAATATGCAATATATTAATCGATTTCTTAGGAAAAAATATAGCTTTTTCCTCATATGTAACTATATAGATATGATTACGTTTTAAGGAAATATCTAGAAGTACAACAGTTATTGATAAAAAAATAAAATAAGCTAATTATATATTACAAAAATTTGATTACATTTGAATATGCATTTCTCAACAAGATATGAATTTCGATTTGGTTACTATATTGTCGTCACGTACACTTAAATGAAATAAATAGAAACTTATAGGCTTTATATCAAAATAATTCCATATCTTCCACTCTACTTAATATGACATAATAGGTAGACTTTTTTTATAGTAAATTATAGTTTGCTATTGCAAACAAATCTTGTAGTAAGAAAATATTGCAGTTATTTATATATTTATTGTTAGTTATAAAATTTAGTTCCCGTCATTACATTTCCACTGACCTATTACTGTTTATATCACTGATGGAAACACTATTTGAATTATTTTAATGAATAATATTATAAAATTGAATTGGCGTTCTAACATAAGGTTCCCCCATTATTCGTGCCAGACGGACAAACAAAACTTTTAATTCTTAAATCTACTTAACCATTGAAATAAATCGAGTCCTCATATGTAAATTGTTATATGTATGAAATGTGATATTTAAGTCTAAATTTTGACTATTTTTTTTTTCCATTTCTTTATTTACCTTTTTATTAAGGCTAATATTAAATAGATGATAGTAATAAAAATACAATGATAGTATATAAATATCTGCAATTAATAGGAAATAAAGACTAACTAGAATTTTCATTATAACTTATTATAAGACTGTAATGTTGCCTCTTTATTGTAGTTGATTTGTACATAACTTATATACTAGATTAGTAGGTACTTAACGTTTAGACTGCTTCCAACGGAAATATCGCAATTATGACAATTTTCTATAATATACATAAGTATTTCCTGTTCAGAAATCAAGTCAATTGAATGTCCCTAATTATATGTAGCTGTTGAAATATTTAAAACACCTCAATGAAAAAGTTAAATACTACATTGCTATGGTAATAAACCACAGATTTTTTAGTGAAGTCTCTCTCTTAGATATTCAATTATTACAGGCGTATTTAAAAATATTTGTGTAATATACAATATTATATTTATTATTTTCACTGCGAATCCAATATTAAAAAACTCCGTAACTAGCACAAATTTAGTAAATTATACAATTTACAAAATATCCATAGATTTCAATAATATTTCTATAAAAAAAGTAGTGATCTAATATAACAAAGGATACAGAACATAATAATATTATATAGAAATATATATTATAGACTTAAACAATTAAACAAATATCATGTTTTCTTGTCCAATAAATATATCTTAGAGAAATTAACAGTCTTAGAAACTCATTTTATAAATATAACAAAAGTTGTTTACAAATAGTATTAAAGTATAAAGATATCTAAAGCCACGAAACACATTTTGTTGACTGGTAAAAATATTACTGCTATACATATAGGTGTAGTTTTAAATAACTTTAGCTATTGCCTTCTATATTTTGACATGTTTTTTTTTGTTTTTGTGCCAAATATACAAAAAAATTGCCATAAATTGAAAGATTTACATGATAGTGTTTTTTTTGTATTAGCAACACTTATATTGGAATAAAGTAGTGATGGGTCCACTCGAGTCGGGCTCATATCTATTTAAGTCGAGTTAGTTACTCTCCGATTCGATTTCGATCCATAACAACCAGGAGCAAAAAAATAAGTCGATATTTGTATGTAAAACACGACTATCGCCAACATAATTTAGTCTGATGACTTTTTTTTTATATCTGTGATGCTAAAAAGTTAGCACACAAAATAATGCGAACGTCGGTTGTTTCCAGTCGTTTAACTCCTACAGTTACGTGGATTTCAACTCGAACATTATGATCAACAAGTCATGGCCTCCCTGAAATTAGGTTTTCTACACTTTTGCCCACTGTTAATTTGTAAAGAAATTAATAAAAATCTTATTATAAATAAGCACAGAGCTAACTTTAGCGTGGGCACGACTCCTCCACCATACTATAATTTGACTCGTATTTATTTGTAGTTGGCCCATCTAAGAACTTTTGTACTTGTTCTGTTCTAGAATAGGTTTTAATAAAATATTCTTTTTCAGGTTATATTTTAAGTTGTTGTCTGTGATAATAGAAATGTTTTCTATCAGATTTTGTAATAATAAAATATTAAGAGTATAAAAGTATTTCATTTTCCTTATGTTGCTTACAATAACAGGTTTTCTAGTGTGCTTAATGCTTATATTAAATGCATTGGGTTTATTTTATTTATTTGTCCATTATTATCGAAGTTATGTATGCATTATTTAACAATATACAACGAATATATTTAAACGAATATATTTAAATATATATTTTTTTACATATTGTCAAAACTACGCAAATCTCTTTTTTTTAACTTCACGCTATACATATAGTGTTAAGGCACTCCTTTTTCATTAAGACACTTCACTTTCCGCCGAATTGTGGGGGCATTGTGTGTTGAACGGCAGAACTCAGCGCTGCGATTTGCCTCGTTACCGAAGCGAAAATATGAAAAAAAAAATTCATCTCAACTGGGAATCAAACACATAACCTGTCGAGTTACAGTTACACGCCCATAATTACAATTTCTTACTTTAAAATATTTTCTCATGAAGTAAATATAGTGTGAAGCTTAATAGAAATGTCTTAGATTGAGCCAAAGTACATCCATTGACATCTTTTGTTATCTATCCTAAAGATATATAATGTTTAATTATTAAAATTATTATAACATTGTTAAGTGTAATTGTGCCATATCTATACTAATATAATAAAGCGGAAGAGTTTGTTTGTTTGTTTGTTTGTTTGTTTGTTTGTTTGAACGCTAAGATCTCTGGATCTACTGGTCCGATTTACATTGTTTTTGTTTTGTATGAAAGCTGCATTCTTCAGAAGTGCTATAGGCTATATAACATTACATTATACATATAAACTAATATATTTTAAAGTATTTTCTAATTTGACATGCAATTTATTCTGCCATGTTACAACCAACCGTCGTCGCTACGCGACCGCGTTCGTTACCGCGTCATTTTGATATTCATCCTTATGATAATAAATATAATAGTCACTTTTAGCATTTCATCTAGATTGAAATTATATTTTTATAGAAATTATATTCTTATATTTCAAGCAGACGTAGCCGCGTCCGGGTCCGCTAGTTTATATACATAACTAATTGGTATTAAAAATGTAACGTCTGTCCATTATTAAAGAAAAGAAAGGCTGCCGTTTAAACATACTAACCTAGTGCCTTCAACACAGAGACACACGTTTTGTGCTGTATTTTGAATTT
Organism: Heliconius cydno galanthus; assembly: GCA_036379175.1. NCBI lineage: Eukaryota > Metazoa > Arthropoda > Insecta > Lepidoptera > Nymphalidae > Heliconius > Heliconius cydno. Next base: position 1,127,585 of record JAKRZM010001340.1, on the reverse strand, counting down.
TCCCTTAAAAAAAGTTCAAAATCGCAAATTTTTTATAGAGTATAAAGAAAAAAATACACTACTGTAATTTAAATTAACGGGCTTATACAGTAACTCATAAAATATTAATGATTTCACATAAAAACCTCAAAATAAATATTATTAAAACAGAGACAGTACTAAATAATAAGATAAAATGTTAAATTAAATCGATAGCAAAACACAGATATCATCCAATTCGATCCAACAAGTTTTTTTTAACGAAAACCGTATTTAAACAGTTACGGTACATTTCGTCAGAATCAATGATTTAATAACGGTGATTTATATCGTAAGGATTTTTTGCTACTTTCCTTTCGTATTAAATGAATCGAATAAACGAGGACGCCGTCGTGGCGCAGCGGCACAAGGGTTTGACTGCAACGCGACGGTGGTGGGTTCGATCCCCACTGGAGGAAGTGAAATATTTATTTACGTTTATATTTCCATTTCTTCGCCCTGGCTTCGAGGCAAAGATAAGATTCCAAGACCTTTCGGCGTGTAAATTTACTATTATACAGTTACAGACGTCCATAGCATAACATTGTTATAAAATCACAAGAAGTTATTTTAATTTATTGTCGAAGTTGAAAAATAACATAAAAACAATAGCAATGTAAAATAAAAAATGCAAAAATGATGTTTATATTATGATTGTTAAAATTTGTCTCAAATTTTTGTCATGATGTCCTTCTGGTTGAAACTGGCATTTCTTCCCTGAAACCTTCACAAAATTAGCATTAAAATATGTTTATATTTTAGTTATTTAAAACAAAAACTAAAATTGTAAGCCTCTAAATCTTTACGTTTACATAACCTACCTAAAAATCACTTCCAAAAATCCTTCGAGGCTAGGACCAAATTGAGACACTTTAACGACGCCACTCTTGAATTCAAAATTAAGTTTGTTAGTAATTTTGTTAATTATTATATTACATTTATTTAACTTCAAAGACACAATGCTGGACGTTTAGGAATAGGGGGATTGGGTTGACCCAGAATTGTGTTGTGACCACCTCAGAAATATTACTATAAAAAAATTGACCTGAATAATTTTAAAAAAAAGCTTAACACAAACATATCTATTCAAAACTAAAATTTAGGCCCCCACCAGAAAATATCTCTATATACGCCAATGGACACAATAGGAATATTTCTTCATTAAATAAAAAACCTTTATGCACACTGAGAACCCATTGTAAGCAACATCAAAGGAGAATGAATTGTGAACAATACTTAATTTAAATTGTTAATGTATACTTTATACTAAGTACTTTTATATTTCTTTACAGCACTGAAAACATACCTCAAAAGTTAAATAAATCCGAAAATTGGGCAGAAACATCATTTGGAAGGGAGGTTATGAATGTAAGTTTTTTTATAATGATTTTTTTTTATGTAAGTATACGTGTATGTCAAATTACAACTTGCAATTAATTTAAGGGAAACATGTTTTAATATAGGTAATACATATTTCAATTATACAAAGTTTAGTTTTACATATATTTATTTATTATCTTTTACATATCTCGTATCTTATTGAATATATGCACAAGAAAACTGATGAAAATAAGAATAAATAATACATTAACAGCGGCAATTAGATAGAGAAAAAGATCACTACAGAAAGAGATTGCAATATAATGCTATGTCAGGAGCCCTATATGTTGCAGTGCACTACAAGTAGGGTAATTACAGCATTAATCGCCGTTTTACTTCACCAGCCTTAGTGACAAATCACTGCATAATATACTTTTTTAATTCAACTTAAAAAATATATATTTTACAGGTTGTCAAGAAAAATAACACAAGCTACAAAAAAGCAGTTCAAAGCGATTCAGATGAATCGGGCGCTTGTGATAGTGAACTGGATGAGTTACTGGACGAAGCGTTGGAGGAAGAAGGGCCAACGCCACCCAAAGTTAATAAGGTGAATGAGGTAACTAGTTTCGGTTTGAGGTTAGCTATTTTCAGTGAGATTTAATTAAAAAGGCTTGAGTCTAGGGCAACTGATATTTGGAGTGGTAAATTGTAGATTTTTTTTTATCATTTCATATTTACTTATATGTAGTTGATTATTTTTAACTGTTTGTAAGTTTAGAAATGGAAATTATTATAACCGCATTATCGAATATATTTTAGTTTTGATTAGTTCAGAAATATATCTAAAAACAAATTTTCGTGCAAATTTAATTAAATAGGTAAATTGCAACAATATTATGGGAATTAACATAGACATAAGAGTTCCTTCTAATATATAAAATATATTAATCGCGCTCTAATATTATGGCCAAATAAACGAAAAAAGAACCTAAAGCTCGATTAAATAATAGAATGTAATTCGTTACGAAGACACGTAATGAAGCTGCAAAAGTTTAAATTGGAAGATGTCTTCTATTTTAAAATTTTATTATATCATTGTGATCATTTAACATTATTGAAAATATGCACTTGGGCCATAACATTAGTACGCTTGCAGCACGGCAGCCTGTCATCATCGAGTTTCGTATACCAGGACAAGGCGTTCAAATCTCCGCTGAAGAGCCATGTCCAGGCCAGGCCAGACCGAGGCAACGAGTTGGTGCATAGCGTCAGCTTCTATAGACGTATGCAGGCGGTAAGGATATATTCATTCGTAAACCAATACCAATTAGAGTTTTCTTTAAGTATGCTTCTGACTATTTGTATTTGAGATTTTGGAAATAACTGATGATAAAAGCTGTATGGCCTAAATATTGTTTTTTCTTACTTAACAGTTTTGTTTTAGTAAAGTAGAAATAATAAGAATAATTATTCGATTACGTTGGTATATTTATTACACTGCTATTTTCGTTTTTAAATAAAAAAAAACTTTAATTCCAGTCATCAACACCCACAACCCCAGTACGCACAATACGTCACACGTCCCCCGAACGCGAACCCCCGACCCCCGAGCCCGCCGCCATCGTGACGACCGTACGACAACGCATCAAGGAGCTGCAGAACGAGATATCAAAGCAGCAGACTGTTATATCGCAGGTATTTATTATATCAGATCCTCATATAGGCAGCATCAGAAATGGCTCTACGGCGTAGAGACATTAGAGTTTTTTAACATTTATTGAAACAAGCAGTTAGTACGATTATGTAATATTTACTACAGGACGACTTCTTACAATTTGTTTAACATTTATTACAATGATCTTACTATAATTTAGCATCCAAACTCAAACGGCCTCCCCCCCAATACATTTAATCTACCCCTACACGAACATGCTATAGAGATAATAAATGCAGTTTTTTGTTATATATCACAATTTTAAATAAATATAAAATTGTAATATGAAAAAGTATTCTCCCATATCAGATTACAATTTTAAAGAACCTAAATAACTTTAAAATTAATTGATAAAACTTTTTCCAAAGATAACTGCACTGCTACTGCAGGTTCATTGAAATTCAACTTTTGAGGTCGTTCTTAATTGTAATAAATTTAAAATTTATTATCTCAACAAAATTCTTATAATAAAAATAATTTACGTTCTTAGTACAGAAGTGCAATTGATTTTATAGGCTAGCCAAGCTTTGAATCTTTGCGCTGCCACCATAGAGTTCAGTGGATCTACAGAACAAGCTGAAGGAGAACGACTTCTGTTATTAGCGAGTAAGTAAACCTAGATAAACTTTGAAATCATTCTCCCTTTCACTGGTAACAATACAAAGCGCTGAGTTTTTTTCTCCCACAAACACCCAATGCCATCAATATTGGGCGGAAAGTCGGAAACTGGCTGTTTTACCGCTATCGCTCTTTCTAGATTCCTTTTGCCTACCCGGTTATAGACAGGATACAGCGTGAAGATAATAAAAAACAGGACAGGACGGGCTCGCCCACCATACACAAATTGGAGGTCTCGAGCTTTTTTACGGAAATCAACCAACTCGTTTGAATTTTAACTCGATATCTCCAAGCGTTCCTGAGATAAATTCAGACAGACAGACGGGCGGATGGATGGCCGGACAACAAAGTGATCTTACATTACCTTTTTTTCCTAAAAAATGTATTTTCCAGCCCATCGTCGTCAAGCCTGCCTCCACGAGTCGCAGAGGCTGCAAGTGGAGGGCGCGGGCCCCGCAGCCACCGCCGGCATGGCCACCCTGCATATCAGCAACATGAGGGTGCCGCTGCGCAGGGAGTACGTTAGACAGCTGAATGCGGGTATGTGTATTTCCACAGATTAATTGAAGACATGAGTGGATGAAGGTGATATGTCGCAAAATTCTAATCGAGAAAATTGAGTTCAACGTTTGAAATTTTAAAACTGATATAAAAAATATGTACATGACACCTTCATCAAATAGTGAAATTCGATATTAGCCACTGATGTAGTAATTTATAATATTAGCTTTTGACTATTTGCTTTATTTACTGGTAATAATTTTCATATTCTATTCTCTCTTGCTTAATACGCAGTGTCACGACGACCAATTCCGGTGGAAAGTGGAAACGAAATATTTTGTCACTAGGGTTTCTCTGCCGATCCTGCTACGCAGAATAAACATTGATGCTGAAAAATCATAATATCCTGCTAACACCACCGCTTTTTCAATTTTTTTTACTTTTTACTTATTAATTCTTTTCATTTCATAGATGGCGCCGTCGGTCATCACGCATTGTGCCTATTAAAGTGTCGTGACAGAGTGTTAGCCACGAGCATGCAGCTGACCAAGCCCACTGCACCGCTGCACTTCCCTGACGAGATACGGATGGACGGACTGACGAGCGATTTTAAAGTAATTTTGTAGAAATTTATACACTTATCAATCAGCAGCTTCACGCTGAAACCCGCATGAAGCAGGGTAAACTGAGCGAAATAGTGTTAAAGTCAAAGTCAAAGTCAAGTCAAAGTCAAAATATCTTTATTCCATAAAAATGCTTAACATTTACTTGGACATGTCATAAAAGTAGAAAAAAATGCAAAACAAAATAATCAAAAAAAAAATGTGCAATTTTGACTTGAAAAAAGCCCGTTCAAATGGTTGAGCTCATGAGAAGATACAGGCAAAGAAACTCATGGCCACTCTTTTTAA
>JAKRZM010001340.1:1031150-1120701 GCA_036379175.1 Heliconius cydno galanthus | reverse complement strand
ATTATATTAGGCTTTTATAGAGTAGTTAAAACTGTGGTTTCATTTAAAGTGGTGCCGTCAATTCCACCCTGTATATTGGGAGTGTAGTGTGAGGATGTTAAAGATACTTTTTTCCATATGCACCGCCCTATTTTCAAGATAATACATGTGATATGACGGAACGTCTCGTTTTTGCTACCAGAGCAAGGGAAATAATAATAATTAATAATACTGTTTTGAGTTTTTATACATTCTACTATTATATTAATATTGGTATTATTTTTTTGTATTTTCAGGTGACGGTAGAAGTTTATCTTCTTCAAGCATCCAAAGAGATTCTACCACATGATGTTAAATATCATATCTCCAATAAAAAGGTGAATATAACTGTTTTACGAAATATAGGTAATATTTAAAAAAATAAAAATAAAATTATTATTGCTAAAAAAGATATTATTGAAAAAAATACTAAATCAATGTAACATTCTTATAAGGTCACGATGACATCTATATTACTTAATATAATATTTTTTTAAAACATTATTTCTTAAACATTTCCCAGGGAAATTCAAAGCTTCTAACGCCGAAATCAAAAGTGTCAGAGTTAAAAGCACCTCGAGTACAAAGTCCAGCGGGACCCATGTCGGTCCGCACGCCGCAGTTTCAGTTACACGGTTACTGCATATTTGCATTGCAGCAGGCCAGCAGGAAGAGTTTTACGTTAAATAAGGTTTGTGATGTTTTCGTTTTTGAAAAATCCTTAATTTCAACCATATTTTTTTATATTGATAAAATCTTACCCAAGTAATTAACCCATCAAACTAGCCTCTTGAAATAATAATTTACAACAGACTATTCTGAATAACTCCAACTTTTTTTTAAACAATTGATTTATATATTACTGTGTTCCTCAATTTCCATTCAGTTAAAGATATTCCCTACTGGATGACAAATTATACAGCACAAATTATAAGACAAATTATATAACTCTTGCAATCTAATAATAAAATTTCCTACATTCATTTCTAATAATGTTGAAATTTGAAACGACACGAAATTTATTTGGACGTCTAATAATGTGGTGCCTATACTTCTCAATTAGATATTTTTGTCAGGGTCATTAGGTTCGAAATAGATATAGTCAATTTTAGTTAATTATTATTATGTGATTTGTTCAGAGGTTCGACTAAAAATAATTTTCAAGTAAGTCTAATTCACTCATTTTTCTCCCAGGTCCCGCACCCAAGCCCCCTAGAAGGTTCCATAAACGTGGACATAACAGCCCGCGTGGTAGTGCCGCCTCCAGAACCTCATGCGGCCTTTTTGACCGCTTTCGATGACGTATCAGGATTAGGAGCCTGGCACAGGCGCTGGTTCCGTCTCCAACCCCCTCGCCTTGCGTACTGGAAGTACCCGGATGATGTTCAGAAGAAGGTAGGTTTCATGTGGTACTAAACTTGCGTCTTCCTGACCACCCATACTGATGCGTACACCCATACATAAGACATAATATAAGATAAGGTGTCTGACATCGGGTTTTCTCCGGTCGTCTCCAACCTCAAGGGTCTTGCGTATTGAAACTAGTGTACTCTTCACTTTTTATTACTTTAAAGTAACAAAATTATTATTCGCGTCCTAAGCAAACCGACAGTTTCATGTTGGATCCCTACCTTCCAACACAACTCTGTCCCCGTGCCGCCATTACAATGACGAGCATAATCAAATCAGTCACTTATTTTACTATGATGACGTATTATATTTTACAGCGTTATATTATATAATTTCGTTATAGATATAGATAGATATATATTAGTAATTTAATTTAGTATTATCTTATTATTTTACAGATGCCAATCGGAGATATTGATTTGACAACAATAACATCTGACAAAGCGATCCGAGCACCACGGGATTTATGTGCTCGTCCCAACACTATCCTTCTAGAATCATCAGTACCCGCCGGCCTGATAGTCCCTGACAGTGGGTCCCTGGTCTACGTCAGAGGGCCAGATGGTACTGTCAGGAGACGGCATCTACTGGCAGCTGATACCCCCCAAGACAGGGATGTGTGGCTTGATAAGTTGAATAGTGCGTTGGAATATGTTAGATGTGTGGGCATTGATGATGATTGATTGTATTGAGAAATTTAACTTAGAACGATAATTCTACATATAGGCGATAATATAATGTTTGATATTTTAGACCTTCTTTCTAGCTGCTAGAAATATATATATATTTTAATAATATTGATATTTTAAATGTATAAGGAACTCAATATTTAGTGTTTTATAATTTTGTAATAAATTGCTTCATATTTTGGTGAAAATATACCACAATCAGCTCTGTCACGTTTTAGAATTATTGTCGACATATTTTAACGTTTTTTTTATGAATGTTCTATTATACCATAAAAATTTAACATTGACAATAGACATTATAAAATATTTATAAAATAACATTTTATTATTAAATTTTAATTACTAGTTATAATTTCAAAAATACCGTATAGTTTTATTTTTATTAATATGTATGCTATTTAACGATTAAATTAACATTTTAAATTTAGAGTATATTTTTAATGTTTAACATTACCGCCTAGAACCAAATTAGATTTAAGATTTGAATGAAATTTTACAATGCAACAAATATAATTAATTTTTCAATGCAATAGTTCAAATATATAGAAAACTATATTACAATTTACCAATTCTTGATCATGAAACATGATTTTACTATTAAAAGAAAATATTTGTTAATAAACAGAGAAAAATATAATTTATAAATGATTTCCACATAAACGAAACTGGTAGATATAAAGCTAGTGGATTGTACTTACAATATAATTTAATTTTTATGTTAACAATTTTGTTTTTGAAATTTAAGCATAAACAATGCAAGTTAACATAATTATAAAATGCACATATTCTTCTTTATTACTATAATTAAAGGTCACTGTCATTTAAATGACATTTATCTTTTTCATTTTTTTATGTATTATCTTTTTCTCCTGTAAATTTGTATTAATAATGGAGTATTATTATTGAATCTATCATATTACATTCGTATATAGTAATTTTTTCTTCATATTTTATGATAATGCAATAACTGATATTATGATTATGATTGTTATCCATTGTACATAAAATCAATTTATTTTAGTAATAAATTACTGTAATGCATGAGGTTGTTTTTTTTATATTCACTTACCGACTAATTGCGAGACATTATATGTTTATATATATGACTGGCATTTTACTGCCATACATACTCTGTCTAAACAAACCGGGGAAAATATAAACAAATTCGATTTGTTTAGTTCCTTATAAAAATCTAGTGATTTCAATGTAATAAAACGAACAATTATTTATACTTATTTATTAAGTAATACTTCACAATATTCATCTTCCAACTTCAAAAAATAATATTTTATGATTTTTTAAATGAAAAATTTAATATAATCTGCCATATTTTTATATTATTTGATAATATGTTGTTTGACTAGATTTCCTACATACAAGCATTTTTTAAACGCTTACTTAGTATACATTGAATATAACATTAACGATTCATAATTTTTTTGGATATAATATTTATTTTTATTTACGTTATTTAATATTTCATAATTACTTCTCATCCTCATAAGTTACTGGCACGTCTTCCAGTTCAACTCGCCGGTGTCTGTTGAGCTTATCATCTGTTAGGCCTTCCTTTAATTCATGCTGGAATTATAAAATTACTGCATATAAGTATGAAAATGTAGTAAAATACTTATTTTGTCCAAACATGCAACTAATTTAATATGTCTGTCTGTCGAAGAAAATAAATTGTTAATGAAATAAAGAAATAAAAAAGTTTAAGTTACAGCAGTTCTTTTACGATCCCCATATATTGCCCATTTTTTTGTTATATAAAAAGATGAGAAATAAATAATAAATTTGACATCGTTTCACTTTTCATTCGAAAGAGAAATTCGTAGTAAATTATAAAAATGTTATATCTACATATAATTTTGTTTGTCTTATCAAGTCTAAGCTAAACATCATGCAGGTACATGATTATAAAACATAAGAAACATTCGTATCAATTTCGTTTTATTAAGTGATAAATAATGTTTATGATTAAAATCCAAACTGACACAACAATAAACAAAAACATCTATATTTTTTTATAAATAGAAACTATTTCTACTACTTAATTACTAAAATCAAAAATACATAAAGATAATATGTCTTACAAGAAAGTGCCGACAGAGTCTTGCAAACTGGCTGCAATCAAACACTGCAGGTGGTGACCTCTTCCCCCCAGACCAGTCTCGGCTGAAGGTCACTTGAGCTGACACGAGGGCCACCAGCATACATAGCACTACTATTGTCATACTCCTAGAAAACAATGTCGTAAGGTACTGAAATTATTAAATATTAGAGAGAGAAAGAGACATCACTTCCATTTTATTTTCATGGGCATGACAAGGAAAACGTAGAGAAAGCTACGGTCCTGGTTTATTCCACAGGTTTATTCAAGTTCACCGATATCTTCATTCATGCCGTTACGGAGTTTCTTCAGCTTTTTACATGTTCTATGAGTTACTTAAGATATCACCGTTCTCTTTTATCTCTACGCAAACGCACAAACTTGCGACTATAAACGCGACAGCGTGTAAGTTCGATTCTCACTTGAGGAAAAAGCAGTATATTTTTCATTTGTTAATTTGGCAAGTTATTGTATATTTTGGTTAATGGTTTTATAAAATGAAAAAAAAAAGACCCTTAATTATTCATTTGTTATAACATATTTCTATATTTAAAATATCACTAACCTGTTAGTAAGATGCATTTTGTAGTAGGTCTAATATGTACTTTATTCCCGAATGTCAAGTGACCCTGAAGGAATGTGAAACACAATTGTGAAAAATAACGGCGTTGTACCTTTATATAGGTACCTTTGTATTGTACTGCGCACCTCAAAGAGAGGATAAACTTGGGTGTTGATACTCAGAAGGACAAGCTGGATATCTTGAAATATTTTATTTTTAACTCATTTTAAAATAAAAAATAGGTTGCTAGTAATGTCCCATGAAATTATTTTTTAGGCCAGTCGCGTTGCAGGGGCACAGGCGTGTGACTGTTAACGCGATAGGTTGTCGGTTCGATTCCCACTCGAGGAATGTTATATATTTAATATTTTTATTTCTTCGCTCTGGTGTTGAGGTAAAGCGTTGTGTTGAGTTCCACCACTCAACAAGCATGTTTCCAGAATTCGGCGAAAAGTGGCGAGCGGAGTGGTTTAACACTACTCCCTCTGCCTACCCTGCTACATGTGGGATACAGCGTGAAGCTGTATTTATATTTAAAAAGACCGTTTACTTCAACTGGTCACTTGTTTTAAAAAGACTCGACCAGAATGTCATATGAACAATCAACGAAAAACAATAGTCATTGTTAAATTATCCAATATATAATAAAATTTTGATAAAATTATAACTTGTAATATTAAACTTGACCTTAATTGATGAAGCGGCAAATATAAGAATGATCGTGCGCTTTCATTCAATTCTTATTATCGGCTGTAAGTCTTATGTCATTAACTCATTACTCGTTAATCCTATAATAATCTTTATTTCATATCATACTTTTTTGTTAATATAGAATGACGGCTCCATCCATTTCAAATCTGGCCCAAACGTTAGTTTATTATAATTTTTTTAGCTTCACCGCAGGATAGGCACGTTAAGACACTCCCTCTCTACTGTTAAGGCCTCTTTTTAAAAAAAGACCTAAAAATTAATACTTTCTTTCCCCGCAGTCGGTTAAAACTAAAATATAAAGTATACCATACGCTTGATCTCAAAAAGAATATCGTTACATATAAATTCGTTTGATCCCATTCAGCATGCACAATAGACGGGGTGGCAGGGCGAAGACGACAGGTGTCCGACAAATATACTATTGTTATAGGATATTTACGTCTACCCCCTGGACACGTACAACCTGCTTATTTTAAATCTGATAATGTATTTTTGAACTAGTTTTATATCGTGACTTGAGAATTGAGATGCATATCTTATTATAAGGATGAAAATATACAGAAAACTATACATTTGAGGCTAAATCCTTTGTTTTTCTTTAAAAGGGGGTGAATTTGGTATTAAAGCCGCTAGTTCAAGTAAGGTATTAGATGAAAGGGCTCTGGCTAAGCTTGAATTTCAGAAAGCACGAGACTTCCAATTTTTGTACGGAACCCTCGGTGGGCGAGTCTGATTCGCGCTTATTTTTTGTATCGACACACTTTGCTCTCCATTTCCTGCCCTAATTTCAGACATATACATGATAAGCGAAGCTATTTCTTACCAGAACGGAGAAATGAAAATAATTGATTCCCTAAAGTGGGAGACGTACCTACAAACCTAAAAATAATAAGAAAAACATGTAAAATACGACGAAAAAATTTTCAACATACAAACTAGGTTCTAATTTATTTTATTCTATATATTCTGAATATGTAAAAAGACAAGGATCCATCTTTAGAAAATAAATCTAACATGAATAGAGAGCTATTTGAATACGACAATGTACTGGTTTTAGTTTAGTCTTTTAAAATACAAGATATAAATAGATATACATTAAATTTAAATAATTTTAAGATTAAACGTATATAATTTTAAGATTAATCGTATTTAATTTACCCTAGTAGCATGGTAGTTATAAAAATTTGTTTACTGTATAAAATTAATTAATTATCAATTTCTGCCCAATATCAGACCCGCCACGGAACCCAGCACTGCGTTTAATGTCCTTATAACAGTCCACAAACACTATTGTCTAATTCTAATTAAAAATTATGATCAACAAAACTATCAACAGAAAAAATTTTGTACGATAAATATATTATATTTATAATAAAGCGAAATGACATTTTAAAATATATTTATTATAATGTAAATTAATAAAAGGATTGTTAGATCTTCCTACAAAAGTAGATTTGTTTCAACATTACGTTTTATTTATCTGAGATTCAAAAACCCTCGCTAAGAGGCTGATTAAATTACAATTTTTGTTTATTTTGATCCTTAAAATATTATAAGATTCAAAACAAGTTTTTCATTTCCTATTTAAATTTCTAAAAATTCCGAATAATAATAACTCAGGCTGTCCTGGCGCAAGGACGCAATCGTACAACTGTAAATGTGACGGTGGTGGGGTCGATGCCCAAATTGGCCATAAGAGCTATAATTATGCTCGAAAAGGTGGAGATGCCCAGTGGGCCTAATATCCGCCATCCCGGTTAATGCGTGACAGAAGAATATTATTATATTTTTTAAGAGGCATCTACGTGTTGAACCGTGGGGTCGCACAAGTCTTCCAAGACACCAGGTTCCTTAGAACCCGAGATACTTGAGGATAAAGAAACTTTTATTATAATCATAATTTTATTGAAGCCACTTTGCGCGTTTTTTTTTTATATTGAAATAGGTTTGAGTTTAAGCGCATCAAGCCTGATGGGCGTTAAAACTACGCATATGGGATCGAACTCCAATGTTTTTTTTTCCTTTTACACTATATTCTACACGTACACGTAGCCGGGTAAGCGGAGGGAAGTTAGTGCTAAGACACTCCGTTAACATTTAAACTTGATCATATTATTGATGACGAATTTATAATCAAAAATTTGTCGTTGTCATCATCTCAAAAAGAAAATTAGATATAAAGTAAATTGAAAAGTAGTTTGTATATTACTATAACGACAACCATTTGACGTTTCAACAACAGACTCTCAAGATAAGAAAATAGACCATTGCCAATATTAGTGTTACAATCGAAAAGATAAGCAAACACCGCTTCTTTTTAATAGTTAAGTATGTGAAATGCATATTTTCTCATAAGATTTTGCAAAAAGTTAGCTAATTGTAGTTGGAAAATTTTATAATATTTTTTGAGTATCCAAAACAATTAATATAGAAATCGATTATTGAATCTACAATCAATTATTATCAGATTGTTATCGGATCCCCAACACTTGATAAATTACGCGACGACGGTGTTAAAATTTTCTTTTATATTTTAATACATACTAGTATACCACTCGCAGCTTCATCCGTTGGACCTCAAGATTATGTTATATCTCATTTCTCGTAAAACTGTTTGAAATCCTCGATTTTATTTTAATATAACACGTATGTTTCATATAACCTAACCTTCTAACCCAACTTAATCTTCGGGTGAAATATTAGTATTTATTAGTGAAAACCGTATTAAAATCGGTGCGTATTTTAAAAGATTTATGCGTACATCGGCGGGAAGCAACTTTGTTTTATTTTTTAGCTTCATGCTATATTCTGCTCGTAGCAGGGTAGGCAGAGGGAACCTGGGAACCTAGTGTTCACCATTCGCAATTGCGTTTTGATTGGCGGAACTCAACGCCGCGCTCTGTCTCGTTACTAGAGCGAAGAAATGATAAATATTTAATTACCTCGATTCGAATGCACAACCTGCCGCGTTTACAATCCTGCGCTTATGCCCCTGCGCAACGAATGGCCTCAACATTTTTTTAATATTATATAAAAAAAAATATTAAAAAATAATGGTAGCCTTAGTTTTCGAACTAACAACTTAATTATCCAGCATCCGATGGGAACCGGCCATTGGTACGATGAACTCGAGCTTTTATTAGCTACCGTACAACAGAATGACTGGAAAACTAAAGTGATCTATTCCTGCGTCGCCTTTAAGGCTTCTTTCATTCAAAGGCTTCAAAGATATATTAAAACATTTCTTTATTGGCTATCATATATATAGGTAATATTAAACTATTTTTAATTAATTATCAAGACATTAAACAATGCGCACCTACTCAGTGATGGAACTCTAGCCAAGTTTTGTCTTTATATAAGGGGTCGTTGTGAGTTCTATTCCACTAGGAGCAAACAATGATTTTTATTTCTTCATTCCTCCATTTTTTTGTTGATTTATATACGGTCATGATCCACTACGGTACGGTATATCTACTATTTTGGATTTCATCTTTTTTTGAAATTCCATCCATCCGTCATCACCAGCCATCAGCCTTTTAAAGTCCACTGCTGGACATAGGCCTCCCCCAATGCTCGCCACTCCGTCTGGTTCTGCGCCTGCAGCCTGTAATTTTGAAAATACCGTATGTATATATATATATATATATTTATTATATTACGTCATTGTGCATCCAATCACGCAAACACCTAAAATTATCTTAATCATATTTAATGCATTCGTTTTGATTAATACATACTGATATTCTGTTTATTATTTATTCTTTATTTTATTAGTATAATTTATATATCAAATATCAATATATTTATTTATCAAATATCAAAAGATTTGTGCCTTTTTAATTTTCGATAATTTAGGAAAGCAAATCATATAAAAGCATTACATAGGTAGGTAGCATAACTAATTTAATAGTAGAATTGAAAAAAAACGTAGATTTATTTATACCTTTATTAAAAAAATCATAGTTACTAACTTCATTTGTTTTTGTTATTCAAAAAATAACATTTAATTTTTAAATGGCTTAAATGGAAAAAAATATATTTCTTTAACGTATTCATTTGAAATTATTATTCTGGCGTAATTAGTAAATCGCAATGAATTATTATCTGTATATTGTTTTTTCCAACGAATTGTGAAGGTCATTACATTTTATTATTACAATTATTTTTGGTATTAGAAGCATACCTCTAATACCAAATAATGATAATTTATAAGTACTTATTTATTTTTAGATCTAGATTACAATGTTATCCTTAATAATAAATTATAGCGCAAGACATAAAATTGAAATTAATCTTTTAAAATAAATAATTAGACGTACTGATGAGATTTTTTTAAATAAATCAATACTGCCATATACGTATTTTAATTAATAAAATTATATATTATTTTTCTACTACAGACAATATTCTACGAAAATTTAATAGTTAATTGGCGGGAAAACGCAAAATTACATAACTATTTTCTTATGTCAAATCTACAATATCCAAATTCCAAAAACAACCTAAAAGTTGTTTCTGTATTATTTTTTTAAATAATTATTTAAATAAAAAAACCCAATATAGATATTTAACAGAAAATTTCCAATGATAATATCAGTTCTACTCAACGAATATCGTTGTCAACAAGTTTGTGTATATAACATTACTGATTATTTTGAAGATATTTTCAATGAACGTCACAAAATATGTTCGTATATCAAAATAGAAGACAGATCTTATTATCGGCATTGGAAACCTTAACGTCGAAAGCAATCAAAGTCGACCATTGCGTTGTTTTCTTGTGAAATAAATGTAGTATATCGCGGACGCGATCGAACACAGCACGTCTTTGTAAACAGAGCGTTGAAACCCGGCTGTAGCCACTAGTGCATTTAATACGGTAAGTTTACTTTTCTTTGTTATGTATTTATTTTTATAGTGCAGTCTCGCACATTATATTTTAATTTAAAATTTTACTATATATAATTTTATTATTGTGATTCTTATTTTTAGGTATTTTGTGGGTTAGTGAAATACAAAACATCACTAAGTGTTTATTATACAATTCGTTGATATGTCAATGTAATTAAAATAAAATTAATCGAAGCTAAAAATAGACAAAGTCCTGCAATTACTCTTAAAAATAAAGATATCGAAATCTATATTATACTTAATTGTTTCTAAATGTTCAAACCGATTTTTAACCGACTTCTGTAAGAAAAGGACGTTATCAATTCGACTGTATTTTTTTTTTAATAAAACTTACACACGTGATAAGCACACGTGTATATTTATATAATAGAAGCCCTCGTCTCTTGGAAACTATTGATGAATTGAATGAAGCCTCAAATGATCTGAATATTTATACGCGTACAGGTGTCACGTGGCATCTGTCAACTGTCAAACTTATAAGACTAAATAATGTAGGCCTTAGCAATAAAGTTCGTTAAAAAGGTTTGGTTTTACAAATAAATAATTATCATCTTCGTTCTTAGTCGTCACGCCGTTTTATTTTAGCAGAGAATTTTTAATGATTTTCAAAGTATTTTAGTATATTTCTTAAAGACTATCATTACATTACAATGGGGAATGAAGTGTCTTAAAATTAGATTCCCTCTGTCTAGCCTGCTGTGTGCGAGATACAGCGTGAAGCTGATTTATTAGATTTATTTATTCGACTATCAGTAAGTTTCTGGAAAAGGACCCTAGGAGCAAAAATATATTTATAAAAAAATATTTCTTACCCTTTGGTATATCTGCGTTATTTAGCGAGAGAAATTCATATCTAAAGCTATGTAGATTTAGATATAGGCTAAAACTTTATGCAATTGAGCAAGATGAATAAGCACTCATAAAAATATTATTATAAAATTTTAAACCGCACTTAAAGTGTTAAGTGTCAATTTTAATTCACACTTTTTATTTTAATTATTATTTGCTTTTGTCACAGCATATTGATACGTATAGGGTACCTATATTACTAAAAATATATTCCCTTAACTTAGATTTGAACACAAACTCATAGAATTCCAAGGATTCCATTTTCAAACGCGTCATAACCATGCCACGATGGCGTTGAAAATTATTAGGCAATATTTTTTTCCTTAAAAAAATATGTTAATTATCACTTAAAACTTGTTTGGAAATGTTGTAAAAGCCGGTTTCTATCATAGAAAAACACCAATTGTTAACTCTTAAATATAGACACGCGTTAATTCAATGCGATATTTGATCACTAAATATATTCGCTTATAATGTCATATGTGAAATTAATATTTATATATGAGCAGGATGTGTTAATGTGAAATATCAAGGAAATTCGTTAACACCGTTACTCGTTACGTTACTAAGTACTAGATCTTGTTGATTTGCGTGATGTGGTGTGCAACAGTGCTTAGTACAATCTTGAAATGCAAGTAAAAGTTAATTGCATTCTTTGTATTTGTGTGAGATGGGTAAAGAAAATATATTATTTAAATATCTTTTTAGCTTCAAATTGTATCCTCCACCTAGCAGTAGCTAGAGTACGCAGAGACAACATGGGAACTTAGTACGTATCCCATAAAGACACTCCGTTCCCAACCCCGACGAATTCTCGAGGTATTGTCGCGCTTTCCTTGTTACCAGACCGAGGAAATCATAACTTTAAAATATTTTAGTGTCCCGTATGGGAATCGAACTCACAACCGTCATATTAATAGTACCCTTCTGCCGCTGCGGTACGTCAGCTCCATATTCTATAATAGGTGCATTGCAGGTTTTGTTTATTTTTAAGCAATTACCCCAGAATAGGAAGTTTTAAACTCGGGGACAAATTATATTACTACTAAATTATATTATATTATTACTTTTTTATATTTGTACGAGTATTTATTCTTTTAAATTTTAAAAGTCACAAACGTTTTACCGCAGTTTCTTCCAACTTAATTTTTTTTATTCATTAATATTCTACACAACTATTTTATTTTTCTTATAGTATTTTACCGCACCAGTATCAGTCAAATGCAATGATAACGCAGGATTTTTTAAAATTTCTTCTTGCGTATTCTTTCATGTCGTGAATACCTTAAAAATAAAAAAAAACTCCCTAAAGAAAACAAGAGGTAGAGATTTTATCCTAATTATTTTTTTAACTTATTATAACAAGTGAAAAGAGAAAGTGAAGTGTGTTTTCACTTTAATCATACTTTAAGGAAATTAACCCAGTTTAATAGTTTTTTTTATGTTATAGCACAGTGAAGGGTGCAGAGTAGGTACCTTAGTATAGACTGGTTATGTTTGGCAACGAAAGTTGTCGTAAGTCAGTTGAGATGTGGTACCTACAGTGGTTTCAAAACATCATTAATGTATTTTAGTGGAAATACGACCTATAAATAAATATATTTATATTTATAATTTATATGGTCCCTTTGATAATGGCCAAGACACGTTAGTAACGGTAACGTAGTAAATGTTACACATATATTTTTTTAAATATATGTGTAACATTTACAGTTAGGTAATTACTTTTTCTCTATTGGCTGAACATAGCATGGCAAGCTGAATAATATTTTCTTTTTTTTTAAACTACTTATAACTCTAATTTAATCTATATAGTATATTAAATCGAAAGGTCACTCACTCATCACGAAATCTCAGAAACTACAAGTGCTAGGAATCTCAAATTTTACATAGGAGTTATTTATAGGACGTAGGTGCTCGCTAAGACGGGAATTTGCAATATTCGACTTCTAAGGGGTTGTTTTTGGGGTCGAATGTTTGTATGAAACTTCGTTACTACAAATGCTAGGAGTCTCAAATTTTGCATAGACGTCACTAGGACGTAGTCATGGAGACAGAAATTAATAATAACATAGTTCACGCGGGTGAAACCGCGAGCGGGCCGCTAGTACTTTATAAATTTAAATATTTTCATGCCTTTACTTGGATTCGCTGAATTTATCTATTTTAGTAATGAACTTGAATTTACCTACTTATAAAAATTTAAAAGTCCTAGTTTAGCATGTTGCCCTAAATTTCAACAGTAAATCATATTTTATTAATGTCTATCTATTTCATTAAACTCTTAATTCACTCTAAAACAAAAAAAGTGGCCTTTAGTCAGTTGTATAAACATGAAGTTGACCTGACCTATTTTCTCTTATTTAATAAGTATTTTGTGTGGTAAAACTACAGTTTCTATTTTATCAAATTACTCTAAAGAAGACTTAAAAGTAAAGATTTTTTTATTGTCTAAAATTCTCCTTATCCTATCAAATACGTTTAGATGCATTAAATAAAAAAACGAATATTTAGCTTTCCACTGTATTCCGTAAATAGCAGGGTAAGACGAAGGAAGTTAGAGTTAAGACACTGTGTTCCCCACTTTCCGCCGAATTGTGGCATTGCGTGTCGAGTGGCGGAACTCAACGCCGGGCTTGTAAATTTGCCAGAGCGAAATACCTCTGAGTGAGGATCGAACCCATAAAAAGAATATTAATTACGTCAATATAACACTTGATATTAATTTGTGGCAAAACAAAAACATTGTAAGAGAAAGTAATAAAATACTATTTAAGAGACATTATGTGAACACAAATAAGTGCGAAGTAAACAATCTTATGCGATTTATCGAATGCGTCACTGACGCTTGTCGTCAGAAGTCAGAACCAATAAGTGCGTATGCGGAATAAATAACAAAAATATTAGACGTATTCTAATGTATGAAAACATTCACTCAATTCAAGGCTTTATCTATTGATAGTATTGTTTAGGTTGTCTCTGACAATTTGTATATTGAAAGTACAGTTTTTATGTACGTATGTGAGTGTAATGGTTTTGGGTTCGGATCCTACTTAAGGGACAATGTAGAAAACTAAAGAGGTTTAGATTTATAATACCTATGGGCTACTGGCGTTCTGATATCTCTGTTTAAACAAAATATTAGCTCTAAAAATGAGGATATTACTTAGGTGTATTTTAGGTACAGACGCCTCTCTAAAAGTATACTATTAAAAAAATATAATAATAACTAACTTTAACTTAATATACCTTATAATTTTAAATATATGGGAATTGGTAACATTTTCATCCACAGCTCTCATCCAGTGCCAATGCAATTGTATTCTAGTGATGTCCCTTTTAATCTCTTTGTATTCTAGTGATGTCACTGATGTCACATACCATGATGCAACAATAAGGAACGATTACTTACAAGGGGGAGGGACACGACACTAGTTGTCATTTATTAGACTTTGTTTGTAGACAATCAGGAAGAACTTGACTATCTCTTATTGACACGCCAACGTAGCATGTTTTAATAACAATCTATTTTAAGACTGGTATAATTAAACATTTATAATTAATACTGAGATCGAAATAAATAAATAAATACATTAATATTAAATGAATTACTGGAGCCCTAGCTACCGAAAGCCTTAATCTTTGTCCCACCATCGGGAGAGAATTTTTTAAATATTTTTATTAATAAAAAATAAATAAATTTAATATTTGAAATATTAAATTGTATATTGAACTATATTTGCACTAAAATGTTATATAAGTGCAACATTCCAAATGATAAAACAGTACATAAATGTAATTTGATGTTTATCTCTAATTAATTTGATTTTACCCTCATTGGTAAAATAATCTTGTATTAAATAAAAGAAATTAAAATAGTAGATATGAAAATTGTATAATCTATATTTGTATGATAACAATATATGAAGGTTAAAAAGAATTTTGTCTCGTTTGTCGCAAGAAAACCGCAAGAGACTTCTCATCATATCTTCTAAATGAATTTCTACACAAAAAACATTATCACTGGCTCTCTGTTATTTACATTTGTCGACGCGGCAAAGTTGCTGCTCAAAACTAGTGTTAAAATACAGCTATATCTTTCAAATTCCTAGATAAGTGTTACAGTGTGGTAGATAATGTAAGGAAATATATCAAAATAGTATTTATTCAAGGTTATTTCAATATTTTTATGACTTCATGTCTACAGATAATAGCACAGATTAATAATATACATTAAAAAAATAAAAAAGATTATATATTATCGATTTTACAATAAATATGTTTTGAGATTATTTTTTAATGATTTGATACGTCGTTGTATCCAAGGGGATAAATATTTTTTAGACTTGCGATAAGTGATTTCGGTTGTCGTTTATATTATTTTAGTTTCGAAAAATATTACGTAATTAGTATAAGTAACAAAAATATGTATTGATTGGTGAAAAAAAAAACATTTAACTGTATTTTGTGTGTGTTCGCACAGTAAAAACATCAGTTTAACAGGATCATACAAATGTATATTGAAGAGCCAAAAAGATAAAGCTTTTTCAGTTCTTCACTTTATGCCGAACCGAGACTTAACGATTGAATGCAAAACTTAACGCTTTACTCTATTTGCCTGGTCAATGGAGGAAATGAAAATGTAAATATTTTTAAATGTAATCATTCCGGTTCGGTTCTCCCTCGACTGATTGAGAATCGAATCTGCAATCCTAGTCGTCAGATAAATAAATTAAAATATAAATAAAATTTGCTTATGGCGACTGTCAAAGGTCAAGACATGCATACTAAACCATTAATATATGCTAGGTTATATTATATTTTTTTTATATATTCCACTTTGGTAAAATAATAAAAAATAAGAAAAAAACATTTTCTAAATGTCACACGTTCTATTAACCAGTTTTAAATATGAACAACAGGACTTTCACACACTATGCGTTTTTTTAATGACCATTTAACTTTGTTTCAGATTTAACGACAAGCTCATCAAAAATAAATAATCGAAAATGGTGTTGCTTTTAAGAAGACTCACAAAAAAGTAAGTGTCTAAGAGTATTATATATTTCTTGTTATTGTATAATTTGCTGGGGAAGTAAAATAATTCCTTGACTAAAAATTTTGCGCTAAATCATGAAGCTTCTGAAGAAACGTACATAAAACAAAGATAGACGTAAAAATAAATATTTATATAAAACCAAATTACTTGAAAGAATTTCAAGTATTGCATAATGCGAGTGACCGGATCGTTCTAGATAAGGTAGTTCAATATACTTGTATTTTCTTTCAAAGCCTACCAACAACTCCAGCTACTATCAGTATTATAGTAACTTTTAATTACTTGATAAAACATAGCGATATAAACATACAGTCGTTATTAATTTTATTGGATTTATTATATATCAGAAAAACTTATTTTTATTAATTTCATGGAAAATTAAAAAGTATAGTTTTTATGAAACATAAACATTTTATAATTTCGAATATGAGCGACACATATGGAAAAAAAACCCTCAATATAAATAATTAATGTGGAAGTATAACAATATTTTTATATATAATTTTATGTAATGTAATGCATTAATTATAAGGAGCAAAATTCATCACAATTTTTTGTAACAAACGATATCTAAATCTTCGCTATATAGTTTATTAAACTTAAATTTGTTTATTTGTGTAAAGTGACCATTTTCTGTTAATTTCTAACCTCACTAATATTTATTAAATTTTACCAATACCTGTTGCGTTTACACTATCTTATCCAAATAGCCAAAACAGTGTTCCTGCGAGGGACGGGGACACTAGTTTATATATAAATTATTCTTAAAAGGTTGTAAATTAAATGATCTTGATGAATTCCATCACCTCACTTGCACCCACAAGCAATATCTCTAAATTGGGTGATATCAATTTAAGACTTTTTCACTTGGAACAATATAAGGAAACTACATCTCTAAATTATATTCAACGTATTTACAACATAGGTATAAAATAGATTAGACCAATAAAAAAAATATTTCTTTTCTTTTTATAAATAATAAGAATACAACGCCAAGTTTGTGAGCGGCCTAACACAATCAGCTGTAAAGAGCAAAGGTCCGTGTATCTCGGAGGCGCGGCCGCACGCCCCTCTTTCATCATAGCGGTTATCAACAGCTACAACGTTATTATTGTTAAATAACATAATCTTTTACGAATCATGGAATTATTGTATTTATAAAGTCTTTGTAATTATTGTTTTGCAGTATGGTTTTGATTCGTTTTATTTTTTAGTATTACTTAATTACCCAATTAAAAAATTAAAGCGTATATATATTTGTTGGTATTTCCAAAATAATGATTTATTTTGATAATTCTAAAGATAAGTATAGAAATTTGAATTGATTATTATGTTCTCTAATTATTCGTCAATGGAAAATTTATTGCTAGCTTTATTTTTATTTTTATGTACATACATACGTATCTATATGAGTCTATATGAGTGTAACTAAGCAATCGTTGTCTCTATTTATAGCTATATAAAAAAATAATATTTATATTTCATTAAATATAAACAATCTGAGGTCATTTTGGTCCTTCGAGATAGCATTTGTACGCGATAATTGTGGGTTTGACTTGCCGTGATGTATTTGGTTACTAGAATGAAAAAATAAAAATAGTAATAAATAATTATTCGTTTCCCTGAGTGGGAATCAAACCCTCAATCATCGCGGTTACAGTCACACGGTTGTGCTACTGAGCCATGACGACCTTAATTATTTATATTTAATATTTATTTATATTTATTATAATATTGAATCGAAACTTACCATGACTTGCTAATAATAAATAATGTTCTTAACACCCGGATCTAAAATATTGAAGATATAAACAAATTTATCGCAATCATGGACACAAAATAATATTAAATATAGTTAACGACTTTAACATATATGTACATACCCAATGGCGCAGTGGGACAGCCCGATGTTTATAGGTTCGAACCCCACTCGGAGAAATGAGTTAAATGTCAAAATACGGGATAAAGCGTGAAACATGAAAAAATGATAATTTTAGCAAGTAATTTTCCTCATCATAAAATTATCATAAAGGTCACGTATTTAGCGAACCCAAATAAAGTGATATCAAATATTTTGTTTTAAGTTCGCATTATGTCAGCATAAGTTTAGATAATGCTAATTATAAATACAATAACTCTGACTTGGATTTTTGTTTAATATATAATATGACTTGCTTGACTTTGTATATACTTTGGAAAAATACTTTAAACCAACTGAAATAAAAACGACATTACCATTTTTGAAATATTTAGATATTTATAAGATTTTTTTATATACTGTAATGGTACTTTGTACTAACATACTAACATACTATATATTTCAATAAAAACTTTTTGAATTTTACTCCACTCAAATAATTTATTTATTTTACGAAAAGTATACTTACTCATTTTTAAGGACATTTTTATAGTTTTAAAAATGCAAATGTTACATTTATATTTTATATTTAGATAATAAATACTAATAATATTTGTCAAAGTCCTATTGTGTATTATCAAGATATAAACGATCGGCCTTTTGAACTCTTCGTCTGGGACATACCCTTCTTATCAAATGATCACCAGCTGTTATTTTCCACATTCGGCTAAAATATACGTATCTATCTATTCAAATTAACTTATTTTTTAGTAAATGAATGATTAAAAATCACAAAAAATAATTTAAAAATGTCAGGAAAATAAAAAGATTACGAAAAGGTCCTACTTTATCAAATAATTAGTTACTGATAAAGATGGGGGTAGGAATAAGGGTGGATTCCAATGAATGGACACTATAGTCGTACAATTACATAAATAAAAAAAAAATTACGAATTTATCACTTCAAAGCTAAGGTCAAAATAAGTATTGTTATTTTACAAAATTGCATTTTTAAATTTTGAATTTGAAAACAAAAGCCATATATGTGAACCACTGGAGACCAGACCCCCCCTAGAAAATATTTATAGATAGGCGCATCCTGATAAATGTTAAATTATATTAATTCCTATGCTTCTAGCCTTCTATTCTTTGCCATCAGCCATTGGGTACTATTATGCCTAGTAATTCTTACCTCCTGCTTACATGAGCGTAAGAATAGAACGCCAAAAATTTTACTAACTAAAAAATTGCCCTGAAAATTAAGAAAAAACTTTTACACAAATCTTCAAAATCTTAAAATCCAGGTTCCCACCAGAAAATATCTCTGAATACGTTTGCTTGTTTATAAAGGATATGTTTACATGAAATAGGAAAATGTGGACTGGGCAATGGACAATATTGACAATTTATTTCATTTACATTTATAATTATTATCTATATACTTTCGTTTCATTTTTTCGTCATTTTGTCATGAATATAATTTTTATATATTATATTACATATATTCATATTTAAATAAACTACCATTAGATTCAAAATAACCGGATACTTTTGTGGTATATATAGCGCATTCTTTGATACATTGTATCGGCAACGTGGTTAGAGAATGGAATGAGTACTAAGAAAGGGACACGCGGGCCACATCAGATAGCTCACAGTACAGCATGCAATTTAACAAGTAACTCGCAAAGGTCGTTGACCGGCCGCTAGACTGAGAAATTAATGCTAATCTTATTTTATTACATACGAAAAACGCATTTCATACTATAATTCTCACTCAGAAATCGTCACTTTATTTTTTTTCTTGTAATTATATTACTTTCTTTCTTTTATTAATAATTTAATTTTGAAAAATGCGGTTATAGTTGCGACAAAAATCGTCGTTTTCGTATTCAGGCAGCTTAATATTAATTGAATAAATGAGACTTACATCAGAGAATACAATAATAGCAAGAGTCAGTGGAAAAACGTGCAAAAATGCGTGCGTGCCTTTTTTGGAGTATTTTCTTATTATTTATATTATTATTTACCAATCACTTGTATATATAGTTAGGGTACTAGTATTAATTTATCCTTCACATACTTTGAAAGGTGTGTACATAAATTGCCTTAATTTTATTTGAATCTGCGACCTTCATCGATTCTAAACACTCGTTTAGTTTCCTATTAATAAAATAATCAATTCTAACATTACATAACTATTGTAACTCACTCAACCGGCTTTAAGACAGGCCTATTAAAACAAATCACCATGTTTTTTATATATAGGGTATATATGTTAAGGCCTGTTGCTATACCTGTTGTTTTTACATTATTATTGTTTATTATTATGCTTCACGATTTTATCACGCACGTAGTAAGGAAATACAAAAAAGTGACGTGACTCTTATATATCTCTCTCTCTCTCTCTTATTATCTTTGTTATCCAAGCGAATTCGAAACATTACGTATTGAATAGCGGAACTTAACGCCGTAGTCTGTCTAACTAGGGTGGGAAAATAAAAATAACTTTTGCTTCATGCCGTATCCCGCAGATATCAAGGTAGAGGGAACCTTATATTAAAACACTGCGTTCCCTATTTTCCACCCAATTTTTGTGATATTGCATAATGCAAATAAGTATACTAAAAATTCAAGGCCATACTATGTTACCAGGACGGGAAAATGAAAAAGCTTTCCTTCGTTTAGATATTGAAGCTACAATCATCCCACTCTGCAAAGATGGCCTCTGTTATTGATAATATGATTATCTGGTTTTGTGGTTCCTAGAATTTGCTATTAGGTCAGAGGTCATGGCTTCAAAAACAAATATCGATAGTATCTGATTCAAATAAAAAATTAACAAAAATAAATAAATACATTATTATAAAATAGCTACGTAGGTAATAGGTATCCTGCGATTTGCATATATTTTATGAATCCAAAAGGTAAGGTATATTGAATAACATGAGGCAAAATAAAATGTTGTCTTTTGTCCATAACTTACAAGTTACAAATGTAGGCACATATTAACAATCTACTATACTATTGTCTTATATTTTGTATATTGCTATTATTAAAACTTAATTGAAATTGAACGGATATTATTATATTATTATTAGTTATTATAAGAAGAACAAAGCTATCTCATATTGAACAAAAGCTAGAGTGAATGTACTAGCATTCTGCAGGGCTTCCTGTTCGTGGACAAAGAATCCAGGTATGTGACCTTCGATACTTGTCTCAACAAATTATATGAAGTAGATCTTTTTTATTGAATAAGTACTGTATATACAATGTTACTATGATATTTAGATTTCTATTATGGTATAAAAAAAATTTCTTCACACTGTAGACATTCCGTTGAATTTTTCGAAGCATTGTGTTTTGAGTAGCGGATCTCAACTTTGTCTTGCTTGTCTTTGTACCAGAGCGAAGAAATGAATATATTAATAAATAATAATTCATTGCCTCAAGTGGGTATTGAACTCGCAACCATCGCGTTACAGTCACACCCTCGTGCCAGGACGGCTTCGCTTATTATTGTATTAATCCTAAAATAAAACATTCTTTACATAGTGTTTAATAATAATCAGTCTAAATAAAAATAATTAGGCCATCCTAAAATTTACTTCTATACAAAGTTATTAAAGAATAATAAAAGATTATAGAATTATTTGTTAGCACAAATAAAAAGAAAAAAAGGAGTGATTTATTATAAGCATAATTAAGAACACTTTAGTTACTATTTACTTATTTATTTCTAAGGATATGTATAATATAGAAATATATTCTTATACTAAAAATAAGAGCAAAATATATGAAACTGGAAATATACAACAGTGGGTGTAAAATAAACTAGTCTGACAGCTCCGTCATCGCGGGTGTGGTTGAACAAGTCGGCATTTAGATTTACCAAATTCCATTCGAAATAGTTTTTATATGTAGGTAATACATAAATTAAAAAATGCTTAAAAAGCTGTTAATATGTAAAGAGTTTTGTATCTAGTAGTCAATTGCGTAGCCGAGTAAACAAAGAGAAACTAGTACCAAAAGCAACACACTCCGCTCCCTACTTTCCACGGAATTTTGAAGTGGCAGCACTTAACGCAGCACTTTGTCTACCAGAGCGGGAAAATTTTAATTATTATAATATAATCATTATCCAGAGTGAGGATCGAACCCATAACCATCGCGTTTACAGAGTCAGGGGCTGTTCTACTGCACCACGTCGGCTTGGACTATGTTTTTTATAATAGTATAAGCTAACGAGTAACTGCGATGAATATAATGAAAACAAACAAAAACAATCTCTATAAGGCATTACTCTTAAGCAAAAGTGGAAAATCCTTATAAGAAAATGTGTTATATTACTTTAATGTTTACTCTAACATGCTATTATAACTATTATAAATTTAAATAGAAACTTGTAACTCAAGTTAAAGCTAAAATAAAAGCTGAAGCTCAAGTTAAAGCTAAACAATGTTGAAGCTGTTAACAAACTAAGGGTTAAAAAAGTTCTAACACGCGATGCCCCCAGAATTCGGCGAAAAGTAGGGAACGGAAGTATCTTAATGGGAACCAAATGTCTTAACACAAGGATCCCAGGTTCCCTCTACCTACCGTGAAGCTAAACTGAAAATGAAAAAAAAAAAGCTAATCATGCTTCTAATATTAGATGCAAATTACAAGTCTTCATAAAACCCTATTTCGAGCGCAAATTGCATAGAAATAGCATATAACTTAACGGAGCTTTTACAGCTACAAACCTACATATAATTATGTATACTCTATAGTACATACCAATATGCAAGTCGACGAACTAGCAACATCGCACAAAGTTGCATCAGACAAAAGCTTCTTGTAGTTTTGCACACGTCTGAAACATAGATAAGATACGAGTAAGTTTAAAATAACCTAACATAAACATTTTTTCTTTATTTCTGTATGTTTATATTTCATATTATGTTCTTTAAAAATATTTTCCTTTTTGCTGTCAATGGTATTATTTTCTACACAAAATAATATGAATGAAAAGTCTCAATACAATTATTGACACAAATAGCGGTGTTTAGTTCCACCACACAAGATACATTGTCTCGAATTCCAAAAAAACGGATCGAAAAATGGAGAGTCCTGACAGTAGGTTCTCTTTCCATACCCATCTATGAGGAAAACAGCATGAATATAAACAAAGTACAATTAAGCATCTATAGCATGATTAAGTTATTTATCGTTTGAATTGTTATTATTAAAACAAATAGAACTCTATAATTTCCCCAATATTATTTACAAACTATATTTCTAAACAAAATCATAACAAAAATAATATTTGATACGTTGTTATAGTGACGAAAGCGACATGTACGAACTTACGCAACAGCACCTTGAGCTTTGAACGTGCTGACGAAATACCGGCTTCTATACGATCATAGCTAGTTTGTTTTGGTTGTGCACACGTAGAGACGAGCCCGCCGCCTCCACCAATCAGAGAGCCCCTTCGAAACACTCCCTCGCGTATATATTGCGCGCGCGCATACGATCTAACTCACTGTTTAACATTATTGAACATAGTTTCTTATTAAATGGGTGACAGATTAAACATTATAAAGTCTTATAAGTGGCTCCTATTTTTGTTCAGCTTCAGTAATTTGATTAAACTATAGATTTTTTTTTAAATTGTAAATTATTGCCGTAAAGTATTTTTTTTTTCTGTATTTTTTAATAATTTATTTCAAAAATGTTGCACTTTAAAGTTGTACCAGAGAATTATGTGAAATCCGCTGCACAGTAAGTATTTGTATATAATTTTAAATTTTAAATTAATAATAAATTCATACCAATTTCTGATTTAATTATAATTAAACAATTTCTAATTATAGTAAATGATCACATTTATATATTTATATAATTAAAATATTATTGGTACTAACAAAAAATATTGTAATTTAAATTCAATTTTCTTTGTTCGAAGTAAATATTACCATTCTCCTAATATTATTAAAATATCACACAATCAATCACTATGTAACAATCACTACTTATCAGTGAACAAAGTTCGCATACTTAATAGAGCATATGAATTTATAGTTGATTCAATATTAACAAAGTATTTTAATAATACTTACTAAATATATAATTTAATAAATCAATTGACAATTTTACTTAAATTGTAACTCTTTAATATGACTCGGAAACTCTACATTTATATTAAATTCAAAACCTGATTCAAAATAACACGCTAAATAATTTTATTTTTTGCCTCAAATTATGTTAAATTATCTTATAATAAATAGGTTTCATATATTATATGAAGTAGAGTCCCCATTTACATACCTAGATCTAGATATCTAATATGCCTACGTTGGAGTCAGTGAGTTCTGACTAACAGGACGTCGTGGGTTTGACTGGCATCCAGGACAGATATTTGTATTATAACCTACATAATATATTATATTTATTTATAAGATATCTTATTAGCACAGTTTAAACTTTAGTTTAACATTTACTTTATGTTTTTTTAAATAGAGATTTCCTATTCTAGTAGACAAGTTTGATCATTTAACATGCAAATATATCCAAAATTGGGCGGAAAGTATAGAACGGAGAGTCTTGACACTTCAATATAATAATTCTGGGTGCAAAATAGATTAATAGAATAACCTACTTTCCAACGCTTACTTACAGTGTTAGTGAAACTACTAGTCAAGCCCGAGCTACTTTCAATATTCAGTTAAGTTCCTTTACTTAAGTATTGCAAATGTGATACAAGGAAAAATTGTCAGTTCGATCACCGCTTAAGAAAATTATTATTTTATTATTGCTTAAAAATTATCCAATTGTCAATACAATACAAAACTATAATAACACGATGTCTTTTTAAGTTAAGCCATTTTGTGAATTCCTTCAAGTCGTTAAAATAAATGGACTATGAAATTAAGTCTAAAAATATTTAACTTGAATCGTTAAAAAAAAAACAAGTTATAATTCTTGTCATTTCTTTAAATTCCTCTGAAAGAACTAAGCAACATGTTGTTAATCATTAAACAAAATATTGAGCTGAATTTTCCATTTTAATAAAAACTAACGAATTTTGATGTGATTTACGACGCCATTTTTTTATTTTCTACTTTAAAAAAACAACAATTTGTACCTATACAATAAAAATTAAGTAACTCAGTAATTGAATTACCAAAGATTTTTTTTCATTTTTACGATTTATCCAGCATAATA
Organism: Heliconius cydno galanthus; assembly: GCA_036379175.1. NCBI lineage: Eukaryota > Metazoa > Arthropoda > Insecta > Lepidoptera > Nymphalidae > Heliconius > Heliconius cydno. The sequence continues at coordinate 1,095,306 of JAKRZM010001340.1, read as the reverse complement.
TACAGCTATACAAAAAAAACATACTATCAACTCTCTCCGCTTTAAGAAGAAAAGGAGTATTTTTTTATCTTCATTCATTTGCAAAATCAAAAGTTTATTATGTATATAGAAATGTTTACGAAATGCATTGTAATTCATATTATAAGCTAATAATATGTATTTGTTTTAGATGCGCCCAAATTGCACTCGGGTGCAACAGGGCAGCGCATCAAGCAGCGCTCCGTGGCGCTACCAAGCCTAACCCTCAACTAGCTGCTCTAACACCGAAGGTAATATATTATACAATATTAATAAAATTTATCAGAATCTTTATCAAATAAAAAGTCGATTCAGAAGTTGCTTAATTTAGACTACTATTTTTTGAGCTTCCTAACCGAACCCAACGCTCGCATCAAGACACTTCCGTTTTCCGTTTCATCCCATTTCCCGCTGAATTTTGGAATTTCACATTTCTCGCCGAATTCTGGAACTGAAATATTAAATTTTTTCATTTCCTTATGCTCGCGACTCGACCGGCCTTCCTTCGAGAAATCTACGAAAAGTGAGGAATTACTCTGCCCATCCTACAACATGCAGGTGAAAGTGTAAAAAACATATAAAAAATGTATACTAATATTGTATTATTCCTCAGGTCCGCGCCTTCATTGAGCGCAGCGCAGCGCTCTGCGAACCAGACCACGTGCACGTGTGCGACGGCTCCGACGCGGAGGCGGGCGCGCTCTTGCAACTGATGCAGCAGCAAGGCACCATCAAACCTCTACCTAAATACGATAATTGGTGAGTTACTTTATATAGATTAAAGAAATGAAATCTTCTAGTGTAAACTGTAAACGGACCAATTTAAAGTACAGAATTTAATACGTAAAATTATGAATTTGTAATGAAAAACTTATGACTCTTTCAGCTGGCTCACCCGCACCGACCCAGCGGACGTAGCTCGCGTCGAATCCCGCACCTTCATTTGCTCCGAACACGAGAGGGACATCGTGCCTGTAGCCAGAGCCGGACAGAAGTCCGCCTTGGGGAATTACATATCACCCGTGGATTACGATAAAGCGGTGGCTGAGAGGTTCCCGGGATGTATGCGAGGTGAGTGTGGGTTTGATTCTGCACATAAGAGATTATGTGTGTGCGATACAGCGTGAAGCTGAAAAAATATTTTTATAATTTTAATTTTATTTTAAATAATGTAATTATTTTAACTACTATATAATGTTCTCTTTAGGTCGCACCATGTACGTGATTCCGTTCTCCATGGGTCCCGTGGGATCTCCGTTATCTAAAATAGGTGTAGAAGTAACGGATTCACCATACGTTGTGTACTCTATGCGTGTTATGACTAGAATGGGTAAGTTAATTTTTGAGATATTTTTTTGTATTTGAAAAAAGAATATTTTAAATTATAATATAAATTTTATTATTTTTACTTAGGTATATATTTTTATTTTCTTAAAAAATAGGTAGCAAAGTGTTAGAAGCGCTTCGCAAAGACGAGAACTTCGTGCGTTGTCTCCACGCGGTAGGGCGCCCGCAGGCCACGCCGGGCTGGCCCTGCGACCCTGCGAGGACTATCATACTGCACCGTCCTGATGACAGCGAGATTATTAGTTATGGTAAGTTTAGTAATAAAACTTAATAAAAATTTTATAAAAAATGTTTCATTTTTAACTTACGTCCCTCTAATTAGAATGTGTTATATCTATATGAATATAAAGTGCTCTAGAGCTTAGGTTACATACTATTTGGTTGATAGATATATATTATATTAAAAGGTGAAGGATTGGTTTTGTTAAACACACTTATCTTAAGAACTACTGATTTGAAGGAACAAGTTTTTTTATTAGGTAGGATCTGTTTACCCATTTCAGTATGTTCCTCTTAAATTATCATTAACGTTTATTAGGTACATACCTATATCTATAATTTCTAACTATATTAGATATTTAATCATACGGTTTTAACATCTCAACGTTAATTGAAGTTTTTTAGTTACGTTTGTTTTCTTTAATAATTACTTAAATAAGTATATCTTGTTATTCAGGCAGTGGTTATGGTGGAAACAGTCTTTTGGGCAAGAAGTGTTTCGCGCTCCGCCTCGGCTCAGTGTTGGCGAGACGTGAAGGATGGCTGGCTGAACATATGCTGGTAATAATATTTTAAATTTACAATTATTAAATGATGATTTAACTTTCTGCTGTCTTCAAAACCAGTTTATTATTGGCTCGAACGACCGAACACATTAGATTTCATTATTTTTTTTTATTTTCTTACAATACCACCATTTATACAATATAAAACATTTTTTTGGCTTCATGCTGTACTCCATGAACAGCAGGGTATGTACTTAGGCACCAGGTACCTAGTGTTAAAACACTCCATACCCTAATATATCGCCCAATTTTTCGAGAAAATAAATGCTCAAATTGTTTACCAGAGTAAAGAAGTGGAAATAACTCTTTCTCCCTCATACAAATTGAAACCACCGTCACGTTTACAGCATATGCTGTGAGACTACGCTGCCCAACGGTCTATTATAGTTATTATTATCGATCAGTAAACTAAATAACCCTCAACTTTCCAGATCGTGGGTATAACAGACCCCAAAGGCAGAAAACGTTATATCGCAGCTGCCTTCCCTTCAGCTTGTGGTAAAACCAACTTGGCCATGATGACCCCCACGCTGCCAGGATACAAGGTGGAGTGTGTGGGCGACGATATCGCGTGGATGAAGTTCGATGACAATGGGGTCTTGAGAGCTATTAACCCAGAGAATGGGTTCTTCGGTGTGGCACCAGGTGAGGGTTATTCTTTATATGCAAACATGGTTGTTAATTATTGTTTTAACTTAGAAAGTTGGATTTGTAAAGAATTTTTAGTCTTTATTTATATTATTTCGACACGGTTCCCTAACAGACAAGTGAAGATCTAATCGAACTAAAAATGCTTTACTTGGTAGCGACGGAGGTAATTAAATTACATATATTACATTCTGTTTCTTTTTCATTTTCTTACGAGAGATGCTTTAAATACCACAATACAATTATCTTTTATGCGCCTTATCAATATCTAGCCAATATCTCTAGTATGGCTTACACACAACATAGGTACAAATAAAAATTGCACTGAGTTATTTATTCATTGTAAACAAAAATATTATTATCTTTCATGCATGAAATTAACTTTTCCATCCTTGATAATAGATATAATTGAACATACATAATAAACTAATTAATCCTCATTTTCTAGGAACATCGCAATCTACAAATCCAATAGCAATGTCATCAATATTCAGCAACACGGTGTTCACTAATGTGGCTGAGACTCACGAGGGAGGAGTGTGGTGGGAGGGCATGGGCTCCCCTCCATCCTCCCTTGTCGACTGGAAGGGGAGGGCATGGGAGCCTGGCATGGGAAACGCAGCTCATCCTAACTCCAGGTCAGTAGAAGGAACAGCATGGTGATAACATTTGGTTACACCGTACATGTACGGTGCCTCATAGGAATTAAATACCTGAAAAGGTTTTAATACAATGATTACATTTTAAAAAAATTACACACATATTGAAAAATTGTATTATTAATACAAAAATTCTTTACAGATTCTGCACACCAGCCAATCAATGCCCCATCATCGACCCACAATGGGAGAGCCCCGAAGGGGTTCCCATCTCCGCCATCTTGTTCGGAGGGCGGCGGCCTGCGGGGGTGCCCCTCGTAGTGGAGGCTCGCGGATGGGAGCACGGAGTATTCCTGGGGGCCAGTATGAGGTCTGAGGCGACTGCTGCTGCTGAACATGCAGTAAGTAATGGGAACTATTTAATTGGGAGACAGTAGGCCGCGGGGCTCTCCCAAGTGGTGCAAGCGAAAGTATTTGCTCATATTTTATTTTCAATCACTAGTGAACTGTACATGGAAGTTGACCAAAGATATATTTTGTGAAAAGTTAGGTAAACATGCACTTTAGTTGAACAATTGCAAAGGATCGCTGTGTGTGATGCATTTATAATACGCCAGTAAAAACTTATGCATTGGCTACTATAATATGGAGAAAAAAATATTTAGTTTGTATCCTAAATTCAAAAATCTTTTAATATAGCGAACAAGATACTTTTAAATGCAATTTAAAATATACTAAGCTAAAAAGAACTAAAATTGAAATTCTTTCTTTCTTCTTTTATTCATTTATTTCCTTCCTCTCACCAGGGTAAAGTGGTGATGCACGATCCGTTCGCAATGCGGCCCTTCTTCGGTTACAACTTTGGAGAGTATTTACAACACTGGCTCAGTATGCCGCAGCAAAACAGGAAGATGCCCAAGATATTCCACGTCAATTGGTTCAGGAAGGATGAACAGGTAACAAAGAAATCCCTTTTTAAATTGTATTTATAAGTCTTTTTTCTTATGTTTGTGTGTAGGGTTTTTTAAGGATCGTTGTAGTGGTTAAAAAAGTTTGAAATACATATATTTATTAATTTAAATATTGTAAATTAATTTTTAAAATTATATTTTTATGGAGTTCTTGCATTATACGACCCAAATATGTCCAAAAATCTAAAATATGTAATAAACCTAAAATAAAATTTCCAGGGTAAATTCCTCTGGCCTGGTTTCGGAGAAAACTCCCGCGTACTAGAGTGGGTGCTGCGCCGCGTCGACAATGAGAACTGCTACAGAGAAACCGCTTTAGGACGTGTACCTGATGATGGAGCTTTAAGGACTGATGGTCTGAATGTTAACATGGAGGAACTATTTAGTGTACCCAAGGAGTTCTGGCTGAAGGAAGTGAGTATTTGTTAACTTTAGATTTGCAATGAATATAATTATCATATTGTTTAGCTTCACTCTATTTCCCGCAAATAGTAAGGTTAGCACCTTTCTGGGAGTGTTAAGTACCTTCGTTACCACCGCACCGCATAATTTTTGGAACATTGATTATTGAGTGGTTTAACGCTAACCGCGCGCGTTGTTTTACTACCACAGGCAGGATATGATAATAACTCTTTCCCCCAATTGGGAAAGGAAGCAACAACCGTAGCGGTTACAGTTATAATATATAAATGATTTTTAATTATTATCCCTTTCCCTCTCGAGACAGAAAATCTTTTAATTATAAAAATTAAATATATTTTTTTTTAAGGCGGAAGCTATCGAAAAGTATTTTAAGGAAGAAGTTGGAGAAGATCTACCTAACGAAATGTGGGAAGAACTGAAAAACCTTAGGAAGAATATTAATCAATTGTAGACTAATAATAGCCAAATAAAAAAAATAGGATAAGTTTAGTTTTAAGGATATTATACTCATATAAAATCTTCAATCATGATTTTAAAAGTATTTATAACTATAATTAAAAGAAATTTAAATGAAATTTATTCTGAACCGTATTTTTTTTTCTGGCAAGATAAATGAAAAAACATAAGGCTGTGCTCTTTAGACTAGAAAATATGAATATATATTTGTACATAATTTTATTAAATAATTAATCTGTATTTTTAAGAAATATATATTATGATTCTCTTTATATATTTGCTTTATTTTTATTATCTCGGCGTTGAGTTCCACCATTCAACACGCAATGCCTCGAATAATTCGGCGAAAAGTGGGGAACAGAGTGTCTTAAAACTAGGTTGTTAACAAATCAATTCATTACTGTTGAAGAAATGGATCCACATGAATAAACATAATAAATTATTTTTTAAAATATTTACTATACAAAACTACAAGATAACAATATTTTCCTTATGTAATAACTATTACATTAATCATTGTAGTATTTTGATTAAACAATAAATTACAATTTATTTCATATGTTTAGCGGAAAACACTCGGACGCCATCTTGTGTTGAAGCACGCGCGTATTTTGTTAATAAAGCATTAACATTTAACTTTTCTGTTGCGTATAATCTGAAATTTAAATAATTTTCATTGAGAACATTATATTTAAATATATATAGTCAAATTAATTAACAAATAGCTTTGTAGAAATGCATAAGTCAGCATAAGCCATGCCATAGCAGGTAGATTGTGTTAAAAATTAAATATAAATAAATATCAATTATAAAATATCTCACTAAATATTATCAGTAATGAGTTTGACAGAATCAAGAAATTAATATTTTAAATCTCAGTTAAGAGCTCGCTATCAGTACTAACAAACCTACACCATTAATTTACGTCTTTTTATTTTTAAGAAAGCATTTCAATTTCACTCAACATTCAATCTAAGGAGTCAAATTAATAAAAAAAATATAAATTGATAATAATATATGTGCCTTCGCAGTGCCTCAAGTATAAAAATACTTACTATATGCGGCAATTGTAAAGGAAACTGAATGTTGTCAGAGGTTATGGCGGCATTTAGTCACATTTATTTATGTTTATGCTTTATTATGTTAAAAAATCCCCGATTTTTCATACTATTATTTTTCTTTTAATTATGCTACAATGGCAACATGGCGTCATGGTGTCAAATACTTACTCAACATACGACGATATTTCCTGCACAGTCCATTTTGCTTTGGTCTGGAAAAGAACCTTGAACCTTTGGTTAATGTCTTCCGGCAGGTCCTTCTCGGAAAACCCCCACACCACTTGAGGTGAAGATGTCTTGTCTATTAATGCTATACCTGAGAGTAAAGATTCCTGAAATAAATAGTAAATAGGACCTTTACAAAAATATTTAAATTGAATTTACTATTCTAATTGAATTAGTTTGAATTAGAATAGTAGGTAAATTTAGTATTCAAAAAATTATCTGAAGTATGAAATAAGAAACGCAGCGGCACAGCGTCTGACTGTAAATTCGAAGGTTCGATTCCCACTTGGCGTACTAAATTATTTTCATTTCAGGTCTCACAATTGTAACTAGTTGTGACAAGAACAGAGGAGGCGTCAAAAATCTTGTAATATATAGAACGTTATTTATGAATGGCCCCTAAAGTATTATAACAAATACTTACATTAGTCATCATCCCCTCAGGTACAGAATCCTTCCAAGCTTGCAAAAACTCAGCTAAATTAAACTTTCCCGCACTTTTTAAAAGTACTCTTGCCAAGAAACGGCAAACTTTATCCTGCTTATACTCATAATACTGTATACTGTCTTCATTATTCGATTTTAATGTATAAAATGAGAACATTGCTTCTAAAATACATTCTGGCACCAATTCTTTTAAACTTTCCAGAGTTATTTCTTTAGAAATTTTATTCAACGGCCAAGAGTTTTCCTCTATTAAGTCTAACATTTGTGATAAAACGCGAAATTCATAATCAAATTCCAATAATCGATAATAATCATCAATTTTAATAGCTTGGATCTTAATTAACTCGGCATCTAATTCTTCTTTCGACGCCTGTATCTGTTCCAGAATAGCCTCGTAAGTCAAAAGATTTGTTTTGTCGATAGTATATTCAAGTTCTAATCCCTGATACATGGTTTTTTCTAGAAGTTTCCTTAGCTTAGACAAACGTGGCTTACAAGGCTTTAATTCGTAATAAGTAAAGAATGTATTAAGAATATCTTTATTGACTATTTTTCGAGGAGGTCTTCCATCATCGGAGTCGGTAGACTTATTTAGACTAGCATTAGATTTATCGAAAGAAGTGTCCGAATCGCTTTCCATAGAATTATTGGCAATAGTCTCATCGAGGCCAGTGGATGCAGCAAATAATAAATCAGGAACTAGAAGTAAGCTATTTGAGGTTTCAGCTTCTTTGATGTCGTATGTTTTGTTACGTGTACATAGGACTGCATTTTCGTCTGGATCACCTTTAATTGTATACGTAAAGCAATTATAAAATTACACGAAACCACTTAGCTAAATTCAACGGTGCGCATTGATTTAACATCTTAGAAGAAGAAATATTTTTATATTTTTCTATCCATTTCGTTTACAGTCAAACGCTATCCTAATACGCGATATCTTCATAATTCTGTATTAAGCTATTACCAAATAGTAAACAGTAAGTGTTTTATAAATTACCTAAGCTAGTTATATACTAAGTTAAGTGATTAAAACTATTTTAAAAAAATGTCTCTAATAACGCACTTACAAGTGACTAATTCACTTACCTTTGAATATCAATTGATGGCCAGCTTCAATTTCTTTTAATAAATTATCATCTAACAGCATAAGTTTCAAATTATTATTTTGTTCACTTGGGTCTGGAAACCTTAATATTTGGGTAATTTCTGTCAATTCTGATTCGTGCAGTTTTGCTGTTTTTATTATTTTTCTAACGTCTTCTGGTGTCCTTTCCTCGCTATAAAAATAAAAAATATATATATTTAAGCGCTTTAATTTTAAAATTTAAATATACGCAAGGCTCAATCCTTACAACTTTTAAAAAAAGAAAAGTTTTATTTATTTTAATAATCTGTAGCAAGACAAGACATAAAAACTGTCACAATTTGACATTCAAGATCGACCGAGTACAACCGAACCTCACAAATTTCCTGCGTGATTGCAAATCACGTCACAAAATAATATTAGTGTAGTAAATTTAGTGTAAAACAAACGAAAATGTCTATATTTGGTGACATATTGCCGATAAATAAGAATGAAGACAAAAAACAAGGAGCAAATCTTTCACCTTACTTAAACTTTGACCCTAACTATATACCAAAAGTGCAACCAGAATTCCTTTATCCTGACGAGAGTCACATGGCTTCCACAGCAAGACGGTCTAATGTAGCTTTGCCAATTGTAGGCATGTCTTTTATAACTGGTTCAGGCAAGTCGTTCATATATTATATACAATTTTGTAAAATAACCTCGAAAACATTTTACATAACAATTTCAAATATTTACAAAACAGAATATACTTTTATTAAATTAGTGAATCAGTTTTACATTTTTAAATATAAATTATTATAAAAAAAATACTACAATATTATTATAATATTTGGCTACCGAACTTGTTGATTTTACTGTTAACTAAGCAAAAAAATTAATATTTCGTAAAGTAATGTACTATTTGTTTTATGTATTCCTGGTAGAAAGTATAATTCTCATATATACAAATTTATGTATTTTAATATATATATATATATAACAAAATATATAAATAGTGGTTGTTTATCTTAAATTCTAAATGTTGTTATTAAATTTACTCTTTGCAGGTATGGGAGGTATGGCTGGTCTGTATAAGGGGTTGAGAGCAACAACACTGGCGGGACAAACTGGTAAAGTTAGGAGAACACAATTAATAAACTATGTCATGAAACAAGGTTTGTATAAACTTAATAAATAATATTTGAGTAATAATGTTTGAATGGGAATAAAACCCAAACTATTGCATTTTTACTGTGGTAATAAAAGCTTGTTTATTTGACACAATTCCACTGCTTTTACAGCCTAATTAATAAAGATATGCATTAAATTTAAATACTATAGAATTTCCTCTTGCATGCTATTTGCATTATCCCTAGTGACTCATAATGTATGTACACTTTATAATATTATACAATTTTAATAAACATTTTGTTATTTATTTGTACTTCAAATATTTTTATATCTTGTTTATAGGTACAACAACAGGATGCACATTAGGTATATTAGCATCAATGTACTCAACCATGGCACTCGGAATAACATGGTTAAGAGATAAGGAAGACACAACTAACACATTTATAGCAGCTACGGCAACTGGGTTGCTTTATAAAAGCACAGCTGGCCTCCGCTCAATGGGCCTTGGTGCCGCAGCTGGATTAACCCTCGCTGGACTATACACACTTGTCACAGATAATGATAACATATGGAGTAAAGCTAGATATATAAGAATGTGAAGCTGCCTGCCTTTTAGTTTTTTGTAAATATTGGACTGTTATATTTTTAATTGTAGTCAGATGGATGATGAGTTGGTAACCCCAGAATGTTTGTTTTAGCACTGTTGTAGTAATTAAAATGAGAATTTTAAAAATTTTAATATGTTTATCTCAGGGACATACATTAAATAACCATACATGAAGCCTAAAATGAAGGACAAAGAATAAATGTAAAAAAATATGTAAAACCTAATTAGGAAACACATAAAAAAATCAAGTTTTAAATCATGATTGAATATTAATAAATAAACTTAAGTTGCATCAGTTACTTCCTTTAGTTATGTTAAAAAATATATTTTGGGTTTTTGGTGGTTATCAATTTATCATCATAAATGTCTATGTTGTGAGCACCAAAGGATCTGACAAGTAGAGTGAGACTTATTTATGCCATGTCTTCCCACTTGTTGGTAAGTGCGACTATAACCCGCCTCCGATTGTGGACCCCATTGGAGGGGGCTAGCACAATTTCTTTAAGCTATAAATAAAACTTTGTTTGGAAAAGTACTCATTTTATTTATTTATTATAATTTTACATTATTTATTATATATTTACATTTCTTAAGTAAATAAGTAAAAGCGAAAATGGCCTAACCCTTAATTTTAATTTCCATAAATAGTTAAAAGATTTTTTTCTTATCAGAGGATGATGTATTTTGAACTTCTTAATCGTAGTTCCTTCACTATTATTATTTTTTACATCTTGATGGCTTATGTAAAATATTAGTTTTAAAAAATAATATCAAATATCTGCAGAAAAAAATATGAATATTGACGGTTTTATACAGTATGTTAGAATATTTCAGTAATGACAGTAGTCGTAGCAGAAGCACTCGATTTAAGATCAGGTATATTAAAATTCTGTATGAAAATGCTGAGCGTGGTTTGAAAACACTATATTTATTTCAACAATTGGATATATAATAGGTATGTATTTCAATTACATACTGTAAAAGGAAAAAAACCTCACTTAAATACGAAGTTAGTTTCAGTGTTTGTAAATAGATGGCGTTAATGGCACGTAAAATAAAATGACCGTAGCATCTTTATCAGTAGATTTTTTAAAACATGCATTGAGCAAGAATCGACAAGAAAACAAACGAGATTATAATCGATATTAATTAATCCTACAAACAATTAATGGTTTAGGATACCTATTCACTTATACAGTTATACTAGGCATATATATTTTATAATTTTTTTAACAATTCTTAGGGGTCTTAAGGACCGTTTAACTAACATGGGTTAAAATGTACAGGAGCTCATTAGGGACAAAAAATAATCAGTACGTATATCTAAAATAATGAAATAATCGAATGTTTTTTATCGGTACTAGTTTCAAAACCATATTTATTTTAAATAAGTTTATTAAGTTATTAGCGGTATTAGCTCCAACATAGCACGAAGTAGTATAACATATCCGACAATGATTATTTTAATACTAAAATTTTCAGTATCTAAGCCATACATAACTAAGATTATTTTGTACTATTACACTATAGATAGGTACACTTATTAATAAATCTCCAGTCTGCCTAAAAAATGCGGAAAAAACATAGTGAATGAAAAAACAACTTTGGCACCAATTTAACATTTTTATTGCTTATCAATATGGTAAATATTATGAAAATGATAATAGATCTATTCACCTTTTATCTTAAGACCTTATGAGATAACGTTCTAAGCGCCACGCCGCGCCGATCGGTTTCTTAATACCTAATATTCGAATGCGATAAAAATAAAAATGCTATAAATTCAAAACTAAACAAATCTACATACATATTTTATTTTGTAATAAAAGGAAAGTAAAAAAAAACTTGAATCTTAAAAACACTCAAATGCTGTGATTAATTGAACCGCAAGTTTTGTATCCAAAATAAGTAAATTATGTAGGTAATAATAATTGTTTATACAAAAACTTCTAAAACTGAACTAATTTTAATCAGTATTGTAATAAATTTACAGAGTAAAATTCGCAATATGAAATAAAATATAATATTTTCATAAAGAGAGATAACGACTATCGCGCTACATTATCATTTACATAATATAAACCAAGCAAAGCTTACTGTATATTATACTTTTAACCCTATGATAATAAAATTTATGGTTTATTTACGTGATCTTCACGTGTCTTCCGCATTTTTAAGAATAAGCAGTGAGAACCTAGAGACAAGTCGTAGTCGCCCTGAAATTAGGCTTACTGATCTTTCCATAAATATAGAAAGTGGGGAAGAAAATCTAAAATAAGAAAAATCTTAAAATCGAGTCTGCGTAGCCATCTACAGTTAAATTCAGAATGATCACAACTCGTCAATTTTTGCTTTTACTCATAAGACCAGAGAAATAAAAATAATTTAATAATTGCAGACAGTTTAATAAGTGTGTTTTAAATCTAGAACTGTCTTACCGTCTAGCCTTTTTTTTAACTTAGTTAAATTTAAAACAAAATTTACAAATAGTATAAGATAAAATTATAGGACACAGATATTTAAACAGTATCTAAGAGTATGTTATATATCAGCAATGGATGGACTGGATGATAACATTCATCATTTTATGGAGATTCATTTACCATAAAAATTTAATCTATTTACACCTAAAAAGTTTAAAATTTATATTTAAGCACAGTCCAACATAGCTATGCAAAAAACAATTCACATGAAATTCTTTCCAATTTTTAAATATTTATTTTTATTATATATTTAAATAATACAATATTTTAGATATTTTCTGTTTTTGTGTACATAAAAATATTTAGTGATACAATAATAATTTGGTTTCATGCATAACTACCATCCAAATTATTTTTATTTTTAAACATCCATTGCAACAATAGCATTATATATTTGACAAAGGCCTTATCCTAATTGACAGACATTATACTATATACACAGAACTGGATTACTTATTAATAAAATGATAAAATATTTGCCAACAATTGAGGTTTTTAAAAACTACTCTTAATATAATACGTATATAATATTATATAATGAAAGGAAAAATTAATTAATTTATATTTTAAATTACATTAATAATAACAAATAAACATGATAATATATGGAACCCACAAATGTAAATTGGTTAGATCAAGGTATGTGACATAAACCACGATTTCACAGTACTTAAGTGCTTATATCATTATATAGGGAGGACTTCAGAGCAGGCAGAGGCAGGCTGGTACTTGCGACCCAAATGTAGGCTTAAATGCTTTAAACGCTAACCTCCACTAACAAAGCTCTGCCTAAACCAAAATACATTCATAATGTTGTAAATTATCTTCTAAAGTGAAAACAGGTGAAGTCACATGTAATAACTAGTAAACCATAATGTCAAAGTATTTATACAGACAATGCTACTTTCTATCTTGTGTATACTTTCTTCATAACTTGTCAATCACAAGAATAAGACCGAATAGACATTATAAGACAATATTTTATATTTACAGTGGGAAAAAAAGTATTTGCACACCTAATTTTTTTGAAGTTACACCTAGAAAAACACAGAATGATTTCAGTTAATTATTGTATTTAATAGCTTAATCTATATATATTTAGAATTGATTATTAAAAATTCTTAGAAAACAGAAATAAAAAAATTAGATGGTAAAAACACCTTTTTTAAAGTCAAATAAGTATTTGCACACCAACCATTCCCTAGATACAATGTTATTCCCGCGACATTTTGTCACTTTAGGTAAAATGTGAACATTGTATGTATACATGTGAACATCGGGAAACGTATTCTAATAACGAGACATTTGTTTAGTGTTCAGAAAAAATCTTGAAGCCAACATGCCGAAAGAATTTGAACTGTCGTTATCGACGCGTGAAGAAATTATTTTACTCCGTAATGAAGGTTGAAGTTATCGCCAAATCGGGTCAAATTTAAAGTTAAATTACTCGACTGTGTAGTAAATTATAAAAAACCGAGAAGAAATGGGTAGTGTTGAAAATAAGGAAAGGTCCGTTCTTCCGAAGAAGCTCAGTACGAGAGAAAGGCGACAAATTTTAAAATCGGTACAAAATAAACCATTTACAAGCGCTCAAAGCTTAGCAAATGATATCGCGTCAAGTTCAGGTAAGGTTGTCTGTGCCCAAACTGTAAGAAACGTACTGGGTAATGGTGGTCTTCGTAGCAGAACAGCGAGGAAAAATTCTTTCATAAGTGAGGCCAATATAGCAAAAAGACTAACTTTCGCGAAAGAATACTTAAATACCCCTTTAGAATTTTGGTACAATTTTATTTTTTTCTGACGAAAGCAAATTTTATCTTTTTGGAACGGACAGACAAACATTTGTGTGGCGCAAGCCAAATACTGAACTTCAGGCGAAACATGTGCATAGTACAGTCAAACACGGCGGTGGTCTTGTGATGGTTTGAGGCTGCATGACAGCAAATGGTGTGGGAAACTTGGCTTTTATCGAAGGAATAATGAAAGCAGTAGATTACGGTAAAGTGTTGCGCGATATTTTGTCTTGCAGCGCATCGAAATTAGGCGTAAGTGAGACATACTACTTTCAGTAGGACAATGATCCTAAGCATACAGCTATGAAAACCTAAGGAATGGGTGATGTACAATGTCCGTAGAATGCTGAAAACTCCGCCATAAACGCCAGACATCCACCCAATTGAAAATTCATGGCATCTGCTGGATTAAAATTTGAGGAAAATGAAATTTTTAAATAAAAATGATTTGAAGGGTGCTTTGGTGGAGAAATGGGCTCAAATCTCGATTTAAACAACGTCCAAATTATTGGAATCGATGCCAAGGAGATTGCAAGTCATCATTGATGCTAAAGGAATGCACACAAAATATTAAGTGTCTTTTCTTTCATTTATTATTGATTTTTTTTACAAAATACGTACAAGCTGGTTGGTGTGCAAATACTTATTTGACTTTAAAATATGTGTTTATACCGTCTCATTCTCTAATTTCTATTTTCTGAGAAATTTTATTAACCAATTAGAAATATATATAGATTAAGCTATTAAATACAATAATTAACTAAAAGCATTCTGTTTTTTTGTAGATGTAACATCAAAAAATTAGGGTGTGCAAATACTTTTTTTACCCACTGTACATTTTATTGTAACTTTTATTGATTGATGATGATACAAAACATTAAAAGAAAATATTTGAATTATTTAATTACTGAAAGAAGTTGTAAAAATAATATAACTATTACTTTATTAGCCATAAATTGTTATTGTGTATTATGTGGAACTAAATTATTATTTAACTTTAGCATTATTTAATAGGAGTTACTACAATGCAGCAGAATACTTGTTTTATTATTTGAATACTATTTTAGTAGATTTATACAATTAAATTCAAAAAAGACATTAACTTATTTACCATATTAACATATTGTAAAATAGTTAATTTGTGTAACTGCTTTTTTACTACATTAACTAGAGCATGTCAAAATGAAACCCTACTGAACACTTAATTATATTGTAAGTTATTATGCAATCAATACAGATTATCTAAAAATATTCATTTTATATGTAATTGAAAGTAAAACTTAACGGAGGATTGAAAATATTCACTTATCTTTTTTAAAAATAGTGTCTCTTTGTCTATAAATTATGCATAGGAAAATAACATTTATATTTGGAGATATTTTAGATGCAAGCTATAGTCCTATAATAGTTATTTTTTAATTGAACTTTGCAGTCAGCGCTGCATCCTCTCAACTCTGAGGAGCAGCAATGTGTATGTCACGATGCTGCATTCAAAATTGACTTCATGTCATCTGGAAGAACACAATTCAAGTCCTCTAACCTTCTTGCCAACAAAGTCCGTGTATTGCCAGCCACAGGAGGATCACTTTTTAAAACTTCACGTAGCTTTAAGACCATGTCAACTATTTCAACTTCCTTTTTACCAATCGACCACATTTTCAAATCACTTTCGGCTAAAGCTTCTAACTGTAAAGCATGTAATTTATTTGTCAACTTACTATGTCTTTCATGAAACCATGCACTAAAATTAGGTGTTTTAAAAAAGTTTCTATATAGGCCTATCCAATCCCCTTTTATCCCTGTCGTCAGATGAGGTCCAGCTTGTTGTAACATTGCAAAGAAATCTTCTGGATTGAAGGGGTTTGGTATAGGTGGAGCTCGAAAAGGTGATATATTTTTTTGTAAAGGCATCAGTGATGCCATATATCTTTCCAAAGGTATCATAAAACTCTGTGTCAGTTCTAAAAGATGTCTTTTTACCATGGCAGTCTGTACTTCAGATGGACGGTCTGTTCTTATACCGTTATGTAGCTTTTTGATTATTGCCTTATCTTTTTCTAAAAATGCTTTATATTGTGTATAAACACCAGGAGCTGTATCTAGGTGCTTTATATTGCCAACTTTCCTTAGTTTTGTTTTGATTGATATTGAGTCACTTAATTTAATAGTGTGAGGCCAGTGTTGTAATGTTTTTGTAAAGAAAGGATTGGTCACACCTAAAATTACATAAGGTGGGTTGAACTGCTTACGAGTAAATTCTTTAAACTCACTATCATGTATTGTGAAATAAGGTCTATACTCCGCTGCATATGGTAGAGGCTGAATAAGATAAGTCAATGCTTGCACCATGGCAGAACATTCTGTTGGGGAACTTGCCATCACAACTATAGGTTCAGCAGTCAAAACAAGCTCCCAAAGTAAATGTAGGTGTGATATTACACTGGCCAAAGCATCAAATACATTAACATCTTGAATAGAAGCAAGTATATGTGGTATGCTAGGTGAATGCACTTGCTTTATTATGTCTGACCTTGACACTTTCCCTGTCTGTTGATTAGGAACATATGATTGAAAAACAGTACCTAAGACTGGTAAAAGCATGTTTTGTCCAGCATCAAGGGGTGGCCATCTGTTTATATCATGGCATGCTGCCTCCAAGCTATGCTCTCCATCTTCAAAATGCTTTGGTGCAATTAAATGTATGACCTTGTAAAACAAATTAATAAATGGCAAACGAGTGAGTAAAATTATGCTTTTCTGAAAATAGCCTCGAGGTAGTGAAGGATCTTTGACTTGACGAAAATAAACGAAGCCCCAGTAGTGCGTGGAGTCCGCGCGAAGCGTTGGCACACTGTCCTCGTTATATATCAACTGTTGGGGCGTGAGTGGAGCACGAGATCGCAGTCTTACATGAAATTGAGTATCACCCATGCATCCTGAATTCGAATCAGGGAAAGCTAAATAACAAATATTGCATTTTTCTTGGTCAGTTAATTTCACGCCCGGGGGGTAAACGCATTCCATTGCCTGTCCAAGTTCGAGATCGAACGTGACCACGCAAATGCAGTGAAGCCAATCTGAAAACCTGCTCCATTTCGCATCAAATTCCCGTTCATCAGATGTCGAAATATCACTGTCAGAATAACTTTCCAGTCCACAAGCCATTGTTGTTTTAAAACCTTTTACACATATTGCACTAAATGCCACGCGATTTCTCGTTTGTTTAAAATATTAAATAAAATAATAACATTGTTTACACAAGAGACATTACTCTTTGTCAACAGCGTGTAAAAAAACACAAGCAAATTATAAAGATAGCTGGCGACAGCTGTTCCGTCAACATGGCCTCGCGCGCCAAAACTGAAGTGAGATATAAGCGCATTGGACATTTTTGTCATATTCTTAATATTTATAGTAGAATAACAATGTCTTACCTATCCTCCATGATTTCTTTAGTTTATTCAAGATTATATATAGTAGTTTGCAGAAATAATACACAAAAAATAAGAAATAAGTAAAAATAATATAACGAGCACAAAACTTCGTAAAAAATGACGTTCCAATTCAAGCAAAGTATTTTCTTTAGCACCTACTTTAAGTCACTAAATGAATAAACAATAGTTATAAATGTTAAAATATATTTATTGATTCTTCATAATATTTCTATTAAGGACTTCATTATTAAAACAATTAAGGCAATTTTTGTATTGTAAGTTTACATTGTGTGGTATAAAACAACAAAAAGATACGAAACTCGATTTCTTATTGTGGTTTTCCACTGTACTTCAGAGAATATTTCCATGAATATTTTATATTCTAATATATATTTTATAGTTATTTCACTGGCCTCTTTAAAATTTCAGTGGGAAAAGATTATAAGAACAGAAGATTGTAACATTGTTACATTTTTTTAGTTTCAGCTGTAACTCGCTCATAGCAGAGTAGAGTAGGAAGAGGGAACCTGAGCACCTAGTGACACACTTCCGTTCTCCATTGTCTGTTGAATTCTAATTGCATTGCGTTTTGAGTAGCGAAAGCGGTTTCAAAGCGAAGAAATAAAAAAATATATTTTTCATTTCTTCAAATGGGTATCGAACCTACAACCTGTCGAACTTAGTCACACGCCACAAAACAGTTTTTTTTCTTCCTTGGCATATTCTATGAAATTCATAAACGCCATATCTTTAACTATTATATGGAAACATATTTTATATTTTAAATATCATTATAAGCACTAAAGATTATCCACACTTGTATGGATCATTTTAAATTTTGAGTAAAAAATATGAAATAACCCTTAATTTATTCCTAAACTTTATTGAATGCAGGGTGGATTTACTGAGAAATAATAATTCATTAAGCATGGAGAAAAATAAAACAAATTATTTGACTATGGGCTATTATATTTATTTCAAAATTAAATACAGAATTTATGGACCTGACAATGCCAATATGACAAGTGATCCATTAAAAATATTTAACATCGTTAATTCCATTATTTAACTAAATACATCAAACTTTTTAATTTTAATAAAAAAATCTATAACTTTACACATTTTAGATATTGAAATTTTCCAAATTACATATTTTTTCTTTATCTATTGAAGAATATTTAGATATAAGAAAAAGTTTTATTTTGCATAAAAGTCTGAATGTTTACTCTGAATTAAAATACAAATAAAAACGAAGTAATAAATAATGATAAGCAAAAAAAATTGTGTGTGAATATGAGAATGATTTAATTATATCTAGCTTAAGCACAAACATTAATTTGAAAAATCATACTACATTATTAAAAAAACAAACAATACCGTTACAAAATGCTGGCAACACAAAATATAACAATTTAAGAAACATTTTATGCACCAATTAAAATTATAGTTATAGTAAAATAAGGAAAAATAGGATTCAATTGAGCAATACTGTCCATTAAGTAGCAAAGGCTTACAAAACCAATCTAACTGAAATATATTTTTGATTTAAACCTAATTGAAGGATCAAAAATAATTAAGACAGAATTCTAAAATTACGAATTATCTGCATCAAGATCACGTTGATGTCATTTGAAATATGGCAGCATTTGAACAGTATTTAATCTCTCCAAACTATTTATAACTATTAAAACATAAGCAGCAATATTGTGTATTAAAACATACAATCACAAGGAATTGACGATAGAAATGAAATTATTTTGATCTATAGATTGGAACTACATACACAGATAGCTCGCTGTTGCAAATTCAACATTTACAGGTGCAAAATATATAAAATAACTAAGTGTAAAATTCAACTTAAAAAAATAGTTTCTTTAATCAAAAATGTAAATACTGAAATAAAATATATTTGAAAATAATTGAATTGCACATACAATATAAATGTAAATAATATTCATCTAGAAGTCATTGAGACTGTTAAGTCACTCATGCATTTTTTTCTATCTCATTGAATATAAGGCAAATGTAATGAAGAATACATCTTCAGCTATACAATAAAAAAATAACTATTTTTTCTATTATATGTGAAATAAGGCTAATGTCCCAGTGCTAAAAAGGTAAGTATTATTTTAAAAAAACATTTTCCATGTAAATGTTCTCACATTCACTGACATCTATTGTCTATGAATAATTGATCCACAAACAAGTTACATAAGTACCATTTTCATTACGCAAATTTAATAATAACTCAATAGACTCATTTGCTTCTAAAACATTAAAATTGCTAATAGAATTTATTCTTCATCAAAAAATTCTGTATAATACGATTATTTGCTGTAACATTTTACAAAATATAATTAAATTCATATGATGTTACTAAAATATAAGACAATAGAAAATTCTCGAATGAAATGGCAGAATGTTATAAAGTAACAAATACCATAACATTATTATTACTTCAGTAAATCAATAAAAGAATGACTATCAGTCGAAAATATTGCAGAATAATTATAATAATACCTTAAAAACAACTAATTATGAACATCTGTATCACACTTTTGAGAAACAATAAGGTTGTAGGGAACTTACCTTTATATGCTTGTTCTAATATAATTGTATTGTCTTAGTAAAACATTAATGTGTTTTCGTTATTATATTATAATTTTATACACGTCGTTTTAATTATAACTCGTTTTCAATTTATTGAAATAAGAATTTTGAAAATGGAAATAAGTTGTCGCATTATTTTCTGGTAACAAGACATTGTGAGGCATAGAGTTCCGTCACTCATGCAAATGTCTCGAAAATTAGGTAATATGTGAGAAACAAAGTGATTTTTAACGCTATTTCTAGTTCCTTGACTTCACTCTGCTTTCCTAAATACGGGTACTCCTTATACAGGAAGGTAAAATAAAATGCAGGGAAAAAATCTAAGAAACTATAAAAAACAAATATCAACACATTAATATTTCACTAAAGACTTATAAATTTTCTAAAAACCAAGCATATTTCTGCCTTATCTATCATATTTAATTAGATTTGCCATACTATTGCCAAGTACTATTACTTGCCATATTAGGGTTGGGCGGGAACGCATTTGGGAACTGTCCAAGGTTCAAACCACTAAACTGTTGAGACAATTGAGATTGATTTTGATTGAAAAAATTCTGTTGAAATGGTTGATTTTGATTTTGTTGATTTTGCTGCTGGGGGGTCATTTGAGTAGGGAATGCCTGAAATTGATTTGGCATAGATTGAAACTGGTTGAAAGTTTGAATACCATTTTGCATTGGCATATTATTGTATGGTTGATAAGTCCCAAATGGGTATGCAGGTTGAATAGGTTGAACAGGATTGAATTGACTTGCTAAAGTGTTACTAGGAGTTTGACTGTATAGAGCTAAAATACTGTCTTTTGTTAGCTTAGACTTTTCCTTCTCCGTAGGGGCTGGTTGCTTAAAGAAATTTTCTTCTTCAGTTTTCAGATCAGGTTTTGATTCTTCCGGTTTCGGTTCTAATGGTTTTTCTGGTGCTGAGAAGAAACTTGAGAATATATCGTCATTTGTTGATGGTTTCGGTTCAGGCTTAGCAGTGTCCAGACCTAGGAGATCAGCTGACCCATTTGATGGCTTGTTAGTTTCTGCTTGGCTTGTTGGTGTGTTTCTACCCAATTTGGGACTGACTGACGACTTGGGTTTCGGTAGGCTGGGTATTACATCTGATTTCTGTAAGCAATATTGTATTAAAATTAAGTAAAAAGTTAAAGTAAACAAGAAACATAATCTTTCAATGAAGCAATTCCGGAAAGTGCATGTGGTGGTCGTGGGTTCAATTCCCACTCAGAAAAAGATAAATCCCAAAAGATTATAACGATTTAAACATTTTCTATTTCCTGATTTACTTAAACCGCATCAGTTTTATCATTCAACTTTTAAATTTTGTTATATTTCGTTTAAAGTAGTCTGAAGTGGGGAACCCAGTGACTTATCATGAGGTTCTCTCTGCCTACCCTGCTGTGTGTGGGATAAAAAAAAGGAAAGGATTAAGTTGTCAACAAGTCGTGGCTGACTGAAGTTAATATAGATGGCTGCGCAGATTTTTTCTACACATCACACATACATTTTGTATGTCTATATGTACTTACATTATACTTCTTGTCGGCAGAGGGCGCTGGCAGTGGTCCCAATCCTGAAGTAGTGGCCCTCTTCTTACGTTTTTGTTTCTCCAGCTCTTCGTCTATCTCTTTATCCCTGAAATATATGATTTTTTAATTAATATATTTATATAATAATTTTATTGCATTATAGTGACTAAAAATGAAAAAATATTAATGAGAAATAAATATAGATATTATAAATTGCTTTATATATTTATTTCAGTTTCATGCTGTATCCCGATTTTATTTATTTATCATTTCCTTACTGGCGGTGATGGAACACAGTACTTTATTTTATCTAAATCAACAGCAACAGTACTGTAATCCGATACTTTAGTACTTAAAAAAAATGTATTTTTAAATCAGTAATAATTATCAGTTTCATTTACCAATTAACTTTAGGCATTGTAGGCGGCACCCACTCCTTAGCTATATACTTCTTCTGTTCGTACTTGGCTCTGATGAAGGATTCCAAAGAGGAATCATTTTGCGGCCTTCTGAAGGAATCTGGTAGATTAGCTTCGTATACGGCACGGGCACGGGAATTTCCCATTTGTTGTAGGTACACCTGTAATTTAAGATAAAATTTTTGGTTAATTTAGTCACGACCATAATTGTATATAGTATAGTTGTAGTATTGTCGACGAGTCGTGGTCATCCTAAAGTTAGCTGTAGATGGCTGCGCAAAAATGATATTATATTATTTTTTCTTACTTTCTACCATTTTCCCACCGAGTGAACAATGCGCAAAAGTTAAAGCCTTACTTCAGAGCGGCCACAACTCGTCAACCGTACTGTAAATGACATTATTTTTATAAAATAGGCAGAGATTGACTATTTTACTTTGTTTTCACTTTCGTCTAAGCATCGACATTGCACATTATAAACCCATTGAACACTTAACTGGAACAGTAGACAACTGAAAAATTCAATATCCCTCAAGGGGCAAATGAAATAAACAATCATCAAACTCAGAACCATTATACTCAACATTAAAACCTATTAAGATGCTAAGTTGCTAGCTACTTCATATTCCTGCCTAGCACGGTAAGGGCGTTAAGATACTCAATTTAACACTTTCGCTTCCCCTCTCCCAGATGTCAAGATATACCATAGCAAAGAAATGGAAATAATTTAAATATAACGTTTTTACAGAGTGAAGAACGAAATCGTATAACAGTCAGACGCTATGCCACTGCATAACCACGATCTTAAATTGTTGAAAAATATACATATAAATAATCACTTACTACTTGCTCTGCAGTCCAGGAGTCGAGGTTAACGCTTTTCACTTTAGAAATGTGGACCCCCAGGTTCCGGTGGATACCGGCACACCGGATGCATAGGAAAATACCAAGATTCCATGACGCCCAGCGAGGACCTGAACAATTGGTACTTTATTTAAAATAAGATAAGAATGATTAATAAATTTAACTACAATTTTACGTTTATCATATGTTTATGTTATTCGATGGCTTTTAATAACCGTAAAAGAACCAAAAATAAAGATTTTTTAATTTTTTGTCTCCTTGTCTATCCGTTTGTTCATGATAATCTCTGAAACTACTAAGCTGATTTAATTGTAGTTTTCACTATTAACATTTAGTGTATATTTTACATGTTAATGTAGGTTTATGTAATACACATAATAATGTGTATAACATAAATAAAAATAAAGAACTAGTTACTTATTATTTAAATACTCATGTACAAATACAAGGGCAATTGATTAATTTACTATCAGTCTCATTTATTTCAAGCCCAAGTCACTACAGTCCCATCAAGGCACTCCATTCTCCCCTTTCCGCCGAATTCTGTAGTAAGTGGCGTAACCCAACGCCGCATTTTGTCTGCCAGAACGAGATACAATCCACAACTATTGCATATATAGTCAAACACGCAATGACGGACTCAAGCAGCACACAGTGACTATATATAAAGGCTGACCAAACCAAGACTATTTCTAAGGTTTCTTTATATTTACATGTTCCAAATGTTAACTTAAAATTTGATAGTCATGTTTGTGCTAATATGAGGCCTTAGTAATGCTTTCACTAATGATTCATACTTTATAAATTTATATTTTACAGGTTGTAACTTAAATCAGGAGTGAGACATGTCGGGTATGCAATGACTCAGCCATTCTTTACAAGTGTATTTTTACTCTCTTGTTTATGTTTAACAATAATATGAAAATATTTATTTTTTCAGCTTTGTGCTGTATCCCACATGTAGGAGTGTAGGCAGAGGAAGCCTAGAGCATACTACACTATGCTATAATAGTGGGTTGAGTGGCGGAACTTAATGTGGCACTTTTGTTTGACACCTAAGTACAGACATTAAAATATTAAATATTTTATTTCCTTAAATAGGAATCGAACCCACAACCTTGTGTCACTCATTTGTGCCCCTGTGCCATGACTGGCCTCAAAAATAATTTTAATATTATGTATGCTGTATACATATTCATATAACAAAATAAGTAATCATTAAAATGCATCTAATTCTTGATAAGATTGTGTATATTAATCAATTAATTCAAATATATTTAATTTTTTTTTTTTTAAGTGTCTCAATTTGAAGATATTCTATATTTAATGGCAGAAATCTCATAATTAGTGAAAAAAAAAGAAACTAATTATAATCCTTCTCTACTGAGGATCATACCACAACCACAATTACTCCATATATAGAGAAAAAAGATGGTTTATATATCTTAATTCTTTTAAGCAGGTAATGCTATGATAAATTTGTACTATAATTTCATTAACTCATCAATTTTAAAAATTATGGTAACATCCTTGACACCTTAAATATGAGTGGATGTACAAATTAACACTTCCTGCACTTGCATAATAATTAATACAAACAAAAAACTCAATTCACCTTGTAAATAATTTAACTAATTTGTATAATTTAGTAGGCATTATATTACAAAAAGTATGAACTAAGAAAATTGTCTAATGCAAAAAGTACTTTCATATTTCGTTTTTTACCATATAACTTCCTTCACGTCTTCTCGTCATTGACCACTTTGCCAATATCACATTCTGTGGAGAAGACATACTACTGGACTACAGTCTACTTGCATATTCAAAATGCCATAATCAAAGAACCATACCAAAATATTTTTATAATATTAAGAATATTATACTTGTATATTGAAATTTAAAATATTGAATATACAGTCAATTCAATATATTAGAAGTACATAAGACAATTAAATATCATTGTACAAAATCAACCCAGCGAACTAAACAATTGGCTATCTACCTGTATTCAATATGTACAGAGCAGAGGAATGAAACCTACTAATCTAGGTCAGACATTAACCTAGACATAATTTTAATGTCAACATTTATTTATCTCTAAAAACTGTAATTAAATCCTCATTTTATATTAAAGTTAAAATAAAATTATAAAAATTAAAATATGTAATTCTTAAGTAACAAGTGTGTTGATAATAATATATATTGAATAATTACTTAGATTGCATGTTTTTCCAAATATTCATTAAAATAGTTTTCATTGACAAATAATGCTTGCAGTATATATAAGCATTGTTGTTTTGCGTCATATTGATTTACCTTTTCAAATAATTTTGCGCTATTAAGGCTATGAAACGTGAACACAAATTTGTCTAATTATTGATAAGGAAATGAAGCTGTAATTTTAGATAGCGTGAGTCAAACATAAATCGTACACGTAAATCTGAAGAGTTCGAAGACCCCTCTAATGTATAAATGTTGGCTAATTTTACATACTTCACTGTATGCTAAAATATTTTTCTATTATAATAGCTTGTTAGTAAGTAAATTTAACGGGTCTCTTAGAAAGTAAAAAATACAAAAAAAGAATATACTCACCCTTGGCGTCGCAATCAACACAATATTTGTTGTCTTCATCTTTTAGTAATTGTAACAATATATTTTGACATCGATCCTGGATCTGTTTGGCTCGATCTTTTTCACTTTTAGAGGACATTTCTGTGAATAAGTAACTGATAATTGAAAAAAAGGGTGGATGTAAAATATTGCTTATTTGTAGAAGAGCAGAGACAGACCATAAATGATAAAGCAAAAGTGACAGCTGTTTAATGACGACTGAAGTTAACGACTTACGAGTTGTACTTGTAAATTAGTATGATTTTTTTAGACAAGAATATAGTTGATAGCAAAATTATGATTTAGGATTTTCATTTCTTAAACAATCTATCATTTCATCTGTATTTTTTATAAGAAATTATGATGTGAGACAACAATTTGTCTTTTTCATTACTATGCGACCCACCGTATACTACTAACATAATTTAATTATGAAAATCATAAAACAATTAATTCTATTAAAATAGAAAACAGAATTTTGCCCTAAAGTGGTACTTATTTTTTAAATTATTATAATACTGTAAATTGTTATATTTATCAAATTTAATTGTAATGTCTAAGAGCTTCTTATAAAAGTTTTAGATTACAGTAAGTATTTAGATTCTGATTTATGATTTTCATTAGAAAAAATACAAAGTATTATATTTTAAATTATGACCTCATAGATACATAATATTATTTTATGATTACAATATTTATGTATACAGCTGTTAACGACACCTGATTATTGTCAATGTCAAAAAATTTAGTACTTGTCAAAACAAGCTACAATTCCATTGTTTTGTTAATTCTAAAAGCTAAATTTATAGCCAATTTTATTATAAACTTGTTACTAAATTAATTAGTGCTTAGTTAAAGAATGTGATGATATGGTTAAATACATAGTTAATTGCTTAAATAAAGACTTACTTTAAATTGTGTTGTTAAAAGACGTGTTATTATATATTTTATCAAAATGGGTAATCAACTCGTCGGAGTAGCACCTTCCCAGATATTTCCAGTGGAACATTATTTAAGTGATCATGTCGACTTATCATTTGATCAAAGGTATATAAATTAAATTATACTTTATAATTGCTATTATTTAATAGTAAGTTTTACGCAGTTGTCAATAAGTGTCTAATATACTTTACTTATTTTTTTTTTATGTTCAACAGTTTAGGTTCCACAAGATTCTTTAAAGTAGCAAGGGCACGCACCAGAGAAGGTCTTGTTGTTGTGAAAGTGTTTGCTGTCCATGATCCATCGCTGCCTCTTGCTGAACACAAAGAGAGAATATTAAAAATAAAAGAGCAACTAGCATCAGCATTTAATTGCTTGCCATTTCAGAGAGTCATTGTAAGTTATTATATTAATTCCATTTTACCTTACATTTCTATTCTATTTAATGTCTCTATTGTTAAATGGCATCTTAGAGAGGGAATGGAGAGTCTGTCTACGAATTCTCCATCAGAAATTCTGTATAATTATCCTATACATTTTGTTTCTTTTAGTTAACAGATAAAGCAGGTCTTCTAATGAGAGAGTATTGTAAATGCAGTGTGTATGATAGAATGGCGACAAGGCCGTTCCTAACTGTATTAGAGAAGAAATGGATAACATTTCAAGTGCTTTATGCATTGCATAGAATGCACAAACTTGGTATATGCCATGGTGATATTAAGGTTTGTCTTGTCTTTATTATTTTTTTTTTTTCATCTTGGTAAATGGTCAAAAATGTAAACACAATGTTGATCAGCTCAATCCCCAGTTAATAAAATTATATCATAGCAGAGTGAAACAGGAACTGACTGTAAACACTATGAATTTGGGTTCTATTCCTACTCAGAGGAGTGAATTAATTTCATATTCCCGCATTGGCAAGACCAAGCATGAGGTTAGATTTATATAGAAAGCCAACATAATGGGAAACAAAATGTCAACAAAACAATAAAAGAAAACAATTTATCTTTACTTTACCTTACTTTCAGTCCAATTTCTACTTCTACTCTGCCTACTCTTTTATACGTCGTATAAACCGTGAGACTGTTAAATAAAAAAAATCTATTTCACAGTTAGAAAACATAATGGTAACATCATGGCTATGGGTTCTCATTACTGATATAGCGTCGTTCAAGCCCACATTCCTACCTGACGACAATCCGGCGGACTTCAGTTACTTCTTTGACACTTCTAGAAGAAGGCTATGCTATGTTGCACCGGAAAGATTTGTTGGAGCACCTGATCCTAATGCCAAACCTACAGTAATATATTATTTTATAACATTATTTTGTTAGTTTTTATATTAATTTTATTCAATATTATTAATTAATAATGTTGGAAAGACTTGGAAGGTATTATTTTTAATTACCCACTCTCGTAAATCAAAATGTGGCATTAATTTCACCCACTCATATTTATCAAACATTGCTACTTCAAGGATCATAAATCAACAAGTGACATACATTTAGTAAGTTTTATATTTCTTAGTTTACATAGACAGGGTGTCCCAGGAGTCAACGATAAAACGAAAAGTCAACGATAAGTCGGAAAAGGTTTGGACGGTATCCTGCGATCACAGACCACACCAGTGACCTCCCGCCACTTAACCCAGGCAACGCTTACCCGACCATGGAGATCGTGATCGATGCCTCCAGACTCGTGCATGACGGATCTAAGATACCTGAACTTTTCCGACTTAGGGGCTGGCCCAGGACCTATAAGGATAGTGCTCGAGTCCGCGATCTCGCAGGCCATATTATCAGTCTTTGATACATTGCCAATATGCATTTCATTCATGGAGAGTGGTTATGTAATGCTAATGCTGCAGCTAGAATGTATCGGAAAAGATACCAAAACGCTGAACGTCATCGCGATTATCGTGTATTTCGATTTTTCTCTCTTCAACAAAGAAGTAATCCAGCAAGTATCGTACCATTTCGGAATCCAGATTAAATGCGCCAACTTTTAAAGTTACTTGCAAAAACAGTGTAGTACATTTTTTTTACAGTACCGTTGGTTAAAGTTGGGTGTACTAAATATTTTGAATTTAATGTTTGGCAAAAACACGGCATTTTATTGAAAACCGATGCAGGTATGATTCAATCTCAAACTATAATTCACAGAAGGGTTACTCATGATTACATTACAAAAAAAAATATGAAAAAGAGTAATATTTGTAGTCTTAGGACTTGAAAAATCATCACAAGGTGTCGGTTTTTTCGATATTTTTTTAAATCAATATAATATGAAAAATACATGACATAGATTTTTTTTTATATTTTTCTCATAACTATCACGACTTGGTCTATCACCTGTTTTCGTTTTATCGTTGACTCCTGGGACACCCTGTATGTGGAAATAGTTCAATATTTAATTTTAAAAATATATAAATATTAATAATTATTTTCTTTAGTCAGATGACGGTGCTAGTGGGCTACTGTTAAGTGAATCACCGTGTAAAATTGGAGAACTTGTACCTAGCATGGATATATTTTCAACAGGGTAAGTAAGTTTCGATATCTCTGCAAAAAAATATTTTACATTATTCTATAATAATTCTAACTTTGTGCATAATACATTGAAACATTACTTGAAAAACGAATAAATCAACCATATTTTTAGCTTTATGTTGAAACTTTAAAAATATATTTAAAATAAATTTTACCTTTTGTTTTTGTTATTACTTTGTTTCACCTTATTATTTAATTTAATTGACTAATTTGTTTTTTTGTTATCATCCAACAAGAGAATCATAATAACTAGTATCCCCAAGTACTTAACGATCGAATACATTGGACCACAATTTCTACATACAATTTAACTTCTTCCAACACTTTCAGCTGTGCCCTTTTAGAGCTATGGAACGATGGCACACCAGCGCTGGACCTCCCAGGTCTTTTAGCATATAGGAATGGCGAAGAGAGACCCAACACTATGACACTACCGGATTCAAGCGAACCTGAACTTAGAAACCTATTGCATTCAATGACAGAAAGAAATCCGAAGGATAGGAGAAGTGCGGAGTTATATTTGGATGAAGCTAGGGGCACGTATGTAGATGTTGTTTTATTTTCTTTCAGCTTCACGTAGTATTCCGCATGTAGCAGTGTAGGCAGAGGGAACTTAGTGTTAAGACACTCTATTCCCTGCTTTTTCCCGATTTCCGGAAGCATTGCGTATTGAGTGGCGAAACTCAACGCTGCGCTTTTTGCTGGTACTAGAGCGAAGAAATGAAAATATTCATAAATAATAAGTCACACGCTGGTGTTCCTGCATCACGACGGCTTCATACGGTTGAGTGGAATTATAAACTACGCTTGGTCTTGTCGGAGTAAACACAATAAAAATATGTTGTAATAAATATTGGTCTGTTTTTTTTTATTTTATTACTTTGTTTCATTTTATTATTAATATCATATAATTGGCGAATTTATAGGATTTGAACCTATACGAGGTGACTGATGTCCCATCTTTTTTATCTCGTATAAAAAAATAATATCACGCATTGCAGGTTATTCCCTGAATATTTTTACTCATTCCTCCAATCCTACATGTTGATATTTTCTGCGCAACCCATCCTCCCGGCGGATGAAAAAATTACAAGAATATACCAAGACATAAAAAACATAATAAAAATATTCACTCAGCCGTCAAATACCAAAAACTATCAAGATCTAGTGGACGAAACAACAGAAAATCAAAAAGTTGAAATTGATGCGCTAATAAAAGAAGGGTTTAGAGTTATGACGGTTAATGTGGCGGATTTTGATGAAGAAAACGAGGATAAAACACCGGAAAATAAGGAAATGGGACCGGATGGGGAAGGATTGATACTTATAACGTCGTTAGTAACATCCTGTATAAGAGGATTGCATCATTGCACCTCAAAATTGCATTGCTTGGAAATATTACAACTTTTGTGCGAGAATTCTAGTTCAGAAGTCATTTTGGACAGGATTTTGCCTTACATTGTAAGTATTAATAACATTTTAAATTAAGAGATGCCTATGCGATGTCAAATGAATGTCTTTGTTATTTAATCATAACTTAAATTTAAAACATTATTTCTTTTTATACTTGATCAGAGAGATTTTCAATCAAACCAACTACACTCTCCATTATCTCCAGATATATCTTTCCCACGCCCCAGAAGCCCGAGTCCGTGCAGCATCAATATGGTGTGTAACTAAATGTGTGTCTAGTGTCCGATCACTACCCACGCAGGATAGCAACGTGTTCCCAGAGTACATACTGCCCGAACTGGCGCCTAGAGCCAGTGACCCCGCTCTACCCGTGAGGATTGCATATGCTAACAATATAGGTAGATTTGTATTTAAAATTCAGGGTTATTGTATTTTTAGTCTCTTAGAATGATTTAAACAGTTAATAATAATTGAAATAATTATTAAGAATACCTAAAGAAATAGATGTGT
The DNA here is from genome assembly GCA_036379175.1 of Heliconius cydno galanthus. Taxonomy (NCBI): domain Eukaryota; kingdom Metazoa; phylum Arthropoda; class Insecta; order Lepidoptera; family Nymphalidae; genus Heliconius; species Heliconius cydno. The sequence continues at coordinate 1,064,349 of JAKRZM010001340.1, read as the reverse complement.
TTAACGAAAAAGTACATATTTATTTTTTACATTTACTGATTTATAGCTAAACTAGCGGAAATAGCGGTTCGTTTTTTGGATCAAACTCAGAACATGGCGGAGAAGGAGGCAACAAATATTAATTATGAAACTGAACTTTCGGCCCTACATGAAATGGTATATTAATTTTAATTGATATAGAATTAAGATTTTTCTAAGTATTTCGTCGTTTTAAATATAATAAAACTTTGGGATTGAATGTTTTTAAGGATTTTTTTTTGTGTATAAATCAATTGACGCTAATCGATGAGTAGTAGCTCAAAGTTGAGATTCAATAACAATTTTATTTATAATATAAACTATCGTTAAGGCGACGAATGCAACTTATAATATTTGGTGAACTTTACTGATAGGTCGATCAATGTTCATTTACCCTTTACAAAAGCCAAGACTTAATCAAAAAAACGCAGGAGCAAGAATGGCACTGAAGACCGAAGTCTATGGTGCACAACAACTAAAAAAAAATAATGATGTATATTAACACGAGGTCCTCACCTATCCTGGTAGGCCAGAGAAAGCGTTTTTTGTTGTTAAACAATTTCGTGATTATTCTACTAAGTTTTGAATGTATTTTGTTAGGTGCGGTCGACAGTATCTCATTTGTTGACCGATTCACAAGCGGTGGTCAAGAGAGCGTTAGTTGAAAATGGCATCACTAAGCTTTGCGTGTTTTTTGGGAAACAAAAAGGTAATTTTATAATTATTTCAAGATTTTATTCTTAATTTAAACACGTTTTTTTATAATTTCTATTATTATTGGGCTATTATTAGTACATTGTAAATATTCAAAATGTAGAAAGGATCGTTGATGTTAGATACCTTTATCTATAAAAAAATCATGTTTGTTGTATTATACATTATGATTCATTTTAATAGCGGTCCACAGAAATACAACATCTGTCAAAATTTAAACTGTCTAATTATCACAGTTCGTGAAATACAGCCTGGTGACAGACGAACAGACAGACAGTAGAGACTTATTATTAGAGTCCCGTTTTACCCTTTGGATAAGGAACCCTAAAATGCAATATCTACTTTAATATATTTCAGCAAACGACGTAATCCTATCTCACATGGTAACATTCCTGAATGATAAAGAAGAAGTAGCTTTAAGAGGATGTTTCTTCGAGCGAGTTGTGGGCGTGGCTTCTTATGTGGGACAGCATGCAGCGCCTATTTTACTGCCTTTATTACAACAGGTAAGATAATTTTTGATCTTCACACTGTATTTGGAACATAGTAGTATAGGGATAGGCAACCTGGGAACCTAGTATTGAGACACTACGTTCTCATTGAGACACTTTTATTGCCCACTTTCGGCCAAATTCTCGACGCATTGCGTTTTGAGCGGAGGAACTTAACGCCGCGTTTTACCTCGTTACTAAGAAAGAGGAGTACTACTCGTTACTGCGGAAAAGAAAATATTAATAATTTTATTCCCCCAAGTGAGAATCGGCCATTGTCTAATTGTCTTCAAAAAGGAGATCATAAATTTCAATAATATGAATAAAAAACCGAAGTAAATTGTAATTTTATATAAAAACAACGAAATAAATAATACATACCGCATTTGGCGCCCCGTTCTCTCTGGCCGTACCGTTGGGGGTAAAGCGTGAAAGCTGAAGAATTATATATTATTTTTTATATGTAAATAGAAATTAAACTACCGTTATATACTTATTTCAGGGTCTCACAGACCAATCGGAATGGATAATAGCTAAATCACTCCGCGCGACGACCAGCCTAGCTGAGTTAGGATTGTTGCCAAAACAAGCACTTTGTGACTTAGTTGCGGAAAGTGCTGTTTATTTGGCTCATCCTAATTTGTGGGTATGTTTATATTCTATTAGTAGTTTTTCTTTTACGTTTTTTTTTGGTATTTTGTTTTACGCCGCGAATAAAAGTTGAGACCATTAGAGGCAAAGTGGAAATGAAATATCTGTAATTAGTAGAGATGTTATTAAATTGTAATCTAGATGATTACAGGAACGACCGAATTCGTAGCCACAACTATCGTGAATAGCAAATCCTGCAATTACACTACGAAAGCGGCTATTAGATTATTTAATTGTTTTATTATTTATTAAGTTAGATTTTTGGAGAGTGTGAATAGTTTGTGTGTTGTTATCGTATCGAGCTATCATATTAGTGTTATTATTTTTTTAGCTTCATGCTGTATCCCGTACGTAGCAGGGGAGGGTACCTAATAACCTACTGTTAAGATACTCCGTTCCCATTAAGGCATTGTTCCCCACTTTCTGCTGAATTCTGGGGGCATGTTGAGTGGTAGAACGTTGCGTTTTAACTCATAACCAGAGCGAGGAATTGAAAATATTTAATAATACATTCTCTCTAGGGGGAATCGAATCCATAACGCCTGATATTATTAGTATTTTTTATTTTATATCTTTTGTTTAGTTACTCTTACATCTACGTACTTTTATTTCTTTCTAATTCACTTCCATCATTTATTTGTAAGAACCTATTCACTGTATCCAAAGAGTGATAAATATTAAAAAGTACTCGTATATGTTGTTGTGTTATAGATACGTCACGAAGTATGCGGCCTAGTGTCCTGTGTAGCGGGTCTACTGAATCCAATAGACGTTAATTGTAAAATACTACCGCTGGTATGGCCGCATCTCAAACATAAACTTATTCAGGTATGTATTAATGTATTTTAGTTCTGATGCTAACATTTTTACGCCAGGATAGACAGAAAGTGCGAAGTAACAACGTAATTCGGGAACGGGATACAGCGTAATTCAAAAATAAATAATCATTATTGTTCAGGTGGAAAGGGCAGAATTGTTACTAGAAAGTCTGTCGGAGCCCATACCAAGGAAAGTTCTAGACGCTGTATTGAGACATGGAGACGTGGATAGACTTGTTCAAACGCTGAGGGAGAGACGTGCTGCTAGGTTAAAAGTGAGTAAATTATAATGTTAGAAGTAACTTTGCTAGTTCATATCATTTAAAAAATATATATATTTTAAAGTTTATACTTTAAAATGATTTTTTTTTGCTAAATAAAAATATACCCATTCAAATATATCCTTGCATAAATTTAATTATTTATAGCTTTTACATTGCGCTAAATGGGCTAAAATTAAATATTTTGTAGGTGAAACAAGGTATGATGCCGCAGTATTCAGAAATGGGACAGCAGCTTAAGAATTTATTCCGAAGATTAGCTTCAGATGGTAAGTTATTTTCTATTAATAGTTTGTAGAAAAATACCTATTTAAGAACGTAAAATTTTGAATGTAGTGTTTCTCGTAATCTTACCTTTTGGATACCGTCCAAGCACTCGTAACCTATTAAGTGATATGTTCTTATCGATTTTTTTCATCTTCACGCTATATCCCGATTGTAGCAAGGTTGGCAGAGGGAGCCTAGTAATTAGACACTTTGTTCCCGTTTTACTGGAGGCATTGCATGTTAAGTAGCGGAATCCCCGCGCATTACTTTGATACCAGATCGATAAAATAAAAATATTAAATATTTCATGTCTCGAATGGGTATTGAAGCCCCAACCTGCCGCGTTTGCAGTCGCACGCTTGTGCGTCCGTTATAACTTATTTTTGTTATTTACATATCCGTAAGGAGATTTTATTTCCGCTACAGTAAAATTTGTTTTAAGAATGGTAACATTCTTATATTTAATAACAGTTTAAAAAAAAATATTATTAAACATTTAGATTTTTTGTTTTAGATATTTTACTTTATGTTTCAGGTATGACGGAGCACGTCGAAAATCAGTTATTAGCAATGAGTGCACATCTCATTAAAATACAAGGTTCTGCCACTCAGGTATGAAAGTGTTTTCAGCTTCACGCTTTTTTTTCCGCATATAACAGGGAATGCGGAATTTTAGGATATTGTGTGTTGGGTGGTGGAAATCAACCCCGCGCTTTGTCTCGCCAGAGTTGTGAAATAATAATAATAATTTCCTCAAATGGAGATTGAACCTTATAACTACCATGTTTACAATAACTTGCTGTTGTACTGCACGGCATAGATACGTCACGGTCACGGCGATACAATGCCACGGCATTGTAGAGCACATTTATTTTATTATAATACAAAAAAATATCAATTTGTTATTTGTGTTTTGTATATTATAACATATTAATATGTTTCATAGGATAATAAAACTTATAAAATAGTTAGTATTACAAGTATATCATAAGATTTATAATTTTTATGTTATTGTATTAAAATTATAGACATAATTAGTAAATTATTATTTTGTTATTGTTTTTTTTTTATTATATATTTTTTTGTCTTTAGCATATAACAGATGCACCGGGAAGATTAATATTAAATGGAGGTGGTCTCTCTAAAACTGCAACACTAGATGAAACAAGTCACACACCGGACAGAATGTACACTCAAAGTGTCAATAGGTAAGATTAATTTAAACTAGCGACCCAAAAGCGGCTTCGCCCGCTAAAGCTTAAAGATAAATTATATAAAATGTGAATGAATATTTTAATTTATTCGGTTTGGTAACAAGACAAAACGCAGCGTTGAGTTCCGCAAGAAGCAATGTTTTGAAAATTTGGCGGAAAGTGAGAGAGTCTTAACACTAGACAGTGTTAATAATTTATACATACGCGATACCTATAATGCTAACATGGTTTATTAATTAATTAATTTATTTATTGAGATTCACCAGTGGTAATGACATGAAATAATTTTTACAATAATTTTGTTGTTTTCTTGATGAAACCACTAACTTACTTTACATAAAATCATACGTATATAATATATCATAAAGATTCCTAATTAAATTAAATGTCAAATTTAGGCGTTCCCATAAAACGTCCTTGTCAAATGAAACCCACATGAACACGGAATGGCAACACATGTTCGGACAAACTCAAGACCAGGGTGTGGTTAAGGGTAAGTAATGTATGCATGATATTAAATTATTTAACCCATCGTGGCGTGATTTCTGATTTGACAAATTATTTTTTTTGCATTAATTGATTAATTCTTTAACCGCTGTTTGTACTGGCAGCGTGTGACACCGTGTCGCAGTCGGGCGCGCACTCATGTGTGGGCGCGAGCGCGGGCGCGGCGGGCGGTGTGAACGTCAGCCACCAACACTCACAGATGGGGCACAGCGCTAGTTACGTCCAGTGTGAGTTTGCTATTTGGCTTAGAGACTATCTGTAAATTTCATCACAACTCATTTTATAATATAGTATATCATTAGACATTATATACAATGGATAACGTCATAATAATTAACGTAATATAAGGTCTAGTTTACTTCGACAAATAATCTATAAGAGTTTTTCATTTTATTCGAACTTACGAATAAAAGTTTCTAAGATTTCATTTAATTAAATCCATACAATTTTATAAATTTATGCTTTACAGACAGCATGGCGCCATGTCGCGTAGAGTTACGGAATCTTATCTCTCGTATGCAACAGAAATTCCAGAAATCGTTAAGGTTAGTACGTTTATGATTTTCTTACTCTATTATTTTCCATATTATATTAGTTATTGTATAATAACTATTATTAAATGGGTATATAACACGTTATTTAATACAAATCTCGGATTTCGATCGAAAATCGAATTAAATTATTTCATAATTTAGAAATATTAGCAAATTAATGCCTTCAAAGGAAAACGATGCAATGTAATAGAGGAGACTGGTGAAAGAGCGAATATTTTCTCTCAGTGCCATTTGTTGAAATTCTGTTGGAGCTAAATCTCGGTTTTATTTATTGATTATATTTACCTAATCAAATTATTTATTTCTATTTAGAACTCACGATGACAACGTAGAAATCGGTGAGGATCTACTACCACCACCCACTTGGAGACCCGGGAATCAACTGCTGGCGTATTTACATGAACATAAGTAAGTATAAAATATCATTCTTATTACTATTTAATGGAGGCTAATCGTGGCGACGGGGCACAAACGTGTGGCTGTAAACGTGACAGGTTGCGGGTTCGGTTCTCACTTGAGGATTTTTTAAAATTTAAATATATGATGTTGAAAAATAATTAAAAATATTTTACGCGATATAAACTGGCAATCTATTGTAAACGTTTGACTTAAAGAATATGTCATTGCGACGATGTTAATGAGATGAGACTTAATACCAGAACAAACTCGTAAGAAAGCTATTTTTTGGTCATTACTCATTACTTTCGAAAATAAAATATAGACATTGCATTCTCATTTATAAATACCTAAATATATTTTCCATTTATCCAGGGCCCGTGTGAACCAGTTAGTTCGTCTACCCGCATACAAAAACCTATTTGGTTCGTGTTCCGACGACGGCACGGTGCGGCTGTGGGACGCGGCCAAGTTGCAGGGACACGCTTATGTTAATAAGTGAGTCTATTTTTTTGTCTGTGCAAACCAGACGTGGCACAGGGTCACAAGAAAACGCTCAGCACGCAATGCCTCAAAGAAAGAACAGAATTTAATGGGGTACAGAGTGTCTCAATACTACATTCCCAGGTTCCCTCTGCCTATCCTGCTATGTGTGGGACACAGCGAGAAGCTATAAAAAATATTCATTTGGAAACATAAATATTCATATTTCATTTTTTTTTTTTTTTTTTTTATATGGAATAGGCTTGCGTTTGACCGCATCAAGTCTGGTGAGCGTTGATGCGGTCTACGGTGGTGCACGCTTGCCTAGATTATATTTTTTGTGTTATACAGATGTTTTTGTCAGCACCACTTTAAATGAAACCACAGTTTTAAACACTCTACAACTAGCTTAATACAATTAAAAAATAAAACCCCAAAAATTAAAAGCACAAATAAACCTATCAAAGGACATCGCCGCACACGCCTCATTCCGAAATCGAGTCGTAGGTATTGGCGATAAAGTTCAAAGTTGTTTAATCTTTAGTAGTATTTTTTTAGTAGTAAGTGTATACGTTATTGGTATCTATGCGTAACTGCGTCACACGAAATACAGGTATGGCTAAACATCGTGAAATGAAAAAAAATCCTACGTTCAAAGTTCTAAACTGTTGTTGACTGATCTTGATTAATTTCTTCAGTTATGGGTTTGAAATATTTTACCCTATATGCTACAAATCATTTATTTCTGTTATTTTCCAGATCTAAATCTATGTACAACAGAAGTGCGGGTCCGGTCATAGCTCTGGCCGCGTGTGAGGGAGGACACTCTTTAGTGGCTGCGACGCAGGAGGGATCTATATTTGTACTTAGGTATTAAATTTTATTTTTATAATATGATTATTGTGAAGCGGTGGTATTATAGTTTTTTGGCAACACTTACAATTTGACGTTGTTTGATATTAGTTTGGCCCTGAGCAAATATGTTTTTATTTTTGACTCAAAATTTTACTTTACAGACCAGAGAGTGGTTCCTCACGCATGAGTCTGTCTCAATGCCGACAGCTGTCGGAGGGGGGGTGCGCAGCGCTAGCAGCGGCAGGGGGGGCACATGCCGGTGTCATATCATATGCAACGTTAAACGCCGCAGTAGTTGGATGGGATTTAAGGGCTCCGGGTAGGTAGGATTGTACAACTTGCTGTACAATTTACATTTTTTTTCGGTTCCACGTTTTGTCTCATACAGAAACGTAGGCCAAGAGAATGTAGTGTGACGGCATTCCACTGTCCATTTTATTTAGTAGCAGAACTAAACGCCGCATTATAACTTTCCGCCGCATAATTAACTTTTCCCAGTAAATTTACTAATTGATTAAGTAATGTAATGGAAGTCGAATTAATAAAAATAATTAATTTGAAAAATTAAAATAATTTGAAAAATAAAAAAATTATAAGAACAAATAATAGAATAAGTAATATATTATAATAAGTAATCAGTTTATATGATTGTTGGATGTTTTTGTTAACATACAATATTTGCAAAATATTTTAGAGTAAAAAGATATAAGATATTTTCATTAGTTCCGTTCTTGCATCACAATAAAAATTATAATCTTGTTTTACTAATCTCCTTTTATACATTTATATTACAAACTAAACTCAATACAATTTACCACTTTAACCCAGGCAACGCGTGGAAGCTCCAAGGAGATCTGAAACAAGGCGTGTACACGTGCCTGTACGCGAGCAGCAGCGGGTACCTGGCGGTGGGCACGTCGAGCGGCGCCATCTGCGTGTGGGATCTGAGATTCGGATTGCCCATCACGTCAGTGAAACATCCTAATTGTGAGTTTTATCGTGTTTTTATGGCACCTATTAACGCCACCGCAGTTACACATGAAAAAATAGATCTTATTCGTTACAGAACTTATTTCTGCATTCGCCATATTTAACGTGTTCAAAGAGCTGCTGTGTATTTTATTTTTATCTATTTCATTAGGGTCGCATGTTGCCTCATGAAATCCATTCGGACAGGAAGTTAGGTAAATGTTCCGCAGTAAAAACCAATTCTCCGGGCCTTATATCGTGGATGACGGGGTAGGGTTGGGTTATGATCGTGTTGTGCGGTTTTGTTGCAGCGGAGCGCGTGCGACGCGTGGTCAGCGCGGGGCGCGGGTCGGGCGTGTGGGCGGCGGGCGCGCGCGACGCGCACGCTTGGTGCCTCGAGTCCACGCAGCGCACGCACGCGCTGTGGCCCGCCACCGCCGGCGCACAGCCGCTGCATTACGGGCCGCTGGTGAGGCACACACATATACATTCATAGTCACACTGAATGCGACATCGTTTCATGCTGACGCTCGTCTCATGGCACTCAATGCTCGCCACAATCTTCAGTCTTCTAGTCTAACTTAGACCAGTACTTTACTCTAATAATCAAAACAAGATAATTTTCATAAATTAACTAAGAAAAAATCACTAGAACAACACAAGACTATTATTAGATTAAAAGAAATGAATTTAAATTTAATTTATTGATATTTAAAAAAATATCTTTTAAGTAACTTTATAAGAGTCAAAAACTAAATTTTTTTTCGATTCACTTAATTTTTTTTTTAAACATTGATTTTTGTTGACATACATTTTTTTTAATAAACACATCATTATGTACCTACATATATATGCACAAAATCCACTTTTCTTCAAACATTCGATTATCCGAATGCTCAACGAAAACATTGAATCCGATTAATCGAAGCTCTATTGTACTAAAAAAAAAAATATTTCTTACTACAGGCGTCTCACTACATAAGCGCAGTATACTGCGGCACTCGTGATGGTAACAAGTTCCTCATAACGGGAGGATCGGATCAAAGACTCAGATTCTGGGATCTACAGCATCCAGAGGATTCTCATGTGTTATTGAATGCACCGCACGATCAAATGCACTCGATTAAGTACAGGTAAGTTTTTATGTTAACTATTATTATTTTTTTTCATTTTAATTATGACTGGCCGTCACTACAGTGCCTTACTGTAAAAACGATGGTTGTGGAAACGGCTTGGGGAAATATTTTTTTTTCCATTACTGCCCTCTTGTAAGGCCACAGTGGAGTTCCGCCACTCAATACTTGATGTCTCAATTCTGGCAGTAAGCAGAACAAGAAGGTTCTTAGCAATAAGTTCCCTCTGCCTACCCTGCTTTATGCACGATACAGCGCCAAGCTAAAAAAAATATCTTTTTAAAAATTATAATAATCATAATTTCAGGAGTAGAATAATCGACGGTACAACAGTAATACAAGAGTGCGCCAAGTCTAACATTTCCACCCCCGTCATAGAGGACAACGTTTACCGCACAGTGGAGTCGAGGAGCTTCTATCACACCGCACCCATCACCGATATAACGCTAGTTGAAGGGAGCAAATGTTACTTGGTCAGCTCGTCTGCTGACGGTGTGATTAATGTATGGAAGTAAAAGAGAAAAGGTCCAAAAAGTTGACACCACATGAGTTGATATTTTATATATTATGTAATTCTTGTTGAAGGTAATATATCTTACTTAGTGAGCTCGTCCATTGATGGTGTGATTGACGTTGGATTTGGAAGTAAAAGGTCATGATTTTGGGATTCTCCAAGACGTATTTTATTAGACTTATGTAGATGTGAACTTCATTAGTATACCATAATTTAAAATTTATATATTTTAATTTAATGTACTTTGTCAATTTTTAAAAATAATTTATTAAATATTTTTTCCTCCTTGAGTTTCCACAATACACAATGCCCTTAGAAAGAATGTGGGATACTGAAGTGTCTTAATGAAAACGGAGTGTGGTAACACTAGTTACTACTACACTACTTCTACATACCTTGCTTTGCGGGATACAGCGTGAAGCTGAAAAGAACCTTACTTTCATACTGCATAACTGTAGTAACTGTAGTAACCACCACAGTTATAACTCTAGTTGAAGGGAACAAAAGTTAAAATATGTATTATTACTGTATTTAAATTCCCAGACGTAAATATTAAAACTATTGTATATTCTTGGCTTTTTTGCTATTTTTTTTAATATATATTTTTTTAGTTTTCTTTGTTCCACGCTTCTTTAAAATGTTGATACAAACCTTTAAACACAATTCTATTGAAATTCTAATCTGATGGCATATTATTATGCTTTTGACATATATTTTTTTATACTTTTTATTTTTGGATCAAAAAGTACTTTTAACTGTAACAGTAGTGATTAAACATATTAAATCATAAATTTATGTTTATTTAGATGAAAATCTTAGCAAAAATTAAGTCTTTTACAGCGACTTTATTTTTTCTAAGGGAGCGCTCACGTTGTTACATTGTTAGTATAAAAGTGTATAGCAGCGGTTATTTTTTTTATTATCATTAAAAAAATATTTGTACACCTATCATAAAAAAATTGAAATCATAAAAATTACAAAAGTAGATATTGAATGTTTCTTTTTAATAATAGTAATAAATCATTTACATCAAGTTAATTTAATGCCTAACTAATTTAAAATTGAGGCGAGATTTTTAAATTGTTAATTATATAGGAACATAGGATTGAGTTTTGTTTTGAGGCCGTTGTGACGCAATGAGAAAGCACCTAATTATATAAACACGATGAATTCGATTCCCACTCGGGGGAATTAATTATTTTCATTGCCTTTCAATATTCAGACAGAGAATGGAGTGTTTTGACACTATGTTCTATTTGCCACTATAACATGAGAAGCTGCTCTTTTTTCACTTAATTATTCAAGTTATATAATATGATATTCTAGTTATTGATAAAAGAAACGATATGAGACTATTATTTCTTTATCAGTTTTATTGTTATGTAAAATTTGCTCATTGTGATTGTATTAGATATAATAGACATGCTATATATATTTATGTGCAATAAAATTTTATTGTTTTACCTATAAAGTTTTTTTTATGATTTAATTTAAGTCTTTCACTGTTTTTGTGGGGGGCAGAAGCGCGTGAGGTGGAGCCAAGCTTCACGCTGTAGCTGGGTGGCAGGGAAAAACTGGGAACCTAGTGTTAACTTTCCGCCGAATTCTGAAGGCATTGCGTGTTGAGTAGCGGAACCCAACGCCGCGCTTTGCCTCATTACTATAGAAAAAATGAAATATTTCAAGTGTGTTCGACCCACAACAGTCGTATTTACAGTCGCACGCTTGTGCCATGACATATTCCAATGTTTTTCAATGAAATGATATGACGAAGAAGAAATCAAAAGTAAAAATCAAAGTAAATGTTCCTTTAAGCTTCCAAGGTAATGAATAAAGAAAACAAATATCACTAAAAAACCTCAACCAAGATTATAAATATATCATGTAACTGTACTTTAATAAGTTACATGTTAATTCTGAAATTAATGTTTTATTTGCATAAAATAAAACAGGACTGTACTTATAATAATTTATTAATATTCTTATAATATTGTACTATAATACACTTAAATTACACCTATAGTATATTTCAAAGTATTTTGAGTAAATTCGCAATATTTCATTAATTTCTAATGTGTTTTAATAAAAAAATGTAACCATACTTTAATTAATAATATGATTTTAAACTTACTCTAACAAATTAACACTGCCAAATGATTTACTATATAGAAATATATAAACAAATACAAAAGAGTAAAAATAATACACATATATATTAAATTTTTAAAAATATTAAGAACAAGATGATCGATTTTTATGTATAAAACTGAGACTATAAAGTTTTATAAAAAGTAAAACAAAATTATAAACAATATATGAAATTGAAGTGTTTAATTAAAAGATTAAAATCAAGTGAAAATAAAAGTTGTAAATGCAAACAAAAACATTGTACTTATACAAATAATTGTCATTGTCAATGATAAAAACATATTATATTAAAATATTTTATAACTTTGAGACTTGATGGCCAAGTAAAAAATATAGTATTTAAAAAAAAATTACCATTGCCGACTCTAATAAATCTGGAAAGCTTAATATAAAATATCACAAGACACCAATTTTACAAGAATTTTCAAATATATGTATATATACACACTATTATATGAGTGTGTGAATTTACACTATTGTAAAGTATTTTACAAATTATTTCTATACATATTAAATTATCTATATTTAAATGTTTAGTGTAGAACTTTGATATGAGAAACAAATCCTTTTCTTGTTGCTAAAGTTTCACCATAAGTCATCAGACCATCGCACATCACCTTTTCAGTCTTCTGGTGACAAAATAGCTCAATTGGCAACAGTGAGAAAAATTATGTAAATATGAAAAATAATGTATTTTGCAATTTATTAATTATTACTATCCTTTACTGGTGCTTTCATCTTTTTTGTCATTTTCTGAATCTCTTGTAAGAGCATCAAGATCCATCGTTTGAAATTTAGGATTTTGTGCATTTGAAGCAAATTCGACAAAAAGCTCTTTGAGAAATTTAAGGTCTTTTGTCAATGATTTAACTTTCTCCTCTAATTCTTGATTCTCTGCTTTTAATTTTGTAACTCGTGTAAATGTCTCCTGCGTTCTCTGCTTCGACTTGTACCTGCTTTTCTTTACAGCCTGTGAATTAATACAATTAAAGAAATTTAAGTATTATTGAAAGTACTTGTACTGTAAAGCCAAAAAAATGGTAAACAAAATATTGCGCAATAAACATTAAATGGTTGTTATACGGGATTCAATTGATATTAATGACGTAATAATTTCTCATCCATAGAAAGTATTCAAATATTGCTTTCAACTATAGAGACATCCTTTTTTCAGTTTTATGATCTTGTACAGAACTTATTAATATTTGATATGTTTTTAAGATGTATATGAATATTATTAAAAAATAAATCTTACCTCGTTATTTCGATCTCTTCGTCGCCTATAGTCATCGTCATCGTCATCAACGTCGCTAGCTCCTTGTCTCCCGCGTTTAACAGGAGGCATGTCCCAGGAGTTTTCTAAGATCATCAAAATTTATTTAATATATCGCTCCAGGAACATGTATCGATGCCCTGTATACTTTTTCTGTTGTTTACTGACGCTTTGCACTTAGGAAAAACCTAATGAAGCAATAATTATAGAGCAAAATATGACGTAATTTTTTCCTTAACAACGAAATTCACAATATTCTCGATTTCACGGTCAAACTTATTAGAATGTTACGCAACAGCAATTATTTAATTATGTTGGAGTAGATAAGTAAGTAAACTTTTTGTTTATAAAAAATATTCACTGAGTAAACAGTAAACACTTGCTATGTAAACTGTGAACTTGCACTTGTGAATGTGATTGTGATTTGTCAAGTGAATGAAGTCGTTTTAGGGATGCTCGATTATCGTCAATTTTCGATGAATATCGATGTTAGCAATTAAAATATCGATGTTTTAAAATCGATGTTGCATTAAATCCCTATCCCTATCCCTTATCCCTATATAAAATAAACAAGTAAAAATGGCGAGTCTGTACATTGAATATATTTACAAAATAATGATAAAGGGGGTTTAGAAACAGTCATAGACCCCAAATCTACAAAAAAAATTGTCTGTTTATTTGTATGTTTGTACACGCTAATCTCCGGAATTACTGGACGGATTTGAATGAAACTTTTGGTTGTATAGCTATTATGTCTAGGCAACATCTAGGCTATATTTTATTTTGAAAATTTGGATACCCGACGTGGAACCTTAACAGCCTGTCTAAACTATAAAAGATATAAATATACTGCCATGAGGAAAATTTAAGAACCCCGATTAACACAATTATTTTATAGATTTTTTTCACTTATTTCTAACATCTTTTACACAAGTTCGCTAACAGTATAATAAATAATTAGCTTTACATATCTCATAGCAATGCTCAATGCATATTATTATAAATATTAAGTATCAACAATGGTCGTATTTTTTTTTCAAAACCATCAAAAATCCTTATAGATATTACGATAATGTAAAAGAAAAAACATATTTCAAGACATTATAGTTGTCTGTCAATTATCGGCTTATGAAATGAATAATCACGTAGTTCAAGGCGCGAGCGGGCCGCTAGTAAAAGAATAAAACATCGTAATCGATTTCAGCAGAGAAACATAATCGATATTTAATCGCGTACACGTACTTTCAAAATTATTATTTTTACAGTCAATTCAGTCAATTTCAGAAAAAACTCGAGGTCTCCAACCTTTGTATGGAACCTTCGGTGGGCAACCCCACTCACGCTTGTCCGGATTTTTTATTTATTGATGACGATATGTGTAAAAAATATCAATATTGATGTTTTTCTTTCGATTTTCTTACGAAGCTAAAGCATCGATGTTCGATAAAAATCGATCCCTCACACTGAGGCACAGTAACACGTTGTAACAAAGGGATACCAGACTTTTATATTACTCAAAATTGATTAAAATAATTTACCCAAAATATTTTTTTTTAATATAATCTTTAAGTTTAAAAATTGCTAAATATATTTTTATCGACATTGCATAGTACATAAGCTTTTATTAAGCATATTGAACGTTTATATAGTATGATGATTCATCTGTGTATATTGAATATAGATAAAAATTATCGTACATTAGTTATTCTTGTAAGAAAATAAAAATGTGGGGTATTATTAAACAAAAAATGTAGAAAAATAAAACACATCAATTCTCTTCAGACCACAATATAATTCTTTCTTAACATTAAAACTCTAACGAAGTACGTAAATCTTATTTACACAAATGGAAGCATCCAATGCTAACAACCTAATACTGTAACGCTAACCATTTCAATACACAATTATAAGAAAAAACGAGAGAAATCTACTTCATTCTAATCAATTAACCATTCATTCCTATTATGCAACTGTTTTTTTAAACTTAGCAATATTTGAACATTTTAAATGCACTGCTTACATTAGTACAGACATATATGTTGATTTATATCACAGAAATAACGAAGTGAAAAAGAAAAAACAGTCTTGTAGAATAAATGCTTAGGAAAACAATTTTTAATATAAGTAATACACACAAAAAAAACATTAAGAGCATTTTAAAAATAAAGAGTAAGTATGTCATGCTACAATTTAGTAGTATATCATAACAAAAATGAAATTATAGAAATAATAGTAAAATCGAAAATACTTATTGAATTTGGATATAAAAAAAAAAGATTTTCTACAAATGTACGTACTATGGAATATAAGAAAAAATGGAGTTAATAAAAATAAAATAATAACACATTAAAATTTAAAAGATTACACAAATGACTAATAACTATGGTAATTAAACAAGGCTAGTAAGTAATATTTACAATTAGACCGTAATCAACTGTCAATTTGTTTTAGAATATTATTCGTTTACAACTACATCAATTTGTTTTAGAATATTATTCGTTTATGTGATATTGTCATATTTCTCTCAATTTAAAATTATTTTTAATTCCTATATAGGTATATTTGTAGGCGAATTGTACTTGTTCGTCTTAAATGGTAAAAACTGGTATAGGCCAGATATTGTCTGTACATATCTAAGTATATATTAGAAATGTAACAGATATTTGGTGAATTGAAATGAATGTTATATATCCGGCTGTTTTTTTTTAATGAAACAAAAGACAATATCTTCAACCCTCAACACTCATCTCTAATATATAATATTTCATTTGCCATTAGACTTATTTGACAACATGTATTAAAACTAAGGAATAATATCGAATCTGTGAATATTTTTATTTTTTAAGCACTTAGTATGAAATTTCCACACAAGTTTTAATAATAACCTCCATATATTACCAGTCTCATTTTTTTGAGAATTATTTAGATTTTAGATATTATTTATTTCACAGGCAGTTTTGGTCCAATTCATATTGTTTTGTAAATGATAATATTTACATAATTCTATATTTATACTGTTATTTTAATTGTAATACCTTTAAATTTCAAAGTTTGAGTAAAAATTTCCTTTTATAATGAAGCATAAAAAAAGATGTAGCACGAAAAAAAGAAAATCGAGTGCATTTTTCACTTCCAAATCACAAGATCTTAAGATTAAGGCTAACAATGACAAATCCATAACAGGAACAATTTTTTTTACATATAAGTAACTTATAAATATGTAAATATGTATTTAAGTTATTTATTGCTTCCACAGTACAGTACGGCCGGTGTGTTGTGGCCTCTTCAGGCATTCTAAAGAAAAAAGCTGGCTGTTCATTATAAGTGAAAAAATAATAAGGATTATTTCAACACAATTTTCAATATGTTCTTTTTATTACTGATGTATATTTTTATCATAACATTTTTTTGTTAATAAAATATAGTATTTATTTAATACTCTGGTATAGGTAATATCTTTATCTAGCGATGTCTATCGGATTAATGCCTCCATATTGTTTTTCTTTTATATTTTTCTAACACTAAGCTCGCAACTTGTACGTTTTGAGACGAAGATTTATTTATGAGTTAATTGAAGAATTAATATTATTTAAGTTTGAAAATTATTTCCATTAATATTTACATAAAAATTTCAAGTTTTCTTAAAATTTGAACCTTAACATTTCATATTACAAAAACAACGTAATATTTTGATTGCTTAAGCAATCAAAATTTAAATTTAAATAGGTCTTTAAATTTATATTCATAATAATAATTTAAAAAAAAACATATTTAGTTACAAATATAAAGATAAAGATTGTACAATTCATCCATTCGTATGGTGCCAATAGTTATTTCTTATACTGTATTCAATAATAGTGTCATATTGTAGAATAAATATTCTGTTAATAAGACGTTTCCATTTATGAATATAGATGTTTGACTAGAACAGTTATAAGACACACATTATTTATAAAAATGATCTCAAATTGATTTTATATATTTTTTTGACACCTGGCACCATCTTACGAAACTTAAATTGTATTTCCTTTATAATATATTATTTCATCCTACTCTAATGAACAGGGTCGCTTATATTAACGACTGATATTCCAAATAGCTTATATTACTTTCACCAAATTCTAATTTTCGAATTAAATCAATATCACCTTAGGCTTTATGTAATTAGCTCAGAGATCTACGTTTTAAACATTACCATAACATTTCAATATACATAATAAAATTGGTTTTTCCAACGATTGACAAATATATTATTTAAATATTATCAGTTTTTAATACATGCTTATAATTCGTAAATAGGTTCTTAAATATTTAGATTTTTTCAACTATTCAAGAACATGGTCGCGAATAAAGTATAAATGATATAAAATGATGTAATGATTTTTGCCTTACATTTTGTGTAAGAGACATAACGAGATGCAATCGATATTTTTTTTAATTCGAATTATATTCAAATAAATTACATGCTTATATTATCTGTGTTTTCACATATAGTCTTCTAATAATATTATTATCTGTACCAAATGTCAAATTGTACTTTCAAATTTCCCACGTCAGTGCAATCGTTAACTAGCAAATGCTACGAAATAATAGTTATTCTTATAGTAGAAGATCTGACAGCTTAAATCTGGAGGACAAATACTTTTTTGTTAGAAGTTTATTCAAATGATGGTAGCCTATTTTCGTGGCGATTATCTTACAGGCAAAAATTTTTTATAATGTTGACAAAGTGTTTAAAATTTACTTTTAACTTCTTAAACTCTTTTAAATGATAATGTTTTCACTCAAAAACTTGTATCTGGGATTTATAAG
Organism: Heliconius cydno galanthus; assembly: GCA_036379175.1. Taxonomy (NCBI): domain Eukaryota; kingdom Metazoa; phylum Arthropoda; class Insecta; order Lepidoptera; family Nymphalidae; genus Heliconius; species Heliconius cydno. Next base: position 1,046,251 of record JAKRZM010001340.1, on the reverse strand, counting down.
CAAAAAATAATCCCAATATATTTAATTAAGTAACTGCGGCCACGTTACAATATTATAATAAATAGGCAGTTTTATTAATAAAATAGATACCTACAGATTGGAGCGGCCGGATCTTAGACTATTATATGTTTTGTCTATTGAGACGGTTGTATTTGAGCTTTACGACATTGACACAGCCATTTTATAATTCTTGCGTTTCGTTCAACAACACTTGGTGGTTCCGTGTTGCGATAGATCTGTTTCTGTATGCCGGGGCCTTGTACCTAGAAATGAAAAAAAAATGCAGAATATTTTTTACGGACAAAGAAAGTTTTCTATAAATATTTAAATAGAATTACATTCTGTCAATTAAATATATTTATTATTCTATAATTATATTATATCCCTTTAATATTTTTGAACATAAATAAAGCTACGATAGTTGCGAATTCGATGCGATTTCGATTTCTCGGCTCACCAGAGCAGATAGATATTAACTCAACACTGAGGCCTACAACGGGGAACTACGTATCTAAACATGACTCTAACTATTATACACGAAAAAAAAAAACGTAGAGCTAATTATTGGCATAATCCAAAAATATATTTATTCAATAAATAACTTACCGTATAATCAGCAGCCGTAGCCAGCTGATTAGAGTCCACAGTGGACGCAGAAGAGAAGAACACCGGGCTGTCTTTATCCCCGTCCCGTATGACAGCGTCATACTGACGAGGGTCCATGCCCAAGTAGTCGAAGAAATGCTGGAGACGAGCAGAGTCAGTTGGGGAGTCGGGGGAGTCTTCGCCCTCGCAGGGCGCGGAGGAGGGACTGCGACCGTCTGTACGTCTGTACCTAATCAAAATTGTAATAGTAAATTAAATTAAAAAAAAATTCTTCACGCTGTATTGCGCACACAGCAGTTCCCCACTTTCTGCCGAATCCCGGAGGCATTGCGCGGTGAGTGGCGGAACTCAATGCCGCGCTTCACCTCACGACTAGAGCGAAGAAAGAAAATATAAATGTAAATAAATAATTTATTTTCTCGAGTGGGGTTTGAACCCACAACAGTCGCGTTACAGTCACACTCTTGTGCCGCTGCGACAAATTACATTTTTTTTAAATATCTTGGTATTTGGTAGATATAATTCCGAAGAAGAATACTAGCATAAGTATCTGAATGTTCTGAATTGAATTTGGATGTTCTAACTAATACATACAGTTAAGACGATAAAGAGAATATTATTCGATTCTAAAAATAACCATTATAAAATATTATCTTTAACAAACATAAATAAGTTGTAACAAGCGTATGAGAATTTCGACGTAGCTCGGTAACAACGTATGTATTGCTGAGAGCGCTTAGACGGTTTCCAACAGAGGCGGGTTCGAATCCTCTACGTAATTATCACACGTTTTCAAAAATATTTTTCTATTTTTAATATTGGATCATTTGCTTTACAAATAACTAAAAATAGTTAACAAACCTGTCAGATATGTCCGATTTAGATCGTAGTATGGGTCTTGGCCGTCGTTGCTTGTAACGCAAACACCTTTGACGTTTGAATGTACCGAGAGGTGACGTCACTTCCTCTGGAGGACATATCTGGAATATACGAAATGGGTTTATTTATTGTTCTTATACCTTTCTTCTATATAGTTATTTTAAGATCAGTTATTAAAAAGATTTTAAAGAAATTTTTCATTATTTACTTACCTGTGCAGTGTTAACGTACTCCTGTGTATCATCAACGCGCGGTCGTAGCCTCACCTCTTGGTACTGCGGCTGCTTACTTATCAACTCAGTACTCGGTTCGTGATATCTAAAATTTAGAATATTTAAATGTTGATACTGTAAAATCTATTTATTTTTCTCTGAACTTTGATTAAAATAATACTATCAAGGTTAATATTAATTCCAGAGCAAATATTAGTTTCAGTTCATTAATTCAATGTTCTAAATATATTCAATAGTCGTTATTTAAGGTTATATAAGTTGTTACTAAGGTAAGATTATATGTAAGATAACTTTATTGTTTTTATTATCTTTTACAAGCATATTATTTCATTATCGATGTGCCCGCAATTATTATTATAATTTATAATTTTAGTTATTTTTATCCACACACTTTTAATATCGAAAGGAAACATTTAAAGTTTAAAGATACATACCTAGTATATTCCCTGGTAGGATAATCTTTTCTGCCTACATTTAAGCACTTGAGTGGTGTTTTGTAGGTACAGTCGTAGTCTCCATAGTCATATAGCGGAGGCTCGTCTTGAAATTGAGGCGGAGGAGCACTAGCCTGGAGGCCAAAGTTATGTGAGTTATGTATAAGCGTAATTCTACATACAATAAAAGAAAAAGGCATATTTATTTTTATTGGCATGGCTTGGCATTCAATGGAGTTGGTGACATATACACTGCCGAGTCGACGGTGATGGCTGATTAGCTGACATATCAGTCAGTCTTTGCTGATGATCGACACAGAACCTTCACACGTACTACTACTACCTAGCTACACGATTAATGACTCATCCCAACACATTAACTACTGTGAAATAATTTGAATGTATATATGAACTGTCTTCTTTATCCAACATTACTCACCTGCGATACCCACTGTATAAAGATAATGAGTATCAATAAAGATGGCGAGGGACTCTAACCTGGAAGTGTATACCGACGCGCGCGTGCGGATGCGCGGCGGGCGGCACGGGCGGCGGGTAGTGCGCTGGGGGCGGCGCGGGCGGGGAGGGCGCGCCATCCTGGAACTGCGGCGGCGCCGACACGTAGCACTGCTCCAGGGCGGTTGTGGTTTGCCACGTGTAGCTTCTGCTGGGAAATAGACGGTTTTTAATGGAAAACACTACAGGAGGAGCTACAGGTGCGTTGTCGGCCTTTAAGGTGGACATAGGTGAAGGAAGCATTGTCAAAGTCTCCCTACAGAGGTGCTAGCCACGTGGACCAATAAAAACACACGATTTAGTAGTCAGAGCGCTTAGACGGTTTTCAAGACGCGCGAATTCAAACTTAGCTACATTATATTTTTTACATGTTTTCTATAAAAGTATATAGGTGTTTCAGTTAATGAACCTAATCTAATATCTTAAATGACCTAGAATTTACCATGTTCAAAAACTATTTTTAAATTACTTTTTTACAATAGTGCACATACATAAAAATATCAAAATATACCTATTACGCTCATGCTGTACATTTTCACGTGCATGCGGCGGAGCACTGCGCTGCGTGTAATGACCGCTAGAGCCACCTGAATCACGAGCGAATGAGGATCCGCAACGACTGCAATACAAATATTAATATTAATAAAACTTTTTGCGGCGTTGTGTTCTACCACTCAACGCAACGTCCCGAAAATTGGGCGGTGCATCGAGAGCTCCCCAGATATAAATATAGTTATAAGTATTTTCTGTTTAACTTACCTATTATACGATTGATAATTCTCTTCGCCAGGCGAAGGATGTTCCGAGAAGGCATCACACGATGACATTAAAGATGAATGATTGGATCTGAAATAAAAGAGTATATTAATAAGAAAAACACTAACTATTTAACGTAAATCTTTAGTTCATAATTATTAACAAAAAAATATTAGAAACAAAACGCAGCGTTGAGCTCCGATACTCAACAAGCAATGTCTCGAAAATCCGGCGAAAAGTGAGGAACGAAAATATTTTAATGGAAACGAAATGTCTTAACACTAGGTGCCTAGGTTCCCTCTGCATACCCACCTGCTATGTGCGCGCTAGAGCATGAAGCTAAAACTAATATATGGATATATTTACCTAGTTCCTTTAGACGAACACGAGGCGGTACGATGGTGAGCAGAATGACGTCGTCGTCGCGGCGACCGTCCGATAGATTCCGTACCCACTACTACGTTTACTCTGAAAACGGACGAATTAATGTAATCTTTAGTAATGTATTCCAAGAGCAAGCCTTTCAACAAAACATTTTTTTAATGAAATATTTTATTTAATATACTATTTACTTACTACTACTTACAATCTATTACAGTAATTGGCATTGACATACAAATAACTCATCTGTAATAATGCCAGTTTTCACAATTTCGAGATTTTTTCAAATAAGTTACATTTTTGAAATTTTTAAAATCTACTTAACAAAACGTCCACAACTTCCAAGAGGCGCGGGTACAAATCCCACTACGTTCTTTTTTTTTCATTTTCTAAAAAGTATAAATACTTACTGCTCCGGATATCCGTGGGCTTGAGCGTGTAAATCTGGTAACGATTTATGACTGTTGATATTTGTATTATCATCTTCGCGAGCGCTTGGTTGAGAATGTGAATTTGATCTGTAAAATAAAGTTATTAAAAAGTGATTTTTATTATTTTTAAAATGTAGCTTAGCTTTCATGGCTGAATGAAAACTTTAATTTGATGACTGTAGCTTCGATTCACACTTGAGGTGAGGAGGAGGGAGGGAGATATTCATATATTTTTTTTACTTTCTGGTAAATAAGGTAAACGAGTTAATTAATGGCTTCCACCTATAAGCACGCAATGTTTTGAAAAGCTTTTCGCCTATCGCCTCGTAATCGAAACCTATACAAGTTTATAAACTTTTATACGTCGTACATCCCGTTGACGATGACAATCCAGAAATTTGTCCGATTCGCACTTGACCGGTTTTTTTGCTTTTTTTATATATAAATAAAAATAAATTTAATCCTACCTAACATATCGCGGTGCCGAATGCGCGTACTCAGCTGGTGGACTGATGGCCACTAGTTGGTCGCCATTACGCGACTCATCTGCTTGAGGGCTGGATTGGGGGCTTCCTATAATTTATAAAAAAATAACACTTAAATAATAAATATAATACTTTAATCGTGTATGTTTATACGTTGACAAATATTTATCGTCAGGAGACGCGTATTTAATGAATATGTCTAAGAATGCTATAATGGCATTAATTACAAAGTTTCACATGTACAGCTTGAATTCGAGACTATTATATTTAAACAAAGTTTAGTTTAAGTTTTTAAAAGAATTACGCAACTAAAAATATAAAAAAAAAAAGAACTTACTTATAGAATAATTACTCTTGATAACACACTCAGCCCTTTGCCGTGGTATAACAAATGATTCAGGAAAGAAGACTCTAGGGTCAAAACTTCTATTCTTGTCTTCTTTAGAACCGGAATTAGACGAGGATGTTCCCGAGAATGTTCCAGAAGTGTGTCCCGAACGATCTCTGTCCGGATAGACGTCTTTGAGACGTCGAGACTCGACAAACATCTTTTGGGCTGGAAAATTAAATAAATTATTAAATTATCTAAGTAAAGATAAGTTAATTGGTACTTAAAACCTTTGTACCGCCTAATTCTGGAGGTATTGCGTGTTGAGTGTCGGAACTTAACGCCGCACTTTGCCTCGACACCAGTTCGAAGAAATGAAAATATTAAATACTAATTTCCTGGAGAGGGGATTTAAGTCACAACTAGTTGAGTCTACAGTCACACACCTGTGCCCCTGCGCCACTACTGGCCTCAACGGTACCTAACCCAGTAATACAAAATTATCACAAATACTACAGTAAGTGCGCAAAAAATAGTTGTAAATTTAATATATCTCTATAAAAACGAAAATTTATACTTACAAACATATGCAGGTGGATACACATTCTCTCTACTGTCAGAATGTTCTAGAAGTCGCCTTAAAGTGTTCTGTAGACCCTCACCAGCGCTGACCGCACGACGCGTGCTCGCTATGCGAGTTGTGGCATCTTAAATCGTAAAAAAGTATTATTTAGGGGCCATTACGGTGAAAAGCATTAAATATATAAATTAATTATTTTAATTTCCCTGTTCTAGTAGAGTAACAGGGCCACCTAATATGCAGTGTTTCTAATTAGGGCGGAAAGTGTAAAAGTGGAACACCATTCTTTAATACGAATAATTATTATTGGCTTCATAAAACATAATATATAAAATGATAAAAAAAAATAATTTCTTTTTAGGCTCGCCATAACATTTCTCCATAGAAATTGTACAAAATAGAGTGCGTGCGAAATTAGGCTTATTAGTTAGTTGATGAGAATCATTTCCGGTAGCAAATTATAGCACATTTGTATTATCAACATGGCGACTGCTTAATTAGAGTGGAAATGTAAATTTGGGCTAAAAAACGAAGCTTCTGGAGAAGAGAATGTCATGCACAATATAATTCCACAGGTGTTTATAAATTGTCTTTCTTTGTATTTAAAGAGATGCCTGGACTTTCCTTACAATGAGAGATTGTCTTGATAAGGCAAAGGCTATATTTAAACCGATGATCGTGTGCTGGGACTTTTCATCGAGGCGTTGTAGTAGATTGCGCGAGTAATCCTGCGACGCCTCATACAGGTTTCCGCTAGGTTTAAGTGGGTAGGATCGATTCACAGGTAATCCCCACAGTACTGCATCCGTAAGGAACTCAATTGCGTTCCGGGCGGTCTGTATTATGATTTTTTCCAGATAATCCAAAAAGAAAGGTTATATAATAAACGTTGTATAAAGAGACTTTATGCATAAAGAGCAGCCGAACCCATACGGCTTCTAGTTTTTAATAATTTATATTTAAATCTTTTGACTCACATGGATTACAGCATTCATTGTTAAGCGCCCCCGAACTCACGAGATGACAGCCGCCGGCCGCTATCGCTTGACTCAGACCGCTGCTTACCTGTAATAAAGTAAATTTTATTAATTGCTTACCTTTTCATATTAATAATGTATGTTTTAGATAAGTTTCATGTTTTTCCATACAAAAAAACAAAGAATCTTTAATGGAACGAAAATATTGTAATGTGTTATCAAAATATTCCAAATAACAAACCTGAAAAGTGGGAATATATTAAAAAAAAGGTAAATTCGTTAACCATCCAGATACGTGGAAGATTTGTTGAATACGTTTCTTAAATTCATAATAGATTACGAAAACAACAGACTAAATGTTCATAAGGCTCACCCTCAAAGGCAACTCTTGCTTCCTGTCCAACACCGTTTCGGATTTCACATAGAAAGCTTTGCTCTCAGCGAGAAGTTCCACCGCGGACTTCCGTTTCTGCTGCGGCATTGTCGTCTGCATCGATCGTGACGTCGCCATGTCCTTCTTGCGAGGTAACTTGAACGAAGCGAACAGAGAATCTGCTAGACGACGTCTGTGAATGCATAATGTTTTAAAATTCTGTTTATGTCCACACTGTATGTGGTATAGCCAGATGGAATCTTCTGTTTAGGCACTCTGTTTTCCACTTTCCGCCTAATTTTCGAGACATTACGTGTTGAGTGGCGGAATTCAACGCCAACTTTTTTTTGTTACCAAAATAACAAATGAGATATTCTCCTTTATAATAAATATTCTTTGTTAAAGTGTTAATAGGGCCGGTTTCCGATTACCACGATTCGTTAGCTAGAGTTGGTTACGGATATTTAAGGAGCAAACTCATTAGTATTGCAGACGAATGCCAAATGCTCTTCGAGTACCATTTAATGGAATTGAATTTAACATTGGCTAATAGTTACCAGAATTGCCAGATCAACTATCAAGATAAATAGATTAAAGTGCGTTCTGAGGAACTAAGGATATTTTAAGATTAATATCATCTAATTGTGGCCAGTGTTAAAATTGAGCGCACAGACGAACTTTTCTATATGTTATTGATATTACTAGTGTGTTATTATAAATATTAGGTAGTAAGTAGGTACATATATATATATGTATATCTCTTGTGAACTGTCACATTGTAAAGCCATTCAACAATTTTTATTGTAATACAAATCATTTACAATAATTTAAAGCACAAAACGTTAAAAGAAAACTATTATTATTTCAAAGAGCAATTAAGTGACCTTTAGATTTACTTCGATAATTGTATTTATAAACATGTTTTCTAAAATCATCTTACATAAATAAAACAAACAAACTAAACCAAACCAACCTAGGCGGAGATTCAAACGATCTCGAATACGAAGTAGTCGCGGTACCCTCAAATTTCTTCCGCACTTCCTCAACTTTCGACCAGCCGGACTCCACATTCAGGCGCCTTGCCAATTGATTATTTTGTGCCGCATGCTTGGCCAGCTCCTCCCTGGTCCTCTTCACGGAGACCTCAGGTATGAGGTCCCGGTGCCGTCCAGTCCGTGTCTCGTGACATCTCTCTATGAACTGTCGTCTGCGTATGGATAGTGTGGCTGACGAAGGATCGTCGTCGTCGTCGAAACACCTAAATTTTAAATGGCTTATTGCAATTTTTTATTGAATATTGTATAACACTTATGTAAGTAAAAAAATGTTTTATTGTAAAATATTGATATAAGGATTTTACGCAATTAATCAAGTATTTCAAGTTTTTTTTAAGGTGAAGGCAATAAGATAAATTAACAACAAGAAAAGATAAAGTTGTATATTTGTAATAACAAAGTAAAAATATATATTCAAATACAACTTATGTAACGTATTCAATTAGTTACTCCTACTACATAATATTCCTACGTACCTATATCAAAAATCGATACACCATCGACTGTGAAGATAACCACAATTAATTGGTTAAAGCCAGAGCAGTAATTGAAGATGGGAACAAAAACTGTAATAATTATTGAGAGGCAATAGGGGACAAGTACCAGAGCACGATATCGATTACTGCTTGCATATAGGCAACTAGCATAGGAAGTAGATACAGAATGATATGATTGTACCAATTAAAATGTATGAATTCAACATAGGTTCAGTCAACCATGTTTTATGATGCAGTTCGTTGTGAATGTCATTTGTTTTAGTATTGACTATATTGAATCATTTTAGTACATAGACAAAATTTTGCTTTATTGTTGGTAATGCTAGAGATCAAATGTTGGTACATCGTTTTTTTTCTCTTACTGTTCGTCTTTAAAAGAAACTCTCTCTCTCTCTTCCCTTTCAAAGTAAGTCGTGTACATTCTGTCTGTCATATGTGATATCCATACCTATATTATAAATTCGAAAGTAACTCTGTCTGTCTGTCTGTCTTTTACGCAATCAGGGCCAAACCGCAAATTTAATTGTGATATAATACTCATATAGAGATACTTGAGGGTCTCGGGATGAACATAGGATACTTTTTTTTCTCATATTTGTAATATTTTCGTTATATACCAATATATTGAAATACTTATTAATTTGACATGCAATTTATTTCGCCATGTTAATAACAACCGTCACTATGCGACCGTTGCCAAGCAACGATTTGCAAAGTTTATTGTTAGAAAACGTCACCCAAAATGAGCTTGCTTAACACATCTCTCTATTGTATCCACTAGTAGTTTTATAAAGATTGAATTGGAATTGATTCTTAATTCCGACTACCAAATAATTATTTCAATAACGTATAACAACTCCAAAGAACATAATCAATATCGTTTTTTGATATTTTATTAAAAAAACGCGAATATTCACAAATTTTATACAATAATATTTAGTCATAATATGATACCTAGCAGGCTGCGCAAGATGCGAACGACAGGGCTGGTAACAGGACAGCGCGGCCATCATGCCAGGCGCGGCTCAGCTGGGTGCGCTCCGGGATCATCGTTTGCCACCCCCGCCGTGTGCCACCCCCTGCTCAATTATCTGAAACAAAGAGACGTTTTAATTGTAACCGTGCACAACTCTTTTTAAATGTAAAAATTATTATTATTTTGTCTGGCTATGTTGATATAGGGTAGAGTCTGTTTATTGAAGCATAGTGTACTGTATAAGGGCGCGGATACATAGTATATGGTTATACAGAGTGGAATTGTCAGCACCACTTTAAATTAAACCACAGTTTTAACTACTCTATAAAAGCCTAATATAATTCGGAAAAGAAATAATTATCAAAAATGAAAAAGTTATTTTTTCAAACAAAATAAATAATAAAATTATCGTTTTAAAATAAAACGCCATTTGTAAAGTATAACATAGGCACGCACACACTTACCTGTCAAATCGGAAACGTCGCACACGTATGTGTGCGTCACACGAAATACAGGTATGGATAAAAATCGTGAAATGAAAAAAAAATCCTACGTCCAAACTGTTGAAGTACCTTGATTAATTTCTTAGGTGTGGGTTTGAAATATTTATTACCCTATATGTAGTTTCAATAAAAGAAGCGCTGCCTCTTCCATCCTGTATACTATGTATCCGCGCCGGTTGTAGATGGTTGTAGATTTCCATTGAGAGGAAAATTCAAAATTCAAATATATTTGCTACCTAAATTAGATTTGACAAACGCGACGTTTGTGGGTTCGATTCCAATTCGAGGGAACGAAGTATTTTATCATTTACATTTTCTCGCTCTGATAACAAGACAAAGTGCGATGTTAAATCCCGCCATCCAATGCGATGAACCCAGAATTCCGCGGAAAATGGGAAGCAAAGTCTTAAAGTATTAGGCTCCCTCTCTTCCTTCTGCGGGTTACAGATGAAAAAAAATAAGATAAAAAAAAAGTACATGCAAAAATATTGAATTTGAACTTTAAACCCTACTTTATTTATATCTTTAAACCTATACAATCCACTATATTAATAACATCACACGAGCACGTCCAGTGACCCGTGCAGGTGTCCTACATACAAAATGCTCACTTAATTTAGACACTAGCTATAACGTAGTGCCTACGCATATTGGCGAACAAATTAACTATACAATGAACCAGTGACCGGTTGATAATGTGGTTTATGCGTCGCATATAATTTGAAACCCTATTTATAGTCGTCTAATAGCGTTATGTGGGATAGGAATTGAGGGTATTGTATAGTGGAGTCATTATTATATTTAAGTTATCAAGTATTTAATATTAGATACTGTAATGACTTAAAGTAGGTTCCCTCTGTTATTGTGAATCCTCTTATTCTTACAATATATAAATTATTTAGAAACGTAGCGAACACAATATAAAACAAAAAAAGTGGCGAACGGAAGTGTCTTGATGGGAATCAGACATATTTTGTCACTGGGTTCCCAGGTTCCCTCTACCTACCCAGCTATGTGCAGGATACAGCGTGAAGATAATAAGTAATAAACAATAGTTCAACAGCTGAACTAATGTAAGTAATTATTATAAGAAAGACCTTCCATTGTAACATAAATAATATCTAACCATAGTGAATAAAAAGTGAGTAATCGAGTATATGCTTTCGTTTTCTTGCAGCACTTTCTAGGCTAATGCACTCAGAGTATCCAGTTAAATTAATTACTCGGTACTGACAGAGAAATTGTTACTTGATTGTTTTTGCTTTGAAAGTTCCTTTACAATTTAGGGTTTTGTAAATTGTTAAAGAAAACAGAAAAGGTTACTTAACGTAAGATGGACGTTGGACAAGTGAGTTTATGATTTATTACTTTATAAGTGAAAAATATAATTCTCTTCATCATATTTATAATAGCGTTTTGACGCCTCACTACAGGTCTTGCCCAAAGATCTCCACGACGATCGCTCCTGTGCTTCCCGAACGCAGTGGTTTCACGTGACCTTAGGGATCGCAGATACAAAAAAATCAAAATAAAATCACGCTGTATCTCGAAAACAGTAGGTTAGATAGAGGGAATCTAGTGTTTTAAGACACTCCGTTCCCCACTTGCCGCCGAATTGTGGAGGCATTGCATGTTGAATGGCGAACACCAGAGCAAAGAAAACGGAAATATAAATTTAAATAAATATTTCATTTCCTCGAGTCGGGATTGAACACACAACCAGTCGCGTTTAGTCACACTTTGTGCCCCTGCGCCACGACTGGCCTTTTAATGGACGGTCCCTTGACCTAAACATCAGTCCACCTGGTGCGGGGCTTCTTCACTGAATGGCGTCTGGTCGCCGTTGTGATCGCTATTGGGAGAACTCTCCCGTTAAAAACAAAATGATCCATTATTGGCAGAAACAAATGACATGCTTCATCTAACTTGACCTGAGAAAGTTCAATACTCTTTATTATATATACAAATATTCAAGGATCCAGTCGAGCATATCCTAATTGCTCGGTTAAAAATATGTATCTACATTGAGCTTAATAAAACACAATTGTTTATGACTCTACTAGTGTATTTAGGAAAAGAAGTTAACGACATGTCAATAAGAAAGTTCTTGACACAATAAAATTATTAGAGAATAATTAAAGTTCTAATTATTTTTTTGATTATAAAAAGAAGCCATCGTTTTTTTCTGGTGGTAAAATACGGCGTTGAGTTCCGCCGTCTAAATAAGCAATTTCTGTAATACAGGGAATGGGAAGCGGAAACGAAGTATCCTGACACTAGCTTCCTTTTGCCGACGCTGCTACATTTAGTTTAAAAAAAAACGTTAGGTTGAAAAAGAATGAGAAGAAAACAGAAGAAAGAGAGAGAGCTCATAGAAGGAGAGTGTACTAAAACGAAACTTTTTCACTTATGATACTACAAAATACTTATAACAGCGTATTAAATAAACGTCATACTAACAAGAAATACATTAAACTAATTACATAGTAAGATTGATTACCTAAGCTATGCTACCCGAGCTATAAAATTAGCAGAAACGATCGTTGACATACGACCCGCGTATTTGCGCAATTTTCATCATGTCATTCTTATTACTTATACTTAACTAGCTTTTATCCACGGCATGGCCCATGTGGCCAAATGGAAATAATTAATCTTCGATATGGTGGATTATTTCGATACAATTTACGTAATGTTATAGGTATAGTTTATAGTATGTTTAATGTTCCATAGCTTATATAATTGCTGGTTGTGGGTTCGATTCCCCGGTGAGGGTAGAATGAAAATATAATTTCCGCGCCCTGGTGTAAATGTGTAAAAAGCACGGTGTTGAAAACCTAAAGACGGAGTGTAAAAAATATATTATACGTTAGTATATAATATGTTATACGTTATTAGTGATATAGGAATATTGAGAGTTAAGAAATTAAATCAGCTTTACGCTGTATTCCGTACACAGCATGGTCGGCAGAGGAAACCTACTGTTAAGACACCGTCAAATTCTGGAATTTGGTTGAATGGCGGGACTCAACGCCGCGCTTTGCCTCGACAGAATAGAAAATATAAATTAAAAGAAATATTTTATTTCCTCGAGTCGGGATCGAACCCAAAAATAAAGTCCTTGCACAAAGACTGCTTGCTGCCTATGGCAGTTAAGAATATGTATTATTTTTTATAATAACACCTGCCGCTGTACGCCTACGCAATTAACCTAACCTAAGTTAAAATTACTTTGCAATATCAGGTATTTTCTTTAAATAATTAAATACATAAACTAGATAACAAAATTATTATGCGATAATAGTCTTACAGTTCGTCTATTAGTTTCGATAACTCACAAGCTATCAACTGTTGTTTAAACTGGAAATAAATTAAACGCATTCAAAATATTATACAATAATGGTTGCTACAAATTACACTAATATTTATGTATAAACACGCTACTAAACTTCCAAATAATAATAAATCCATGAACGTATCTAGAGATATTGATCCATGGGGAGCCTGGACTTTAGCTTTGAACAGATCTTCGTGTAAAGGTTTTTTTATAATTTTACAATGTAAATTTTTTGTCAATAAAATGTCTGAAGCAGGCACGGATGACCCATGACTAAAGCCCTAAATCACTCATCACTAAGTAGCACTTGCACAGCTGGCTATCCAGACAAAACCTAGTATCTATACTAGAATTTAAATTAAAAATTACCTAAAATTAGCCAACGATTATGTTCTCCAATATGAAACTGACGTTTATACAACCAGCACGAGAGGCAACAAACAATCAGTACCAACAGTCCATACACCAGTGTTGATACTCCCTGCACTCATGCAACCGTTTTCGTGACGTCCCTACATGCATTTTACATTAGCATATTAACATTGTACCACGTAAATATTAGCTGGCCTCAATTTGGCAGTAACGTTTGAACAATGAAATGGAATTAGCAGGTCATTTTGTGGATTAGAAGAAGAAGGAGGTAAAGGTTATAAGGAAATTAATCATCATCTCATGTAAATTAATATTGTGAAAAATTAAAAGAATTTTTAGCTATGAAATTATTTTTTATGTTGTGCCTACTTATTATTGACAAAACTTTTAATTGTACTCTCTAGTCTTACTTGGACACTTCAATGAGGGATAAAAAAAAACAATTTCCTTTTTGAGATGTAATAAAATTATTTGTTAGAGAACTGTTAAACTTAGAAAAAAATATAAAACTGAAATATTATGTGAAAAATTTACAAGATATTTGTCTGCCTATTCTCGAACGATTCCTTCTTCATTCTAACGATTCGAAGGACGAATTCATTCAAACGATTTAGTTATTATAAATATAAATAACAATAATTTTATAAAGTATACTAATATCAAAACTTTATTACATTAGAAAAAAAAATAACTACATTATCCTCTTAAAACGTTGCAAGATAAATATAAAATTTATCGTAAACAGACTGTGACGAAGTGCTTATTAGTTAACTCCTCCACATTTGTAGAAAATAAGTGGCCGCATTTCAAAAGATCATGACTTTTAAAGATTTATGAAAGTTGTGAAACTTTTGCTCTTTTAGTATTTAGGTACTTTTACAACTTTTACGTTGCATTCCTAAATTTTTGTTATTCGATGTTAGATTAAAAATTGAAACAAGACGTAATATTGTAAGAATAATGTCAACCATATAGAAAATTTTATATTATTAGCTCACAAAACTATAACTTAACCTAAATATACCATTTTTAGAAAAAAACGTAAAACAACAAAACACACACAAACATTTGAATCCGTGCCCAACACAACCGTCGCATAAGCATGACCTATGCATGTTTAAAATAACATATACAGGGTGGAAGAGGCAGCGCTTCTTTTATTGAAACTGCATATAGGGTAATATATTCCAAACCCACACCTAAGAACAAATACACTAGTTTTTGTTTCATTAAAAATAACCCAGTAGTTATGATTTTACAGGCATTTGAAGTTTGCAAAAATTTCAAATGCCGCTAACAGTCCCGCGGCCGGCGGTGACGTCACAGGTCTGGCAGAACTCACTAGTCGCCAACGGTGATAGGAGATCTCGCGCAGTACTTTG
>JAKRZM010001340.1:1005507-1030211 GCA_036379175.1 Heliconius cydno galanthus | reverse complement strand
GTGTTATATGTAAGGTATGTATATGAATATGTATGTATTATGCATGTAGTATAAGATTTTTATAATATAGTTTATAATAATGTTTGTAGAAATAATTCTGTTTCCTCATATGTTTTCTCTTGTAAGAAGGAACGGACAGTTGCTTTACATTTATGGATAGATAGATTATACATGGAAGTACTTGTATTAATTTTATTGTATAAGAAAGGGCCCAGATAGAAGAAAAATTTTTTAGAAAAAGAGTAACGTATAACAGGGAGAGGACAAACCTTATCTTTACGTCGCTTAGTTATCTTAACGTAGGGGGTGATTTTGTGTTGACGTACGATTGTATCCAACACAAATAACTGCCTGACGCTAAGAACATTGCAGTCCTTATAAAGTTGCGTAGTCGAATAAAGGATCGGTCGAAAGGTGGCAACTTTCAGGATGGCTCTGTGTGCAATTTCGAGTGGGAGCATCACTGTTTTAGAGGCCCCCCCCCAACAAGATATGCAATAAGACACTACAGATCGACCGAGTGCATAATAGACATTGCGTATAATAAATTGATTCGCAACGTATCGAAGTGTCCTAAAAATAAAAATTAATTTTCGTATTCTGCCAGTTAGGGCTTCCACGTGAGCTTTAAAATTTAATGTCTTGTCCAAAATAATACCCAAGTACTTTATATTGTTTACCGAAGCTATCTGTGAGCACTGGCAATTGTGCCCAAATTGTGTGATGCATGATGATGTGAACACGTCTGACATAACGCTATAAATTCAAATCCGTTAAGGGTACATTTAAGTTTTAAAATAAAATATGTCCTTGGTTTTGTAAATATATACTTAATACAAAGTTTGGTAGACTTTAGTAAGACATTTCGTGTCGAGTGGCGAAACTCAACGCCGCGATCCGTCTTCCTAATGGCGTTCGAAGGATCGAACACAACAATCATCGCCTTTAGAGTCAGTCACCAGGTCCCACTCCACCACAACGACCTCAAGCAATTATAGTATATTATATTAAATAGAATAAAGAACATAGTTTAAAACGTCGTAGGCGCAACGCAAATCGAGTTTAGGAGTTAAATACAAAATTAGAACAGACAGATCGTTGGATGTTTCGCCAACGCAGTGAAGGCGGTAGATACGTACATTTCGCAACGAGCAACGCCCGCCCGCTGATTTACACTGACGACCAATAAATACGATACTGTTAAGTGTTTTCCGACCTGTTTATATTGGAGTCATGTTCTTAACTCATACATAATATATGAATGCATGTGGTTTTGCTTGCTTATCTGTGTTTTGAAATATTGATATTTCATGCATTAGATACTGAACTGAAGGAAGCCAGTCGGTTGTGGGTTCAACTCCCACTCGAGGAAGTATCTACATACTTCACACCTTGTGTTAAGACACTCCGTTCTCCATTTTCCGCCGAATTCTGAGTGGAACTCAACGCCGCGCGAAGAAATGAAAATGAAATCTTTAATTAAATTTAGATATATACATGATGTACTTGTATTCTTTAAATTAGTTTAATTTAATATACCTAATACAAAATTAGTTTTTTTTTAGAATTCCCACAATTATATTTTTTGTTTTGTAACTTAAGAACTGGTTTTCAATTGAAAAAAAGAAGGAAGGTTATATTTGCAATATATTAAATTGTAGGTAAAACGTCTGTTGTCTACTGATGCTGTGCAGACAGTAATAATATATGTGGCAATATTTTGTTAGACATACGTAAGTACTTTGTTTTTTAAAAATTCGAGACGATGCAGTTTTCATCTGTAAAAAAAAGTAGTTTAGAAGTTATTAATTTTTAATAGAAAACTACAAGTTTTTTGTGGAAAATATAAATTATAATAAAATACCTACCATAAAGATTAAATTAGAATTAATATAATAAAATTAATTCAATTTATATAGACATTGACGTAAAGATTTATTAAAGTCACATTTAAGGTATGCAATAAATTATATAGTAATATGCAAAATTTATAGTATAATTGCATTATTCTGTATTATTTATAGATATAGAAAGAGAAATTACGTAGGTGCGTATTGTTTACATTATCAAAACTAGCTACTCAAATTAGATTTTTGCTATCAATCAATCACAAAAATACGTTAGAAAATAGCAGGAAAAGGCACAGGCAGACAGAAACGTGTGTTTCATAACAAAAACGGCATATTGAAACCGGCTACATACTTTTAATTGAATATGACAAGATAAAGTGCGGCGTTGAGTTCCACAATTCAACACACAATGTCTCTATAATTACCGACAACCCTTAAGAAATGTACTTAGACCCCCATTGATTAATCGCTCTCATGCCTGAGATAAATTTTGAGATCTTAAGATCGAGATCAGACTTGAAATCGGTTTATCTTCATTTCATTTCTTCCTTCACCTTTTCACACAAAATAACTAATCGCAAATTTACGATGTAATATCCATAAATCTACATAAACACGCGAGTGCTTTAAAACTACGTATAAATTCTGATTGGAATTGAGCGAGTCTTCTTCAAATCTGCTATCTATACATATGAGTATAAAACTATTCTGTAAATGACTTACAGACAACGGGCAAACATGGTTTCGCAGCGTACAACCGCCGAAATGTTACTGATAGGTTCCGTGGGGACTGGAGGGGTGCACTAAGAGAGGTATTCTCAAAATTCGTACGGGGATAAGATATCAGATTTTATATATATAGAAAAAAAAGTTTTAAATAGTTCACGCGAACGTATAACACAGAATTTTGACATATATATATATAGATACTTAGGATGTATCTATATACAGGGTGGAAGAGGCAGCGCTTCTTTTATTGAAACTGCACATAGGGTAATATATTTCAAACCCACACCTAAGAAATTAATCAAGGTACCTCAACAGTTTGGACGTAGGATTTTTTTTTCATTTCACGATTTTTATCCATACCTGTATTTCGTGTGACGCACACATACGTGTGCGACGTTGCCGCTTTGACAGGTAAGTGTGTGCGTGCCTATGTTATACTTTACAAATGGCGTTTTATTTTAAAACGATAATTTTATTATTTATTTTGTTTGAAAAAATAACTTTTTCATTTTTGGGAATTATTTTTTTTCCGAATTTTATTAGGCTTTAATAGAGTAGTTAAAACTGTGGTTTCATTTAAAGTGGTGCTGACAATTCCACCCTGTATATGGGAGGATTAAAAAGGCTATTCCAAAGGGAATGGCAAAAACTGGATTTTACATTTTAAAGGCCACGTAAACGAAGTCACGGGCTATAGATAGTTAAAATACAAATCGGCTACAACGATGGTGGCGCAAGGTCACGGAGATTCGAGTTAAAACGTACCGTTACATTGTTAGGTATATTAGTTACGGGTGCGCGCACGATCTGCTGAGTGCCGTGTGTATGAAAGCGTGCTCTTAATATCTATGCGTTATTATAATATGTATCTGACTATCTATATACTTCAAGCTTTATAACAAAATAATTCAATATTACTACTTTTTTGTTTGGTATTGCCATATGAAAAATAAGTTTTTACTCATATTATGAATGTAAAACATAAACAAAATAATTAAAACAAAAATAAATTGTAGCAACATTTGAAAAGGTAGGAAGGTACTTAATCTTAAATTAAACATGAAAATCAATTAAAATATTTTTTAAGCTTCTCTAACACTTACTTAAATCTTCACATAATATTGATAACAACTTAAATACATAACAACCAACAGACTATTAATAACAATAAGATAACAACGAGTAAGACCATAGATTATAAATAATAATACAAAACATATATTTACTTCATATGTCCATAAGAGATAGGATATCGTAGAATATATTTATCTCAATTTCTAGTTAATCGAATATTTGTTTTCGTCCATCCAGCTGCCACTGAGAGGCCGGTTGATAACGAGTAAAGACTAATATGGAGCATAGTATGGTAGCGGTATAGTACGGCCGACGTGTCGTTGCACTTTGAAGTTAGAAAAAATTTAAATTAAAATCTGCGCATTCACCTACAGCTAACTTCAGGGCGGCCACAACTCGTGGATAGTAGTGTAGGTATGTATAAGTTTTCTCACATTTGAATAAAACAATATATAACTGTTTGAATAAACAAGACACCCTAAGGCAAGTCAATCTTCCTACTAAGTTGTAACTAAAGCTATGCTAGTTATAAATTAATAGAATTAAAAAAATTACCTATCATTATAATACAGGTGAAAAGATACGTTCCCATATCTTCTATCTGGAAGTGACTTAACACTATTTTCTCTCTGCCTTCCTTAATCTACGTATAAAGAAGAAATATAATATAAAGAAATCAAACGACATATATATATATATATATGGAAATATGTATAAGTGAGAAGCCTTACAAACATAAACAATTGTTTACGTAGCTGGCTAAACACAAACATCTGTCGCGTGAGAAAGTAATACACGAAGTAATCAGTTTACTATAGTTGTGTAAATCAATATTTGTTAGGATCAAGGAAAACTTTAATTATAAATAGCAAGTAGATATTATTCTAAATTATGTAAAGCATTATGCATCTGGCAGCCATGTTTGTTTAGCTTTAGTATAAATGGCTGTAATTATTTCCTTTGAGCTCTCTATCTCTCTCTCTTCAGTTTCAGCAAGGGAAGCCCGATTCCTACTTTCCGTCGAATTCTGGAGGCATTCCTTTGAGATCATTTGCTTTATTGTTCTGGAGCGGTGGCGGCGAGTGTTAGTACACGTACTACTGTATTTTAAAGGGATCCCTGAAGCTCTACCTCTAGTCTACCCCTGTGGTCACCCCTGTGGACTGCTCGGAGTTTCAAAGTATCAAAATTAATAAAAAAAATCAACAAACAATAACCTGTAAAAGAGTAGCGATTCATTCCCATTTGACTTATGGCTCAAAAAAAAAACATCCGTTATGTATTAACTTGTTTTTATGACATAAAAATGTATATGCATTTTATAACAGGTAAATCTCAACCGGCAAACATAAAAAGTATGCAAAGTGAGACTATTTATCAAGAAACATTCGACTCTTTGGTCTAGTTGATGTCTTGTTCCTAGAATAGCTTAATCCAATAAGAATATTTTCACAGATACTTACATTAGTATAAATAAAGTCAATTCAATAATTTACTTTGTATTACATATGAGACAGCTATAGCTAAATGTCTAAAGTTCATTTATTTTAAAGTTTTCCATTTAACATTGTAGATTGAGTCATCATCATCATCATCATCATCATCAGCCTGTCCTCGTCCACTGCTGGACATAGGCCTCTCCAATGGCACGCCACTGAGCTCGATCTTCAGCTCTTCGCATCCAGCCGCTGCCCGCCACTTTACGAATATCGTCACCCCATCTATTAGTAGATTGAGTGATAGAAGCTAATTAAATATAAAAAAAAAACCCGATTTGGCTTCCCAAATCATCATTATCATTAATAAGCATTATCGTAATTGTTAATATTCTGTTGATTTAAATAATTTATTATTCTTCTTTTTATGGTTGACGCTTTATCCCTCATATTTATATAACAGGATAAGCAGGAACCATAGTTCAAGACACTCCGTTCTCCAACTTTCGAGACACTGAGCGACGGATCTTTAAACCGCTTGTAAGTTTTTATCAAAATTGCTTAAACAAGAAGCCATTTCCATTCTAAATTTCATCAAAAATAAGTTCAACAGTTTAGACATCAAAGAGCATCAGACAGACGTATGTCGCAATAAAAATATTTCTATGAATAAATCTATATTGCAATACAACATAATAATTTGAAATTATGTTTTTGAAATATGATATGACATCGTACGATGTTAATTTTACTCGTATTGAAACAAACTAGGAAGCGACGCGCTAATACAGCACATCCGCCATTTTACGATGTCCATAATTTCATTTATAATTGTTATGATTCTGTTCACGTGCATATGGACGTGCATATTTTCCTTTGCTACGCATGCATTGATTGGTCTTGGCTACTGTATACTTCATTTGTATAATTGTTAACAAAGTAACGGCAAAATTTTTTTCTGAATTATTTCTTGGCCTTAAAAGATAGGTTTGGTTATATTTATATTTATTGGTTGGTTGGCGGTTGACGACAGGTGGACGTGTAGGTTCCATTCCCAATCGAGGAAATAAAATAGAGCTCCGCCACTCAACATACAATGCCTTCAGAATTTGACGGAAAGTGGGGAACAGAGTGTCTTAACACTCGTATCCCTCTACCTACCCTGTTTCATGCGGGATACAGGATGTAGCTAAAGAAAAAAAATACATTGTTCGAAGAACTATACGAGACATATGGTGATATCATTAGTATACAATATAATAAGCATCTATACAAAAGTGAACGGGTTGCGGTCACTTGCAACATGTAAGCCACATCTGTTGCAAACTGCGTATACCTATTCGTATATTATTTTTAATAATTCATCCGTTTCTTTGTATTTAAAAAGATATGTATTTGAAAAAATGTTGTAATTTCCGGAGTTAACATCTTCTGTGTGTATATTTCGCTAATAAACGTACGAGTAAATTTAAAACAAAAAAACGTACGTACGTTATTCAATATTATGAAATATTATGAGATATCTGATAGACCTAGTTTTATTTCCATTTTCGCGTCCTGGTAGACAAAATGTAGCGTTAAGCTCCACCACTCAAAACGGAAATTTCGAAATTTTTCGGAAAAAAAACGGAATTCAAATATTGGGCGGGAAGTAGAAAAATCATGAAACTGTTAAAAAAAGCTTTACATTTCCAATAAATCCATATCCGTGAAGAAAAAAACGCTTAAGGGACTACCATTTTAAATATCAATATACGAAATAAAGAGAAATAAGGATTAATAAAACAATTATTAACAATAAAAAATTCTCTGATTTTCCTGCAAAAGAAAGTGCAAAGAAGAAGTAGGTACCTACTTAATGTTTTTTTCAATTTTTCTTTCATTTTACAAGATCAAGTTTTCTTAGAACCAAGCGAAAATAGGAAGTCGCACTCGCTGATACAGGAAGCGATCGCACCGTATAATCAGGTTAGTATTGGATGTTAGAGCTTTTATCGAGATCTTTTGATCTTAAAATAATAAATAATAATATTCTTTATAATTTCTTAGAACTTTTGAAATTACTTACCCAGAAAGGTGAAACGATGTTTAAATAAATTAATATCTAACCTAATATTTAATAACCTTACTTAATAATTTAACAAATATCATACTTGTTTTAGTGTATTGCAAATTTTTTTTAATACTTACATAAAATATATATAAAAAAAATTCATTAACAATAAGTAAGTAATCAGTATTTATTTAATGACAATATAATGGAACATTGAAAACATTTCTAGTTAAAATTGTATAAATTTACATTGAGAAAGCTGTCGAAGCAAATTACACCGTTATAACAAACTGGATTGGGAGGACCCAGGAGCAGGCATATGCTAATTACTTATAGAATACCGAAGACATGATCATTTAGTTTAGGTTTTAGTTTATGATGTATTGAAATTAACTATTATTCTATGGAACATTATATATAAGTAATCTATCTAGCGCGACGTTATGCAGGGCGTCAGATCAGACGGAGAGTATTCACTCTGACGACTCTCCGTCTTATTTGACTTTTTGATAGGATCTCTCTATCTTCCCAGTTGGAAAAAAACGTGAAGGTTAAGTTTTAAAATAGATTCATTCATTTCCTCGCTCTGGTGAGGGGGTAAAGGGCTGCATTGAACTCCGCGATACAACGTTGGTGGGTCCAGAAGTTGGGAACGGAAGTGTCCAAATGGGAACGAAGTGTCTTAACATTGGGTTCCCTGGTTCCATATACCTTGCTAACTAAAAGCTACCATTGCATTCCCTAATTAGACACAACTGAGACGAGACCAAAACGCGAAGCCCTAACACTACTTATTATTCGAGGCACGTCAGTTCGTTCACACTGGCACTGGCATATTTTACATGTGTACTTAGGACCATTACACGGTGTTCGTATGTTTACAACGGAGTGCATACCGATATTATCATTTTGTCTGTCTGTCTGTTGCGTACGGTCCTTTGTGAAACGCGAGGTGAGATGTCACTGTTGTTTTTAAAAAGCGCCTACTTCTAAAGCACGCATGTATAAATAATATGGTCTTGTGCAATAGGTAAGATGTTTAGAAATGTTGAAATAGTTTAGAACTTGTGTATTTTCTAACTTTTCTTCTATTATCATGTCTCAAGTTGCTTTAAGAAGCTTTATCGAGTGTGGTGGCGAGAATTGGGGAAGGCCTATGTCCAGCAGTGGATAAAAGATGGCTGTTGATGATGATGATGATGATGATTATCATGTACTATGAAGTTCGAAGCGATGAGAAAAGTAATTAAAAATACAGAGCTTTCAGCCAGGAAAAATATAAACTTTTCAATTGTAATTATATCCGTTACACAATGGTTTACTATCAAAAACTTAGTACTACCATAACTAAAGAAATCAGCCATATAGCACGGCTTACGTCCGCTGATACAACGCTATAGTCGATGGGCGGATATCCGCCTGTCACTAAGACCGCGATAGAAAAAATTGTATTTGTCGATGGACCCAAAATAACATAATATATTGATTAGATACAAATTGAACTTTTGTTTGTTTTAGATAGAATTGTAAATAGAAGTTTTTTTTTTCTTTTTGAAAAACATCATCCTATTCTAAAGTGATACTGATATGACTTACTGATATTTGATGAAGCTAAACGCGCTCATCTCAGGAACTAATTCAAATGGAATTATTGTTTTAGAGTTGGACAATCTACTTTTCGATTTTCACTTGTTCATAGGAGCGAGGCCGTAGGCAAGACCTAGTACCTAATATATATTTAAAGGTGCTTTCAATACAAATTACAAAAGAATCTATTAATAACTACTATAGCATCACATACGACGAATCAACAAACCTACGCCATATAAGTCTAAGTTAGGGAAACATAATATCCTATTGTTTTTTTGCTTCACTGGGCCGTCCATGTATGGGTTGTAAGAAGGATCGGATGCGGTTGCCTTATTCGTAGTCAATCGATTACAATTGTTAATGTCCATACTTCATAGCGCACGGAATAATAACACGGTTAGCTGTACATTGACATTTCTTTTTTGTAAGAAACTTGTATGCATTACTAGACCGTCGTGGCGCAGTGGTGTGAATGTAAACGCGACGATTATTGGCTCGATTCCCACTAGGGCTTCTTTCCCCTGATGAGAAAAAAGAAAAAGTGCGGCAGTGAGGCCCGTTACTCAACACGAAAAATGGGGAAACGAATGCCTTAACATAAAGTTCCCTCTGCCTACCCTACTAAATGGAGAATGCAACGTTAATTATTTTTTATTTAAATTAAATACAACAACTATTCTTACTAGTGGTAGTGGGGTTCAAATACCCATAACCAATACCAATATTTATATTTATTAAACTATGGTTTATCCACTATCCAGTTAATCAAACATGTAGTGTCTTCAAATGGGAGGAAAGTGGAAAACGAGTTATTCACTGGTCCATACTGGTACATACGCTGCAAAACACGGAACTTGCGGAAATATACAAAAAAAAATCTTTATTTAATTAACGACCATTCTATGTTTTTAATAATTAATTTGAAGTAAGATTTCAATTTAATTTAGTTGCCAAAAAAATCTTCTTACCCCTACGGAGAAAAGAGCGATTACCGTCAGTCAGTATCCAGAAACAATTTGCAAAAATGAAAAGAAAACCGGTGTTATATTTATACAAATCACCCAGGCTGCTCCTGAATCTATATAATAAAATAAATGAGAAAAAAAACAAAAACCTAAAAAACAAAAGAAAATATTTATAAAACGTATACCATCATACGATGACTTGCTCACTGACACATAAATAACTATCTACATACGAGCCGGTGTGGGAAGCTGGCGACCACAACACCTGTACCTAGGCTTCCTCACGTGAGAACCGGTATGCCTGCAGTGCCAGAACAAGAATTGTATTATGTTTTCTTCAAGCCACAAAACTTAATTTTTTATTATACTTATAGTTGGTTGTCCTTGGGTTAAGTTTTACGTCTTCTATCGCAGAGAGTAAGTTTAGTGTCGAGACTCTTTGTTGATATTCAAGTTGCAGACAGTATTGATGGACGAAAATCGACGCTCTCAGAGCTGGAGAAATAAAAATTGACTTCAAGAGTTACTGATGTAGAAAACTTATTCAAAATATATATATTTTCAAACATAGCAATGACATTTTTTATAAAATGCTTATAAAAATAATTTTAAAAAAAAGATCTACAAATTCATAAAGCTTAGTTGGTAAAACTTTTTGTTTCCGCTGAGAGTTCTGTGACAAACGCGGTTAGAACTTTGCCGACGACGCGACGTACACACATTTTTTTGTTGACGTTCTAATAAATAGTTAAAGAAAAATATAAATAATATATCTTATTACATTTTTACTTTGCAATAAACAGCTTTCATAAAAAAAAAAGATAAATTTAATCAATTTTATTTAGACTTAAAAATTTCTTTTAAAGGTGTGCCAAATCAAATTAGATAGATACTACAAATATCAAACCATATTATATTTCCAATTGTAACAACGAAATCAAAAATAAAACGTTATAATAATAGACCGAATTCAAAATCGATTTCTCACTTTCCCCCAACATGTCCACTATCCATTCGCTTTGCACTTATTCCGACTAAATTGTTGTTCATTTCAGAATTATCTCAACGCCCCCAATCGATTTTAAATTGCTAGATATTCGATATAAAAAAAGATGGCACGTTCGACTTTTTTTTAAAAGATATTATAATATAGTGTGTACGTCGTCTTACAGTTAGTAGATCTCTGATAATATTATCTGTATTACGATTATGGATTCAAAATTCTATTTAATATTTTACATCTATATTTCAGGTCATTAGAGGCCAGTGGTAACGCAGAGTGTGACTGTAAACGCAACTCGGGTTCGGGTTCGATCCTCACTCGAGGAAATGGAATATTTATTTAATTTGTTTTCTTCATTTCTTCGTTCTGGTGTCAAGGCAAAGCGCGACAATGAGTTCCGCCACTCCACCCGCAATGCCTCCAGAATTCGGCGGAAGGTGGAAAACGGAGTATCTTAACACTAGGTTCCCTCTGCCTACCATGCTGTTTGCGGGACACAGCGAGAAGCTGATTTGATTTTATAATGGACTTAAACATTGCAAACTACCATTGCAATGTCGAGACAAATGCATTCAAATAGATATTTATATTAGACATATTGTGATAGATCTTTAATTCTGTTCCCACGACTTGCAGATACTGTTACGGTCTAGTTAGAACAAAACAAGATATTCATGTCGCCTTACATTTAGTGCAGGTAAAAAATTATTATAACAAAGTAATGTATGCAATTATTTATTCCTTAACCGACTTCAAAAAGGAAGAGGCTAGCAATTGTTGTTTTTTTTTTGTATATTGGAATTTCAATAAAGTTTTTGTAAGAAAATTCTGAAACCTAGTGTTAAGACAGTTTTCGGTCGATTGCATCGATTGGATCGAGTGGCGGAACTAAACGCCGCGTTTGATCCTGTTACCAGAGCGGGGATATGAAAATAATTCCTATCCCCATGCGATTGACTGTAAATAGGTAGGTTTAGAGGAAAGGTTGTGGATTCTATTCCAATCTAAGCGTCAGCCGCTACGGATATAAATAGATGTCTTAAAACTAGTAAGCATAAATTTAAACGTTGTCTTCAAGTAAGGTACCTACTTGTGTACATACATATAATTTTATGAGGCAAATCGCAAATTCATTTTACTTGTGAAATGTGAAAGCGTTAAGCCATCATATTAGATAACGACTGGTAGGTATATGGCTAGAAATTAACTTCTGTTGAAATATAATATAAATGAAATGTACACAGTCATGGTTTTGAGGAAGCAAGTTGTCTACATAATGATAGAAACTGCATGTCTGATTAGCTAGCGACTTGGGAAGCAAAAACTATTTCTATAGACGAATCGGAAAAACAAAGCAAATAATTTAGTGTCAAGACTCTGTTGTTCGCTTTCCGCCTGAATATAAGATATAGGAAATTGAGTGACGAAACTCAACGCCGCACTCTATCAAAGCGGAGAAATGTAAATCATTCGCACTTACCGCCAGACAATGTCTATAGAACCTGTCTGCACCTCTATTTGGAAAATAAATTAGTCTCGAAAATGTTTTATAAAAGAAAATACTATAAGTTCCCATCTATAATATCGTAATTAAAATAATTAATTGTTTAATTAAATAATATTATTACACATTTAAGCCAGACTACAAGTAAAGTGTACCTAATGTTTATCTAATAGCTGTCACATTAGAAAATGTACTTAAACATTTGTAAAACATTACTCAACCGTCGGTCACGCATAAGTTAAAAACAATATCTTTTAAGTACTTTGAAAAATATGCCTAGAATATATATAGGAATATGTAACTGATAAAAACTATAACAAATCTTTCTAAGGGCGGCGTTGAGTTTCGCCATTCAATGGAGTGTCTTAACACTACCAGGTTTTGCTTACCCTATATAAAAAAAATACCTTTACAATGACTAACAAAATAAGGTCATGAACTGCCTTCAATTTCAGAGTTTACTTAAATAACTAATCGCGCAAGTGGGACACGGCCGTCCATCTCAGGGTCGTCAATTGTTCTGTCACCCATCAATTCCTAAGAGTGATTTGAGAGCAATGGAACAATATGGATAGCGATTTACTGATACTTGACCAATTGTCTCAAAACCTTCTATTACAATGCTTACTTATATTATGCGTATTATGCTTTTTAATATTCTGAATGGCAAAATTATATTAAATACTATGTTTCACATTATGAAATATTGGAAAATTTCTATTGGAAAATATGTCCAAGTAATAATGCTTTGCAATTTCTTGACTCTGGTAACAAAAAAATGGAATGGACTCGAATTTAGAGGATCGCCATAAAAAATCAACTGAAGCACTTTCCAAAACTTGACAAAAATAAGTGTCTTTGATGTTCCCAAGTAGTACGTAATATTTTTTTAACCGTTTCCATGTAAAATAAAATGAAAATGAAGCAAATTTTAGCAAGAAAAGGGACTTTTTGCAGCCACCAACTGCGAACTGCTACTGACTGCCTCTTTGTCACACTACAATGAGATCCATTGTTCGCATCCTGTATAATAGTACCCGTGAAGGAGCTAGACTCCTAGACACCATTGTTTGGACTCTGCAAATTGAAATGGCTAAATGAGAATGTAAGTTTACAGAGAATATATATGAACATTCTAATTACTCCTACGTTTTAAGTATTCATGGGTCATATTGTTGAGCTATTAGAATACGTCTGACGTTATAATTGTGGATACGAATGTAAGTTAGGGTTTGTTGATAATATATACAATTTTTCATTCTATTAAGTCAAATTACAAATTAATATTTTTTCTACATTCGTTTTTTTCCTACTTGTAAATTATTACATATTCATTTATTTATTTATATCCGGTTCAGTTAGACAAAATATGGCGATAAATTGATCCAATACCCAAAGTCTCTTAGGACTGATGAGTAAAGAGACATAATGACATCTCTATTTCTTTGGTAACATCGCAAAATTTATTAAGAAAACTTTTCAATGAAATGAACTGATAAATTTCAATATTTAACATAAATATCAGTTATCACGAAACTTTCAGTCGACATTTCAATTACACGGGCGTCCCAGACAAAACCTAACGACCGCAAGTAATAAGTGAACACGATTACACCACGGATTCACAATGCTTAAAGAAAACGTCCGCGGTGCAATGAACCCGCAACACGATCGAAGCAAATCTGTATTCAGCCGTTAACTGAATATGTATGTAAAACTTGGAAAAATTATCCAATATATTTTGTAATAGTTGAAAAATTTTCCAATTTATTTTTCACCTTCATACAGTATCTCGTATAGAGTAAGGAAGATATAAGGAACCTAGTTTTAATACATTTCATTCGTTTTTAATCCCCCCTTTTGAGATATTGGCTGTCGAAACTCAACACCGCGTTTTATCTACCTGATGATAAGAAATATAAAAAAAAAAATTAAATCACGCTGTATCCCGCACACAGCAGGGTCACAGGGACAGACGGAACCTAGTGTTAAGACACTACGTTCCCCACTTTCTGCCGAATTCTGGTGGCATTGCGTGTCGAGTGGCAGAACTCACGCCGCGCTTTGCCTCGATATATTAATCAAAAATATTAATCAATGAAACAATTCTGATGGCGTTACACCAGAGTCTAGACAGACAGAAATTTAGCAACGTCCAAACGGAACAAAAAGTTTTTCCTATACATTTGAGTAAAAAATGGTAGGCTACTTCGTTTCTATGGTGGCAGTGAACCTGATCTTAGTATTGTGTAACTACAGGCTTGTAAAGTTATAGTTGTAAAATAATAAAAAAAACAGTTTTTTGTGAATCAAGCAGCTGAAAGAGTTCTGATGATACTCCACGGGCTACATTTACGTGTCAATTGTTGCAATTTTTATTTTTTATAATTAAAATGCCAGTAATAAGTGGTGGTTATTAATATGAGACGCCGTTTGGAACCCTCATTTGGAGCAATAAATGATGTTTATTCCTTCGTTCTGGTAAGACAAAGGGTGTTCCAATGACATTAAACACGTGACTTTTTTACACCTAGAGAGGACTACGTGTGCTGAGTGACTAGTAGTTGTTAAACATTTACAATATACATACAAAATAATAGATATAATGTACAGATACTCTTGAAATATACAGACAGACACTTAAAACAAATCAAGAAGTATGACATAACTTTTGATAAATCTATACAACTTTTTGTTAGCCATAATGAAAGAGAAATTGGACACTAACAACCTCAACTAGTCAAACTACTGGGTTGACTGAAGCAACAAAAAAAAGTAACAACCTTTCATAATCCATTCTTACAATTGTTTCTTTTGTCTTGTGTTATCTAATATGAACAAACAAGCCAATTGTTCTCTGAATTTGCCAGTTAAAACTAATGTTCAGGAAGTAATTTGACATCGTTTCATTATGATGCTACTCCGATAACTTCCAATTGCGAGAGACTGTTAGAGTTGTCGTTAAAAGTGTATACCAGTAGTTTTATTAGCTGTGTAATAAAACTATGAAAGGGAATTCGTTTATAAGATGGAAGCACAGATTTATAGTATATCTGTGCATGGTGATACGTGCACAGATTGAAAGCGACGATTGCCGCTTTATATCCTTCTTGGGGGAATGTTTGTGTATATTCAATATTGTCATTTTTCTGGCTTAATTTAGTTAAGTTGAGTCCGTCGTGGCGCAGCGGCACAAGGGTGTGACTATAACGCGACGGTTGTGGCTTCGATCCCATTGAAATATTTATTTACGTTTATTTTTCCATTTATTCGCTCTGGTCTCGAGGCAAACCCTCAAATACAAGTCCTACGACATAAAATAAAGTAACAAAAGTAATTAAAATCCAATAAATACCAAAATAATATAAATAATAATATTATATGATATAATCCTGAAATAGCAGATCAAAATATCTGATGCGAAGCATTCTCAGGGTGTGACCGGAAGCACGATCATTTGATCCAATCTTTGGCTCCGTTCCAAACGAACGCTTAAACATCCTCAAATAGTTGATGAACTTCGATGCTCCTTGTAATTCTATAAAGCTTTGATCCTTTTTGGTAAGAATAAATTCCTTTAGATTTCAACAGAATTTAAATTTCAAAGATATTTACAGAATTTTCTTATGTTCATTCGACTGTAAATAAGTAAGGGATCAAATGGCTACTTAAAGTTATAGATAGATACATATTTTCTTTATGTACAATTGTACATATATATTATAAAACTGCTAAAGTAATTTACTAGCTGTTACATGAGTTTTCATAGTTTAATAGAAATAATGATAATAGCCGCCTCCTAAATAAATGGACTATCCAAAATAAATATAACTTTTCAATTCGAACCAATAGTTTCTGAGATTAGCGCGTTCAAGCAAACAAACACTTTTATGTTAGTATAGATTAGTTTAACATATTTCTTAAGCAGATTTACTTCAGCCAGCGAGATTGTTAACCTTTATATACGTACATGTTATTTCATCTAATATGCCATACATCATGGGAATTGGTAGGCGATCAGTGATCGAAACAGAGACGTGGTAACTGAGTGACTGTCAAGATTAGTTTTGATTCATAGCTTAGTTGAATTCAAATATAAGCCTTATATGATGGAAATAAATACGGAAATGGATTGCATGAATCTATTGACAGGTTACTGCCTGTAGGCCGTGTTATAATACAATACAATACACTATAAAGCCTGTATATTCCGAGCATTATGTGTTAAACAATTTTCACACTTATGTCAATAAAGATATGGGAATATTTTCCTATAAACGTGTTGAAGTTACAACTTCAGTATCTTGAGACTCGTATCGAATGTATCTGGGCTTAGTTTAATTTATAGTAGAATATTTCTTTAGTATTCTGCTCCAGGTTTTCGTCGTTTTCTTCGACATATTTAGGTCGATATAAATATTTATTTTGTGGATTTTATATTTGACTAACATTATTTTGTTTATAAGTGCTTCTTATATGAAATTTTCCTAGAAAGATTATATTCATTAAAAACAGTATAATAGATTGACAGTCAGGTAAATTCCCAGATTAAACAATTAGAAAACAATTAACATAAATCAGATTCAAGTCATAATTTCATAGAAATTAGAAAAAAAATATTATAAATAAACTTATGTACGTACTTGCAAATTAAATATGCATCTTAAATAATTCATAGAGGGGTTATAATGTATAATGTAGTGGAATGAGTAGAGGGAGGCTCGTTCAGACATTGTATAGACCTCTAGACTGATATAAGTATTAGCCTCATTTACCGAGGCAAAATAGAAAGGTAATGTATTAATATATATAAGGATAGAATCTTAATATATAATATTTAAAAGATATGCCCAATATATAATACATTTGCCTATTTGTTTCCTGAAATTTCTATATTGTTATGCTTTAAATCAATTGTTAGGAAATTCCAAGGAAAAACTTGCTCCCCAGTGAGAATGTTGGAAGAATTATTTATTAATAAATCATTTATTATTTTACATTAATTTTACCAATATTTATGTCTCTATTTATCCCCACAAAATAAGAAACCATAAAAAATAAAGCATTATAACGCTTTGGATTTACAAAAACGGAACTAATTATTTTTTTCACTGTCCGTTGCAGTACGCAGGCGCAGTCAGTGCACCGTGGAGACTGCCTTTTACTACCGTCTGCAGCCTGTACTAAGAGTGTACATTATTAAATGGTAAATCTACTATTTTTACTGTAGAAAACACGCGATTTGTATAGAAATGTGTTTTTTTTATTGTTATGCACTTTTTTGTGTTTATTCAGTAATTTTAAGATCTAGACGGTACAAGTTATTGTTCGTTTTGATCGTAATGTAGTATACCATCATCTACCAAAAGCAACCTCGTATGTCTTTAGCTTCACGCGGAACCCAACGCCGCGTCTTGCCTCGTTACCGGGGTGAAGAAATGAAAATATTAAATATTTCATACCCTCGAGTGTGAATTGAATTTACAACATGTAGCGTTTAAAGTCGCACGCCTCTGCCCCTGCGCCATGACTAGCCTTCGTATTATTATGGAATAATAATATAAATGGTATATTATTATTTATATCCACTCCTATTATTTATTGTCCCATAAATACGTGTGTCTATACAAATAAGCAATTACTAGTTTAATATAGTAAGTAGTTAAACATTATTTACGCGCTCGCTAGCGAATCTCACAAAGCCCTTGGTAGAGCCTCAGACAGAGATATAGAATGATATGGATAAATACAACCTCTTTTATAGCTTGAAATGCCATCAAAGTTTTTTGTTCCACTTTCATATACTATTTAGTTTTTCATGCTAACCGAGTCGTTATAAGAGTAATCCTAAAGATGATATTTTATAATATATATGTCGTCGCTCCCAACTTTGCATGTATATACGTAGGAATTTCGAATAATGCCAAATTTCAATATTCTAAGTCCAGAAGTTTAATTTTTTCTGATTGTCAGTCAATAACGGGAGAGTTTTATTTATACCTAATACATAGATTATATATATATCGTCAACTTAAGAGTGTAAAACTGCTTAGAACCTGTTAAGTAAATTATCAATAGAGACAAAAAACTATTAACTAAATATTAAATAGCCATTTAAGGTTTTTAACATTTTGAAAATTGATGTATAGGTATTCTCAACTGCATGAATTAAATGACATTTTTTTACTACTTTTTTACAAAAATATACATACTTAACGAAAAAACAAGAAACTAATTTCGCAGATATACACCGAGCCAACGATATATCACACATATTATGTATATTTACTAGTCTTTTTCATCTTATTTTTTCAAGAAGAAAGCTTTCCGAGACAAAAACCTAGAACAATCTCGCACATTCTTAAATATTCTACAAGGGACATTTTAAGGATGCGAGTAACACAAAAAGGAGCATCTTATTATTTTTTCCTTAAAGCAGACTTGTATTCGTACATGTTTAAAGAAACCTGTTGAAATTTTAAAATTGAAATTAAAATTAATTATTGTGCTCTTATTTCTCTCATTAAAATTGAAATTAAAAACTAAAATTAATTAGGTATTTAAGTTTTAGTTCTTTAAAATTTAAACAAAAACCTATAGTAACATCAAGGTTCATTTACATTCTACTATAACTTAAATTGTTAATAAAACTATAATACATTTATATTTTATAGAATTTATTTCATACTTTTTGAAAACTCTCCCCCTTGCACCAACTCCGCAGCTTTAGCCCCCATCGCTCACCCCTAAGTTCAGTCAGGCGGATTTAAGCACTAGACAAGTTTTAATATGTCTGAGGAATTACTACAAAAAATATGCAATGCTAGGGCATGAAGAAAATTATAGCTGAAAATATATTTTTGAGTAGAAACTTCATATTTGATTTCAGATATAATTATTATTATCTATTTTTTACACGCGTCTTCTCCTGTGTGGTTAAATGCAAATAACTGAAAGTACTCCCAATTGTTTCCTTTTGATACTACTCTTAGTTTAAGGATAAACCTGATGATTCTAAATAAATTATGCAATATAAGAATACCTATATAGCTTTTACAGCTATCACTCTTCAAACTTTCTTTCTTAGCAAATTTCATAATTTGATTGTCAAAAATAGTTAAAAAAACCAGCGGAAAGTAGAGAAGAGTGTCCTAACACTATTTTCCCTCAGCCTATCCTGCTATATGCGAGATACAGCGTGAATCAGAACAATGATTAGAGATAACTATTTTTAGTTACCTATAACACTCGTTTAAGGGAACAATGATACAACTTGCATCTTTTTTTGGATCAAAATTGCTATCTTAACATAATTACACGTCAATGTTCTTTATATGGTTATACAAAGACAAATATGGCAGGTTGCTAGACAAGCTCTTATGTAAATGTTTATATGGTTTTATTACTTCAGTCTTCAAATAAGTCGTTGCACCGCAGAGGCACGTTTGACTGTAACGCCACGATAGTAGGTTTGATTCTCATATTAGATAAAAAATAATTTTAGTTTTCTCGCTCTGGCAACAAGAATTAATAGGTCTAGAATTATAGGTCCCGACTGTAAATCTAATGAATCTAATGAAGTATTGCACTTGTTTTTCATTTTTATTTTTATGCCGACTGCATATAAATAAAAACATAACCCTTCCTTTGTAGTCGGGTAAGGAAAGAAATAATACAACTTGTAGCATATGATATTAAATAAAATAAAAATGTCCTTCTAGTATTGAAATAAATCGCGAATACACACGTGACTCATAAGTCTCTAAGCATATGGTTAACACGTGGTTGCGAACGGGGATGGATTCGGAATAATATAATCTACTTATGAGTTATAATGGAATATAATAAAATTTCCATATCTAGATATATGTCAGTGAAGCCATCGTTGTGCAGTGGAAATGTAAACGCGATGCTTGTGGGTTCGTTTCCCATTCGCTCTGGTTAAATAAATTAATAAATAGCGAATTATAACTGGAAGTGAGTATCCTATCCTATCCTATATCTTATAAAACAAAGTCGCTTTTTGTGTCTGTCTGAACTTTCTAACTCTTCTTCTTCTAAACCACCCAACGGATTTGGATGCGGTTTTCACCATTAGGTCGAGTATTTCTCAGGGAAGGTTTATATATAGTTTATTATTTGTACATTCTTATGTAAATTAACATAAATACGATAAATGTGTATAAAGTCCTACCCGCTGAGACACTTTGGCGCATGCGCTGCTTTAATGGTAAATACTACATGAAAAAAATGTACTGGAGTATTGTTCCTCTTAATAAGATCTACAAAAAAGTCCGCGATGGCATATTCGTATCTTTTAAGAATAACGTGTAGTGATCATATTTCTGTCTAAAAATAGTAATTTCAATATATTTTTTATTGTGAGGGATATTTTTCCATAATGGTATTAATCCTTATCCTTTAAAATACTTTATTAAATTTCTACGTTAAACGAAGATAAAATTTGCTTTTTAAACTATTTCGAAATTGCGAATAGTTTTAGAGAAAAACGCATTTAATTATTGACACATCACGCCGTTCACACATCAGCTGTATCGACTCAAGTTTCACTTATCCCTTACTCTCAGCATATAAATAAGTATATTAGTTACGTTGGCCATTTAATGTAGATCAAAACTGTCTTTTACTGTTTTTCATTTTAATAAGTACTTTAGAAGTTGTTACAATATCAAAAAATCCTTGCTGCGAAACGGCTCGCCACTCGCCATGCGTCCGCCGCGCCCGCCTGCCTTACACGCATCGGTGGTTCAGTGGTAGAATGCTCGCCTGCCACGCGGGCGGCCCGGGTTCGATTCCCGGCCGATGCATTCTATTTAATTTTCCTCACAGGCAGCCACGTAGTGCTTGCTTTTCATCAGGGACAGAATACCCTCTTCAGCATTAACCACAAGCTCGAAAAAAAAACCCGCCTGCCTTTATAGCAACGAAGATTTAGATGCGTTTGCACGTATTGGATAATTGGAGTTGAATGTATTATTTCAGCGCGATATATTTGGTTTCATATTTTTTGTAGTAGTTATTAGTAGGTAGGTTTTTGTTTATAATTTCTTCCGTTTAAAAATAGTCATTTAACTATCTAAAAATAGTCATTTAAATATATTTTAATAAGTACTTGAAAAGATTAGTAGCACAGATTTAAAATTACGGTACCTACTAAAAAATCCTTGCCGAGTAAAACAATTGGAAAATCCTTATTAAAACTACGAAAATGCGGGTTGCATTAGAGTTTAATTAATTTTCACATTATCTTAAGTGCTTTGCAAACATACATTATATGAATAATCCAGTAGTAAAAGCGGGCGAAGCCGCAAAGGGGTCGCTAGTTTATATTATAAAGAAGAAAAGTTTCATTGTACGGGAACTCAAGAACTATTAGATCGAATTCGAAAACTTTTTTTTATGTAAAATAGTGCCTACATTTACTGAGAAAGGCTATGATGGGCTATATTAAACCACGTTACTCGTTTCTACTTTTCATGTATCTTCTTATTAATTACCATTTTAATATATTAGTTGTTAGTTGCAGGAAATATTTAATTTACTATAATTTTTATTTATTCGATTTATACCTTGAACATTTTAGAGAAATCCATAATACATGCGTAATAAGGAAACCTAAATATCCTCAACTATTAAAGAAAAACGGTGGAAATAATTAAATTAATGTTTCCTAAGTTAAAATGCACATGTGGAAGCGAGATATGATTTACACGTCCGAAGCGAGTTCCGCGAGAACCGTCTAACAAAACATGCAAGGTCGGCATAATTAAATTAGCAAAGTTAACGTAATAATTAGTTAATAATTCGAACGATGTATCTACTAATAAGGTATGTACATATGTAAGAGCGATGGATGTGGGTTCGATCCCCATTGATGGTGGTGATTGGTGATGATTATTATTTCTTAAAGCGCGGGAACGGAATACCCTAACACTGGGTTTTTTAAACTTACCCACCTTTGGACCTATGGGGAAAAAGCGTAAAGGTGTGGATAGAAAAGATCTTCAGATTTGTTTAATGGAAAATGAAGGTGGCATTAAAATAATATTATTTCTGAGTTTGTTTGTACATTATAATAAAATATATAATATATAATATTTTTTAATAACTCAATTATCATAAATTAAATTAAAAAATATATTGTTTTTATAAAGAACCTTCCATTTTTTATTATTTTACTTTTATATATATAACGAATAGTAGGTATATGTATGTAATAAATGAACAGCAACACATACAAAAGAGTAACATTTTCAAGTCTGTTAAATAGGTCAGTTCGACATTATAGACTATTAAGTTCTATGGAAAATAACAATAGAAGACAGTAAAAGGCAAGCCTTGAAACTTATAGAGAAGTGTCAGCTTTTCTTTGAAAATGAACATATTACACCAACAGAATATAAATATATTCATTACATATAATCAATATT
Source organism: Heliconius cydno galanthus (assembly GCA_036379175.1). Lineage (NCBI taxonomy): Eukaryota > Metazoa > Arthropoda > Insecta > Lepidoptera > Nymphalidae > Heliconius > Heliconius cydno. The sequence goes on along the minus strand of JAKRZM010001340.1, from coordinate 1,007,556 downwards.
TACATTTACACTAAGGAACGTTAAATATTTAATTACCATTAAATTGGTAATAATTGTAAATAATTTTGATTTCTTTACTCTGGTAAAAAAATAAAGTGCGGCGTTGAGTCCCTCCACAGCGTCTCGAAAATTGGGCTGAAACCCCCAACCCCTTGCCGCCGGGTGGAGTGTCATAGGACTAGGTTCCCTCTACCTACCGTACTATACGCGGGAAACAGTATTGGAAGCTAATACCAACAAAAGACCCAATACAGATACATATATCCACCATAATATAATATAACACCATAAGAGGTATTTAGAAAACGACACCGCATCTCCGTATCGGTGGGCTATGGGAATGGGAAAATTTACGGAAGAGATTCACACGTGTAAACACATACCTACAAACAGTTATAGTATGTACGCTTTTTGCTGAACAGTTTCACCTACTTACACGGAAATCAATGGCTTCGAGCTCGATAAATACAAAAGGTGTTGCATTCATTTAAATGACGCTATGAGATTTTTATATCAATAATTTTATTGTAGTCACTTGGGCTTTAAGAGAGAACTTAGTGTCGAGACACTCTGCTCCAGCTTTCCGGCGAAATTTGAAGATGGAATATTTTTTTTCCTTTCAGTTTTTCAGGAACATATTGCCAAGTTTATTAAAAAAAATGGAATATCTTGTATACCTTGGGCGTCCAGGCGATGTGTGAAATAATATAACTGTTATAGTCCATTACATACTATAACTAGGTAATGAATTTCATGTCTCGGAATTGGGATGGCACCCACAACCATTGCGTTAATAGCCAGAATATGTTCAACTGAGCAACCATAGCTCTTATACTAGGTACTACCATTTAAGCTCTTAATAGTTTAACATCTTTTGAATTCGATGCATATTCAAAATCTCTTCAAAAGTCTAGAAAGTTTATTTGAGTTTTATGGTCGGGATACATGTTTATAATTTATAAGAACTATAAGCTACTTATATATTTGGAGAAAATAATTTATTTTAATAATCCAAAAAGTTCTCTTGTTTCTCTCATTAAATATAGTCTTGTCTAGTTGTATTTATATATTGTAATATAATATGTGTATTTTGTTTTGTTTGTGCTAAATTAACTAAATGTTTAAAGTAATAACTTAATTGTACTACGATCTCACCCGCTACTTGTACTCTTCCACTTCCACTGGTTGGCTGGAAGAGATCTCTTATAGAGATAAGTCCACCTTTGCGAACTAAATGTATTTTATTGTTTTCTTATGTATATTTTGTGCAATAAAGAATATTAATTAATAGTCATAACATTAAAAAAAAAAGTAAATAAATATTTGACTTTAGAAAAAATACTATAATAAAAACACTTCGCCTTCAAAAATACAGATAAAATTATAATAGATATTATGTTTTTACTAATCTGTGTTTCAAATTATGTATTGCCAGTAGAACATCATATCGATTAAGAGATGTGAAGTTATCAGGCCTACATATTCCGTTCATATGATTCACCACTTAACCCAGATGTTTTGCACCTTCGAGTATTTTATATATTTTTTAACCTTAAACAGAATATAAATAAATTTTAACATAGATAATATATATTTAAATTACAACTATCATTACTTACTACATTTAAGTTACTGAGAGTTATTGACAATAGATTCTATTGTTAAATTCATAGTAAATTTATCAGAATGTTTTATAAATATTTCTGAGACAACCAACATGTAGCATGGTAGGAGCCTAGTGCTAAGAGACTCTCCGCCAAATTCTGAATGTATTGCGTATCGAGTTGCTGAGCTCAACGCCACGCTTTTATCTCGCCACCAGAACGGGGAAAAGAAAATATTTAATATACATATAGTGGAATCGAACCTGCAACCTATCGTGTTTACAGACTACCATTTAGTAACTAGTACAAAAATGATAAATTAATTAATAATTAGAATACTAATCGCCTCATCCATACCTATATTATAAATTCGAAAGTAACTCTGTCTGTCTGTCTGTCTGTCTGTCTGTCTTTTACGCAATCAGGGCCAAACTGCTAATTTAAT